>JAZDUH010000395.1:10442500-10467500 GCA_036419115.1 Scarus forsteni
AGGAGAGAAACCCTTCAGCTGCTCAGAATGTGGAAAGAGCTTCAAACGAAATTATGGTCTGATGAGGCATAAGGGGATTCACACAGGAGAGAAAGCCTTCAGCTGCTCAGAATGTGGAAAGAGCTTCAGACAAAAATATGGTCTGATGGTGCATAAGGGGATTCACACAGGAGAGAAACCCTTCACCTGCAAAGAATGTGGAAAGAGCTTCAGACACAAATTTGGTCTGATGGCGCATAAGAGGATTCACACAAGGGAGAAACCCTTCAGCTGCTCACAGTGTGGTAAGAGCTTCAGACAAAAAAGGAGTCTGATGGCGCATATGCAGGATCACACAGGAGAGAAACCCTTCAGCTGCTCAGAATGTGGTAAGAGCTTTCATCAAAAATATGGTCTGATGTTGCATATGCAGGCTCACACAAAACCCTTCAGCTGCTTTGAGTGTGGAGAAAAGTTTGGTCGTAAAGACTACCTGATCAGGCATATGACACGTCACTCAAACCCATGCTCCACAGTTAGTCTCTAGACCAGTAGAGACTTTTCCTCTCAGTTTGAGGACATACTTTGGGGCTCCGGCTTTGCAACGAGCCACTCTCCCCATAGAAAAGCTTCCGTGCGTTTGAGGTCTGTCTGTCTTTTTCTTCATCTTCTGTCCAGCTTTTTGATTTGCATCTAGTCCTAGAGCTTTGAGAAAACCCCAACAAATTTTATATCAAAACACGTGTCTCGGTCCCAATGGTGTGCTCTGACTTTTATAAGAATTTCACGAAAACATGGCCGAGTTATTCGGGAAAAACAGCATGAAAAGTCCCTTTGAAAATTAATGGGGGGACTTCCTGAACAAACCAACCTGTTTTTCTCAGCACAACTGCTTCGCCAGCCTTGCACCTACAGAGTTCATTCAAACTTCAACACGCAGCCTTATGTCTCCTCTCTTCAGGACCGAACACCGTAGGCCCGTAGGGCTTTTTCGGTCAGCAATTTCTCAAATCTCCCCTGCGTTGACCCAAAATCTCTTTTTCAGAGGGAGAATTCAAATGATATTCAAACATCAGAGCCTGGCAGATCTGATTTCTTTGCTCCAAAAATTTCCGAACAAATTGCAATGAAGGCAACACGGTACATCACATCGGAATACTTTTTCATAAAAATAGGTAATTGACTCTTGGGCTTCATATAACATAAAATGTGAGGCCCTAACTCATTCTGAAATTAAATTGGAGCCAGCTGTTTCCTTCAAAGACCATCAGTCTCTCCCATAGACGTCCATTCAAACCTGACATGAAGTCCCCAAGCTGGACAGGCTGTTTGTAAATAGCAATAACTCTGTCTTTTGTCACAGTATCTTCATAAAAATTACATATTCACGATCCCAAGACTTGCCCAACGTTCACCATTATTTTAAAATTAAAATAGCTCTTAGGGTCGCGAAGAAACAAAGAGCTGTTTGACACTGTCAGTAGGCATCAAAATGCCATGAGAAAAGTGACTTTACCCTTTAACTACCAGCTCAACCGTTTGGCAGAGGTCAGCATTAAATTCAGGAATATTTAATGATTAAGAAACAGAACAAATCAAATCACTGTGTGGTTCCATTAAAAAACAAAATAAAAAGATATTTTCTTGGTGTGAGATTGAAAGGTTTTAAAAGCAAACAGCTGACTGTGTGATGACATTCACAAATATTTGGGACAAAATCATTTAGAAAAAGCAGAAATGTCTGTAAAAAATGCAAAAATAACTTAAAATAGATGATATTGACTTGGACAAACACAAATACATTTTGATGAATAACAGACCTTATATAAATGGTTAAATTATGCATTTGAATAATAATGACGGTCATGATTATGATAGCTTTTAGCTTCTTAAACCCCTACATCCCATAAACAAAATATCAGGTCTTTTAGTTTCTTTGTGTTTTTTCCGACATGACTGAAACACATGAATGAAGTCTCCTGCCATCTCCAAAACTATTTCAGCATGTCATCCAGCTGAAATGCTGCTTGAGGCTGGCCTGTATTAAAAAGATAAAGCCAGGCAGCGGCCTGAGCTCCACACACGATTCCCGTGGGAATTGTCTAGTTGAAAACTGTTGTGACGTTAAAGGCTGGGACAGAGGATTTTTGAAGGAGCTAAGAGAGCATCTTAACAATGTTAAACCTGGATGAGTTCTTGATTTTGAATTGACCATGAGCTTTAATGCTGTTAATGTTGAGCTTCATATCTGACTTCAGCTCATCACAGTGACATGTCTTACTCGTCTTCATCTAGATGCTTCCTTGGTTGGCACTAGAGCTGGGCAATATGACCCAAGGTCAAACTGTAATTCTTTCAACCTTAATTCTTTATGAGTCATTCTGTTGATTATTTCTGAACATGCTGTGATTATTTGATTAACTGTTTATATTTTGACAAACTAGTGCTGTGATAATAAAGTGTAAAAAAAGATACTGTCTATGCCTCTTTGTCTTAATCAAGCCACTCCTCATGAGCAAACTGCTCCAGCTGTCTCAGGTTTGAAGGCTGTCTTCTCCAGACTGCATGTTTCAGCTCCTTCCACAAATGTTCAACAGGATTTAGATCAGGGATCATAGAGGCCACTTTAGAATAGTCCAGTGTTTTGTTCTGAGCCATTCTTGGGTGTTTTTAGCTGTGTGTTTTGGCTCATTATTCTGTTGGAGGACCCATGACCTGTGACTGAGACCAAGCTTTCTGACACTGGGCAGCACATTTCACTCCAGAATGTCTCGATAGTCTTGAGATTTCATTGCACCTGCACAGATTCAAGACAGGTTGGTACAGTGTTCTTTTCTTTGTATGCTTCTTTTTTGTGTCTGTGAACACAGAGCTGATGTGACTTACCAAAAAGCTCCAGTTTTGTCTCATCTGTCCAAAGACATTTTCCCAGAAGCTTTGTGGCTTGTCAATATTTATTTTGGCAAATTCCAACTGTGTTGTATTTTGCCTTTTTGGGGTCATTAGCACCAGTTTTAGGCCCTCACAGGGTCTTCATTGGTGCGAGGTGAATGCATTCACTGTGAGGTAGATTTAAAAGTCATGCGTCCAGGAGGCTGAAACCTAAGACTTATCTGAAAAGTGGTGAACTATTTATTTCAAGTGTATTATTTATACTTTAGAGAACAACATCCAACCCGGGGCACTCCGATAAAGTTAAAAATCCTTTATTATGTCAGGGACATGTCAACGCATTTCGACTCATCCGAGTCTTCATCAGGACATGATTAGCAACACGAAACAGGTGTTTAAATTACCTAGAAAGTGTCATGCGATTTTGTCACGTCACGACATTAAGAACAGACATATTAAGAAAAAACATGTAAGGAAAACACACACAAGATGCCTGGCTGCACAATAATAATAAACAACCTACAACAAACAATGATCTGTAAAATACATTATAAAAAAGGAGAAAAGTCAATTTCTTCATTTAGACCTGGGAAGGAGGTGGCTTTTAGAGTATATACTCTAAAAGCCACTAAATCCATAAAACACTGTCAAGTCAAGTCAAAGTTTATTTATAGAGCACGTTTAAAAACAACCTCGGTTGACCAAAGTTTTGTACAGGGGTACAAAATAGTCTCTCATACACTTTATATTAAAAAACCCAGTAATATTAATAAAAACAGTAAAACGATTAAAATGAGCCAAACATTTAAAATGCATAAGAACAGAAATAAAATAAGGTAAGGATAAAAACAATAAAAGTAGAGTAAAAGAGAGGAAAGGGAATAAAATATAAGGGATAAAAGATACAAAGATAAAAAGACAAAGAGATAAAAAGAGATAAAAACCAAAATTACTCGCTTAGTTTGGACCGAACGCCAAGAATAGAGATGGGTTTTCAGTAGTGTTCTAAAGTGCTCAGTTGACTGTGCAGGTCTAACCTGGATGGGTAAGCTGTTCCACAGCTTTGGTGCCGCCACCGCGAAGGCTCTGTCCCCACGAGTGGAGAGCCTGAACATTGACAGAAAAAGATGATCTATTTCAAAATACCGCGAATACACTGCAAAAGAACAGCAAGACCATATTCCAGAATGATCCTAATGCTGTTATTTACAAGATTTACACATTATCTAGACAGAAAAAAATAAAAAAAACACCTGTTATTCTCTCAGATATGACTCACTGAATCCCCTCTCTCTCTCTCTCTCTGTACCTCTATGACTGTCAGCTCGTTTGCTCGAGGAGTTACGGCTGTTTTAACCGCGCACATCTTTTTCTTTCGCCGTAGCTTCATGTTTAGACAGGGTGACTGTCTTCAATCAGTTTCCTCTCAGTGTCCATGTAAAATCCAAAATCAACCAGACTTCAGAGTCGGTTTTGAGATTAAAAGTCTCCGCTGTGTCTGTAAAACTTTCGCACTAAGGCTCAGAGGCCAAACAATGCAAACTGCCAATGCATGCCACGCTTCAGGCTGCTTAATTGAGGACAGATAGATAGTTCAGGCTTTTCCAGGCAAAGAGCAGCATCACCATGGGTGACTGACGCAGTGTGGTGATCAAACACAATTTAATGGTAATTTTAACAGGACATGGTAATGTTTACCGTGAGAAATTTTATCATGGTTTACCATTTTACCGGTAACTATTACATCCCAAACATTTATATATACACATATATATATTAGTGTGTGTGGTTTGCAAAATACCTATCATGCATCAATATGCCACACAGCAGAATGTTCTTTTACCACCAAGCCCACAAAGATATGCCCGACCAGGTGTCCTATGTCATACCTGCATGAAACATGTGAAAATCAGTGTAATTTAGTGAGTTCTGATTGATTAAATGCGCTTCATTGCGCCTGCCACATTGATCACACTAAATGGAGCGGCTGACTGGACCAAGACTGCAGACGATGTGGTGTCTACACTTTTTTTTTATGTCTTTGATTGTTTTTGACAATATCTGACTGTTTCATTCATCTCCCTATTGTCCCACTGGTTAAACTCATCATACAAACACACCTTCATTTTTTTTGCCTGTTTTTTTGCTTGAATGAGAAACAGTATATAAAAAGATACTTTATTACTTCATCAAACTTTCATTTTTAGGCTGATGACACTGTCATGTATTGTGCAGCACCCACACCAGAGCAAGCACTGTCTTCATTACAATTGGATTTTATGATTTTGCAGAGAATCATGTCTTTCTTTTGAATCCAGAAAGAGACTTGTTGCTGCCACATTTCTGTCTGCACTTGAGTGTGGTGATGTGTTTACAAGCTCTGGAATTTCCTTCTTGTTGTCTGTTCCCAAGGTCCGAACTGAGCAGGGAAAAAAGGAATGAGTTGAAAAGAGACCTGAAACTTAATCAGCTGGTCTCATTGGACACTTTTAAGAGGATGTTAAATGATGTTAACACTGAGGCATCTGGCTGCAGATGTGTCCACAGATGATCTTGCTTCCTTTAATAATCCAGCCCGTCAAATGTCTATTAATCGTACATTAAGTGTCTTACAGGTCTTGTGTATTCGTGAGTGATGCTGTTTGTTAATGTAAGAAACTTTGTTAATTGTGCTGCTGCCTATCTTGGCCAGGACACTCTTGTAAAAGAGATCTGAATACCTTCTGATGATCCTATCATTTGAAGCTTCAAGCTTAACCAACAGGACTTGTTCTTCTGTGTTTTAGTGTTTAGTGAGGAGGTTCAGCAGCCCTCAGTGAGCAGAGAAGCTGTCCTGGAGAGGAGCTCCAGTCTGGTCCAGAAGATGACTGAGCCTCTGCACCTTAAGGAGGAACCAGAGGAGCTCTGGAGCAGTCAGGAGGGAGGGCAGCTCCAAGGACCAGAGGAGGCTGATATCAAATTCACTTTCGCTCCTGTTCCTGTGAAGAGTGAAGGTGATGATGACACAGAACATGAATCACATGTTTGCCCTGAGTGTGGTGACAGAGTTAAACTGACAGACTCTCTCAATGAAAAACCTTTGCGTTGCTCTAACTGTCGTGAAAAGATCAACCCTAAAAGTATTTCACAGAAACCCTTCAAGTGCACCGGCTGCGGTAAAGATTTCCACCATGACCAGGATCTTAAGTCTCATGTAAAGTGTCACACTGGGGTGGGGCCTTTCATCTGCTGTGAATGTGGAGCATGTTTTTCACATGAATGCAGTTTGAGGAAACACGAGCAGGTTCATACAAAACCCTTCAGCTGCTCAGAATGTGGTAAGAGCTTTAAACTAAAAAATCATCTGATGGAACATATGCGAGTTCACACAGGAGAGAAACCCTTTAGCTGCTCAGAATGTGGTAAGAGCTTTAGAAAAAAACATGGTCTGATGGAACATATGCGAGTTCACACAGGAGAGAAACCCTTTAGCTGCTCAGAATGTGGTAGGAGCTTTAGACAAAAACATGGTCTGATGGAACATATGCGAGTTCACACAGGAGAGAAACCCTTTAGCTGCTCAGAATGTGGTAGGAGCTTTAGACAAAAACATGGTCTGATGGAACATATGCGAGTTCACACAGGAGAGAAACCCTTTAGCTGCTCTGAATGTGGTAAAAGCTTTAAACAAAAACATGGTCTGATGGAACATATGCGAGTTCACACAGGAGAGAAACCCTTTAGCTGCTCCGAATGTGGTAAAAGCTTCAGACAAAAGCGTAAACTGATGGTGCATAAGGGGATTCACACAGGGGAGAAACCCTTGAGCTGCAAAGAATGTGGAAAGAGCTTCAAACAAGCAGGTCCTCTGGTGAAACATATGCGAGTTCACACAGGAGAGAAACCTTTTAGCTGCTCACAGTGTGGTAAAAGCTTCACACACAAAAGGGGTTTGATGGAACATATGCTATCTCACACAGGAGAGAAACCCTTAAACTGCTCTGAGTGTGGTAAGAGCTTCAGGCATAGATCTTCTCTGATGAGGCATATGGGAAATCACACAGGAGAGAAACCCTTCAGCTGCTCAGAATGTGGTAAGAGCTTTAAACAAAAAAATCGTCTGATTGAACATATGCAAGTTCACACAAGAGAGAAACCCTTAAGCTGCTCTGAGTGTGGAGAAAAGTTTGGTCGTAAAGACCACCTGATCAGGCATATGACACGTCATTCAAACCCATGCTCCACAGTTAGTCTCTCGGACCAGTAGAGACTTTTCCTCACAAATTAAGGAAATACTTTGGGGCTCCGGCTTTGCAACGAGCCACTCTCCCCATAGCAAAGCTTTCATGCGTTTATTGTCTGTCTGTCTATTTATTTATCTTCTGCCCAGTTTTTCAATTTGCATCTAGTGCTAGAGCTTTTAGAAAACCCCACAAATTATATATCAAAACTTGCAGCTCGGTCCTCCTCAGTGTGCTATGACTTACAGGAATGCACGAAAATATGGCCGAGTTATTCGTGAATAAGAGCGTAAAAAGTCCCTTTGAAAATTAATGGGGGGACTTCCTGAACAAACCAAAAAACACTGTTTTTCTCAGCACTACTGCTTCGCCGTCCTGGCACCTACAGAGTTCATTCAAACTTCAAAATGCAGCCGTATGTCTCCTCTCTACAGGACCGAAATCCGTAGGCCCGTAGGGCTTTTTCGGTCAGCAAGTTCTCAAATCTCCCCTGTGTCGACCCAAAATCTCTTTTTTAGAGGGAGAATTCAAACAATATTCAAACGTAAGAGCCTGGCAGATCTGATTTCTGGGCTCCAAAAATTTCGGAACAAATTGTAATAACTGCAAAACGGTACATCACATCGGAATATTTTTGCAGAAAAATAGATAATTGACCTTTGGGCCTCATATAAAATAAAATGTGAAGCCCTAACTCATTTTGAAATTGAATCAGAGCAAGTTGTTTCCCCCAAAGACCATCCATCTTTCATAAGATGTCCATTCAAACCTGACATGAAGTCCTCATGCTGGACAGGCTTTTTGTAAATAGCGATAACTCTGTCTTTTCTCACACTATCTTCATGAAAATTACATATTCACGATCCCAAGACTTGCCCAATGTTCACCATTATTTTAAAATTAAAATAGCTCTTAGGGTCGCGAAGAAACAAAGAGCTGTTTGACACTGTCAGTAGGCATCAAAATGCCATGAGAAAAGTGACTTAACCCTTAAACTACCAGCTCAACCGTTTGGCAGAGGTCAGTATTAAATTCAGGAATATTTAATGATTAAGAAACAGAACAAATCAAATCACTGTTTGGTTCCATTAACAAACAAAATAAAAAGATATTTTCTTGGTGTGAGATTGAAAGATTTTAAAAGCAAACAGCTGACTGTGTGATGACATTCACAAATATTTGGGACAAAATCATTTAGAAAAAGCAGAAATGTCTGTAAAAAATGCAAAAATAACTTGAAATAGATGATATTGACTTGGACAAACACAAATACATTTTGATGAATAACAGACCTTATATAAATGGTTAAATTATGCATTTGAATAATAATGACGGTCATGATTATGATAGCTTTTAGCTTCTTAAACCCCTACATCCCATAAACAAAATATCAGGTCTTTTAGTTTGTTTGTGTTTCTTCCATATCAGAAAACTTTGACAGAAACAAACAATTACATGCTATGTTTATGTAACACATTAAATATTCCTGAATTTAAGGAGCTGGGAGTTAAAGGGTTAAAGTGGCTGTGTCGTGCCACACCTGCTCCTATTACTATGACAACGGAGCCCTTCCTCTCTGTTTGAAGTTTCACTGAAATGATCTGTGCTTTGAATGGGGGCATGAATCACAAATATGTGTATGTGTGTATTGATGAAGTTAATGGGCCCTTATCTTCACACAGACTCTCCAACAATAAGCACACAGTGTGTGTTTATGTGTTTATGTCTGTGTGCTTGGTGACATCAGTCTTTAGGGAGGGGAAGCACCACCAGGTAGATCAAGAATACAGCTACACATGAATTAAACACATGAATGAAGTGTCCTGCCATCTCCAAAACTATTTCAGCATGTCATCCAGCTGAAATGCATCTTGAGGCTGGCCTGTATTAAAAAGATAAAGCCCGGCAGCGGCCCGAGCCCCACACACGATTCCCGTGGGAATTGTCTAGTTGCATGTGGTCTGGGCACCCATGAGTTCGTCACTACCATAAATTCTAATTTTCAGTAAGAATATCATTGATTATACTTCTATAAAATGATCGCCACTGCCATTCAGACATGAGGACCCACCTGAAAATGAGATGTAGCATCTCAAGAGGCTAACCTCTAATAAATCAGATGACAGGTTTATGGTTCATAGATCTGTCACTAACTTTAGTTCTTACTTTAGTCCACTTGTCTCCTCTTACCTCCCTTCCTTCACCCTCACACCAACACAGCATGGTGTGGATTTGCTGTTCATCATGAGACTGGGATCCACATTCAAGATTTCCTGCTGCTTAACAGAAGGTTTTTTCTTGCCACCATGATGGAGGGATCCATGATTGGCTATATGGATTCATGTTGGTGTTGGATGTATATATTTGTATATATATGTATATGTGTATCTTTATATGTATATATGTATCTATGCATATATGTGTATCCATAAAATGAAGAGCTTTATGCTCTATTGTAAAGTGTCTTGAGATAACACTTGTTATGAATTGGCGCTATACAAATAAAGATTGATTGATTGATTGATTGATTGAAAACTGTTATGACATTAAAGGCTGGGACAGAGGATTTTTGAAGGAGCTAAGAGGGCATCTTAACAATGTTTAAACCTGGATGGGTTCTTGATTTTGAATTGACCATGAGCTTTAATGCTGTTAATGTTGAGCTTCATATCTGACTTCAGCTCATCACAGTGACATGTCTTACTCATCTTCATTAAGATGATTCCTTGGTTGGCACTAGGGCTGGGCAATATGACCCAAAGTCAAACTGTAATTCTTTCAATTCTTTGTATGAGTCGTTTCTGTGGATCATTTCTGACCGTGCTGTGATTATTTGATTAACTGTTTATATTTTGATGAACTAGTGCTGTGATAATAAAGTGTAAAAAAAATATATACTGTCTATGCCTCTTTGTCTTAATCAAGCCACTCCTCATGAGCAAACTGCTCCAGCTGTCTCAGGTTTGAAGGCTGTCTTCTCCAGACTGCATGTTTCAGCTCCTTCCACAAATGTTCAACAGGATTTAGATCAGGGATCATAGAAGGCCACTTCAGAATATCCAGTGTTTTGTTCTGAGTCATTCTTGGGTGTTTTTAGCTGTGTGTTTTGGCTCATTATTCTGTTGGAGGACCCATGACCTGTGACTGAGACCAAGCTTTCTGACACTGGGCAGCACATTTCACTCCAGAATATCTCGATAGTCTTGAGATTTCATTGTACCTGCACAAATTTAAGACACCCTGTGTGAGATGCAGCAAAGCAGCCCCAGAACATAACTGAGCCTCCCCCATGCTTCACAGTAGGTACAGTGTTCTTTTCTTTGTATGCTTCATGTTTGTGTCTGTGAACACAGAGCTGATGTGACAGACCAGAAAGCTCCAGTTTTGTCTCATCTGTCCAAAAGACATTTACCCAGAAGCTTTGTGGCTTGTCAATATGGATTTTGGCAAATTCCAACTGTATTGTATCATGCCTTTTTGGGGTCATTAGCACCAGTTTTAGACCCTCACAGGGTCTTCATTGGTGCGAGGTGAATACATTCACAGTGAGGTAGATTTTAAAAGTCATGCGTCCAGGAGTCTGAAACCTAAGACTTATCTGAAAAGTGGTGAACTATTTATTTCAAGCGTATTATTTAGACTTTAGAGAACAACATCCAACCCGGGGCACTCCGGTAAAGTTAAAAATCCTTTATTATGTCAGGGACATGTCAACGCGTTTCGACTCATCCGAGTCTTCATCAGGACATGATTAGCAACACGAAATAGGTGTTTAAATTACCTAAAAAGTGTCATGTGATTTTGTCTCCTCACGACAATAAGAACAGACATATTAAGAAAAAACATGTAAGGAAAACACACAAGAGGCCTGGCTGCACAATAATAATAAACAACCTGCAACAAACAATGATCTGCAAAAAACATTATAAAAAGGAGAAAAGTCAATTTCTTCATTCCGACCTGGGAAGGAGGTGGCTTTTACAGTATATACTCTAAAAGCCACCTCCTTCCCAAAAGTCAAAGTCTACCTATCTGTCTATCCATCCATCCATCCATACACTATCCATCTGTCCATCCATCTCCTGGATAGTGAACTGTGTCT
Source organism: Scarus forsteni (assembly GCA_036419115.1). Classification (NCBI taxonomy): domain Eukaryota; kingdom Metazoa; phylum Chordata; class Actinopteri; order Labriformes; family Labridae; genus Scarus; species Scarus forsteni. The sequence continues at coordinate 10,453,694 of JAZDUH010000395.1, forward strand.
CTGAGGTAGGGGAGGAGGGGGAGTCTGTGGGGGGCTCTGAGCTCCTGCTGGGGAGTGGGGTATGGAGCCGGTGTGATGCAGAGGGCTGGAGGTGTGAAGTGGGGGGATGAGGCCGTTGGTTGACCGTTGTCTATCAAAGCTGCAGTAGGACTCGTTCAGCTGGTTTGCCTGGTGCAGGTCGTTGGTGGAGTGGGGGGACAATGGCTTGTAGTTGGTTATTTTCCTCAAGCCTTTCCAGACAGAAGCAGTGTTTTGCCTTTTGCACAGAGAAGCTGCGTCTCAGCCAGTGTTCCTGCAGGAGTCTGTAGAGGTCTGAACAGGAGACGACAGGAGACCGACCCCCCACACTGTAGGAAACCATCACCCGTCAAAGACCTGAACGGCTTCTGCTGCAGGTTTTCACACCCATCACCCACCCTGACCACTGCAGCTTTAAGGACATCCTCACTCTGCACTGGGGATGTCCCTTTTACTTTTGTTAGAAGTATTTCCTACAGCAAAAACCCAAAGGTGGTGTTGTCTGAAAATTATTGGTTTTGTGCTAACTCAGAAATAAGACCTGCTCATCACTGGGTTTGTCTGCTGTGATTTTTTTTTATTTTAATTTCTCTTGTAGTTGTTTGTGTTCTTGTGCTTTATCATCTGTAAGTTCCTGTCTGTTCCTATAAAATTAAATTTGTACATTTATGTATATGTAGTTTGGACAAATACGGTAAAATGGCCCATATAGAACATGTTGTACGTGTATCTGTGGTAGTCACAGTCCCCCCTCCCTCTTGCTCCGGCCGTTCTGATCACTTCCGGGTCGCCTCATGTCTCCCCTCGCGCTGCACCGGTGCAGGTAAGCTAGCAGTGTCTGCTAATAGTGTCCGTAGTTTAATAGTCCTGCTGCTGGTTGCTCGCTCTCCATGCCGTGCATAGACTGCTGCCTTTTTAGCACATTTCCACTGTGCTCCTCTCTCTCCTCTCCCTCGTGGGTGGTCACTCGTGGCGTGTTCGGTATGTATGTTGTCTGAAAAGCCTGTACTCTATCCTCCAGTGCTCCGCGATTAATAAGAGCTAATTTAGTCTGTGACAGTGGCTGTGTGAGCCGGGTGTCTCCCTGGGGAACTCCAGCGGTGTTAAATTTGCTGTAAGGAAACGTAGCTGTGATCCTGCTCTGCTTCTGTTTGCCTCGCCTGTGCTGCTTTCACTGGCTGCTGTTTTAGCTGCACCACGGCTAACTAACCGCGACTGTCCTTCTGTCCTGCTTCTACTGCTGTCCTGCTGTCCTGCTTCTACTGCTGTCCTGCTTCTACTGCTGTCCTGCTGTCCTGCTTCTCCTGCTGTCCTTCTGTCCTGCTTCTACTGCTGTCCTTCTGTCCTGCTTCTACTGCTGTCCTGCTTCTACTGCTGTCCTGCTGTCCTGCTTCTACGGCTGTCCTTCTGTCCTGCTTCTACTGCTGTCCTTCTGTCCTGCTGTCCTTCTGTCCTGCTTCTACTGCTGTCCTGCTTCTACTGCTGTCCTGCTGTCCTGCTTCTCCTGCTGTCCTTCTGTCCTGCTTCTACTGTCCATAGCTATAACAACAGTCACTTCTCTGCTGTCACTGCTGTCCTCCCAGTCCTTCTGTCATAACGTCTATAACGTCATTCTGTCATAGCTTCTAACGATCATTCTTCGTCATATAGCTACTGATCCCTTAATTCTGCTATAACAACGTCATTCATGATCATGAGCTATATAACGATCACGGTCATGAAATTCTTCCATAACATCATAATTTATAACTTAACGATCATCTATGATCATATTCTCTACGGTCATTCTTGATCATGGCCGATCATACTATAACAACGGTCATTCTGATCATAATATAGCAACGTCATTCTAGTCATAATTCTCTGCTAACGTCATTCTTGAGTACATGGCTTACTTAACGGTCATTCTTGTCATAGCTATAAAACGATCATTCATTGTCATAACTATAGCAACGATCATTCTTGATCATAAGCTATAGCAACGTCATTCTTGATCATATTTCGACAACGATCATTCTGTCATGGCTATCGAACGCGATCATAACGATCGCCAATAGTACTATAACAACGATCATTCTGTCATGGCTATAACTTAACGTCATAACGGTCATTCTTGATAACGTCATTACGATCATGACTTAGCAACGATCATAACGATCATTCTTGATCATAACGATCATTCTTGATCATAACGTACCTTAGCAACAGTCATAATTTAACTTAACGTCATAACGGTCATGAACTATCATAACGATCATTCTTGATCATAAGGCTATAGATCATGAGCTATATACAACGATCATAACAGTCATGAAACAAACAACGTCATAACGTCATAAGGCTATAGCAGTCATTCTGATCATAAAATTCGGCTAACGTCATTCGGTCATGGTATAAAGCAACGTCATAACGGTCATAAGCTATAACAACGATCATTCTATCATGAAACTATAACAACGATCATAACGGTCATTCTGATCATAACGATCATTCTGATCATGAGCTATAACAGCAGTCATAACGTCATTCTTGATCATAACGTCATTCTGTCATGGTACCTTAGCAACGGTCATGAATTCTGACCCAACGAGTCATAATATCATGAGCTATCATAACGATCTTCTTGTCATAAGGCTATAGCAACGATCATGAGCTATAGCAACGATCATAACGGTCATAAGGCTATAGCAACGTCATAACGTCATAATTCTATGCGACGATCATTCTTGTCCTTGCTATTTCTCTCGATCATTATGATCATATTTCTCCTTAGCAACGATCATTCCGTCATATTTATAGCAACGATCATAACTGTCATGAGCTATACTGCTTAACGATCCATTCTGTCATATGAAGCTATATAACGGCTGTCCGATCATAACGATCATCTGTCATATTTCTGACGATCTGTCATAACGGATCCCATATTCTCGTTTTGTCCCTTCTGTCCATTCTGTCCATAGCTTCTCTGACATTCCTTAACGTCTTTCTGTCATCTACTTAACGTCATAACTGCTGTCCCTGCTATAACAGTCCTTCTGTCATAATCTCTCATTCTGACGTCCATAACGTCATAGCTACTCACTGCTGATCCTTCTGTCATAATCTGCTATAATCTCTGCTGTCCTTCTGCATTCTGTCACCTATATACTTCTCTGCTGTCCTGCTGTCCCTATATTCAGTCGGCTACGTCATAACTACTATAACGATCATAACAATCATAGCTTCTGCTGTCATAATCATTCTGATCCTTCTGATCATAATCCCCTTAAGCTACTGCTGTCTCATAACTGTCATAGCCCTCTGTTTGTCATAACGGTCATAATCTATAACGTCATAACGTCATAAAGCTTCTCTGCTGTCACTTCTGTCATTCTGCTTAGCTTACCAACGTCATCTGTCCTTAACTGATATCTACTTCGTCATAACTTGTCCTTAACAATCATAGCTTCTCTGCTGTCATTGTCCCTTAGCTTCTGCTTTCGTCAAACAGTCATTCTTAGTCATCTACTTGGTCCAGCTATCATAACGTCATCGCCGTCATAATTTCTGTATAACCTGATCGAGTCATAAGCTGCTGCTGCTAACGTCATAACGTCATTCTTGATCATAACCGTCATAATTTCTCAACAACGTCATAACAGTCATTCATTCTGCATAACGTCATTACAATCATGTGGCTATAGCAACGTCATGAAACTTGATCATAACGTCATTCTTGAGCTATACTTATAACGATCGTCATAACGTCATGGTATCATAACGGTCATTCTTGTCATAACTATAGCAACGTCATAGGCATAGCAACGTCATAACGGTCATAGCTATAACAACGATGTCGTCATGAGCTATAACAATCACGTCATTATACTTCATGAAACTATAGCAACTCATATAACGGTCATTCGCATCATAACGATCATTCAATCATGAGCTATCTAGCTTAACAACGGTCATAACGTCTTATAGCAACAGTCATAACGATCATTCTTGATCATGGAAACATAGCAACGATCATGGCTACATAGCAACGATCCATAACGATCATAATTTATAATAACGTCATGAGTATAAGCTTAACGATCATAACGGTCATGAGCTATACTTTTAAACGTCATGGCTTCAGTCATGAGTACTATCTCTGTCCTGCTTCTACTGCTGTCCTGCTGTCCTGCTTCTACTGCTGTCCTGCTGTCCTGCTTCTACTGCTGTCCTTCTGTCCTTCTGTCCTGCTTCTACTGCTGTCCTTCTGTCCTGCTTCTACTGCTGTCCTGCTGTCCTGCTTCTACTGCTGTCCTGCTGTCCTTCTGTCCTGCTGTCCTTCTGTCCTGCTTCTACTGCTGTCCTGCTTCTACTGCTGTCCTTCTGTCCTTCTGTCCTGCTTCTACTGCTGTCCTGCTGTCTTTCTGTCCTAATGGGTTTACTTTTGGTTGTGTTCTTTCTTCCTTTGTTTTTTCTAGTTTATTTCCCGGATTTATTTTGTTTACATTAATTGTTTGCTTTTGTTTTGAGTCCATGGGGAAACATTTTCTGGGTTAAATTTGTTTCCATGAATGATGTTTTGATTTCCTATTGAGTGTAAACCCATTAATTTCTCTTTTATTACCTGTTTCAGTTGCTGAGTGCCTGGTCCCTGATGTCCTGGTGGTGATTCCCTCTTCTTGTGTGCTGAGTCCCCTGGTTTTGAGTTGATCTCCATATTGTTTATGATGTATATGTGTGTATATATATATATATGCCATGACCCACTACACTTCTGGTAAGCCTCAGCTCCCTGAAACGGCACTTTCCCCTCCCTAGTGTGTGATTGTTTTAGCTTTTGACCATTTTTAAAAACTGAAATAGAATGAATGTTTTGAAGTCTGAACCACGTCTCCTGCTCTCTATCAAGCAAATGAACCTGAGTGTCTTAAAATTGATTATTATGACTAATTCTTTGGGTGAAATTCCCAAAGTGGCGTTGTCGGACTCCTAAATCATCTTAGAAAATATTACCGTTTAGCTCCACCCAACCCTTGTGTTGCTGCATATATATATATATATATATATATATATATATATATATATATATATATATATTTATATATGTGTGTGTGTGTGTGTGTGTGTGTGTATATATATGTATATGTGTGTATATATTAGAGCCCGACCGATATGGATTTTTTGAGGCCGATGCCGATACCACTATTTGGCAGAAAAAAATGCCGATAACCGATTAATCGGCCGATTGATTAAAAACATATATAAAATGCGATTTTTTTTAGAAAAATTGATCCCAAAACACAACAGTGAATATAGAAATTGCAGGCAGAACATTTTATTGTTTTGTTCATTGAGTATTTGTTTAACTTTACACCAGTAAGATAATTTAAAGTACAATAACATGCAAACAAAAAGCATTGAACTTCTGGTACATTAATTATATAACCTTAAAAAAGTCACTCTGTTCGTTGTACTTTTTGTTGATGAAAACTAAAGGTAGGATGTAGTAAAGGTAGAACAACTTCTAAAAAGTTGTAAACAGATAACTGTGATAGGAGAGCAACAAAAACACTGAGAAAACACTCTTTTCACAGGCATTTTTATTTTTCTTTGCAGTTCTAAAGCACAAAATAAAAATAGTGTGCAAAACTGCAACAAAATTCCTGCAAAACTAAACAAATAACTTGTAATTATATCAAAATTAAAATGTAATTATATATATTATTTATGAACTCCTTGTCACACCTGCTGTCCAGTTCTTACTAGTTCATCAGAAGCAGGTTTTAGTTCAGGTAGAACCTCTTTTTTATTTTAAACATGAGTTAATGTGTGTGAGGAAATTAAAAATATGTTGTGGGACACTGTACATATTTCACAAACTTATTCAAAGAGGCTGATTAAAGCCCCCAGCTACGTGAAGTCTCCTGGATGTTTGTTTTTGATGACGTCATATGCTCGGGGCAGCTATGCTAACGAAGAATGGCTACTGAGTTAGCTGGTTAGCTTAGCTGCCGTGTCGGGAATAAGCGGATAAAGCCAGATTTCCTTCATAATCACAAGAAAACAGTCACTGCTAAACTGATCCCCTGCCATAAGAAGGTCCAATTCGTCAGTATTGAGAATGACAAAGGAGGAAACCGTCAGGAAGCTGTTGGCGGAGCCCGGTCTGTCTGTGAAGCTGATCTGTAGCCGAGCAGAGGTCTCACTGTGTCCAGCAGCGGGACATGTACACGGCGGAAAATTGTTCGTCATGTCGGACCTGCAGGCTGTAAAGAACAACTCAGTGTGAGTGTAGACGAGTTATTCACACACACAGCATCAACAGAGAGCTAGAGAGCCAAGAGCCGCTTCAACAATGCGCGTCACCATGTTTCACAACGTCATCATTCCGCGCGGCTTGGACACTGAACAGCGTCTATTGTTTTATGAGAAATTAAGAATATATCGGCGTAAAATCGGCAAAACTCTGGCCGATGTTGATTATTTTAAAAAGGGCTATAATCGGCCGATTTAATCGGCCGGCCGATAAATCGGTCGGGCTCTAGTATATATATGTATATGTGTGTATATATATATGTGTGTGTATATATATATATTTATATCTATATATCTATCTATCTCTCTATCTATATATATATATATATATATATATATATATATATATATATATATATATATATATATATATAAATATATATGTATATATGTATATGTGTGTGTATATATATATATATGTATATGTGTGTATATATATGTGTATATATATGTATATGTATATATATATATATATATATATATATATATAAATATATATGTATATATGTATATGTGTGTATATATATATGTATATGTGTGTATATATATATGTGTGTATATATATATATATGTATATATATGTATGTATGTGTATATATATATGTGTATATGTATATGTATATATGTATGTATATGTATATATATGTGTGTATATATATGTATATATATGTATATGTATATGTATATATATGTATATATATATATATATATATATATATATATATATATATATATGTATATATATATATATATATATATATATATATATATATATATATATATATATATATATATATATATATATATATATATATATATATATATATATATATATATATATATATATTATATATAGTACATTATATATCTAAAGTTAATATTTAATTTAATATTCGGTGTATTAATTACTATGGGCCTATACATACCAAAACTAGTACATTAAAACAACCAAACAACACTTCAACATAAACACACAAACACAAATTTAAATTTCAATTAGGTTGACACCATTTACTTATTCAAAGTCATTGATGTAGTAATTCACAAAATGTCAACAACAACAATTAAATTCAATAACCCGGGTTTTTCAATAATAACAAAAGAAATATAGAATCAATTTAAACAAGAAACAAAAATAGTGCACTCAAAAAAATCATAAATAAAATACTGAACCAAAAAGTATAACCAATCTCTGGTTACCAATTACTGAGGGGTTTTTCAGTCCATAACAAATGTCCATATATTTTTCCTACCACGCTCCTCAGTTGCCGTAGGATTCACTCATGGCCGCCTCTGTGATCTTCTTCCTGCAGACTGTCGATCCAAAGAGGAAGTGACCTCAGAGGTGCCCTGCTTATGTGCTCCCTCACGGGAAGAGGGAGAGTTCCGCTTACTATAAAGTAAAGAAAAGTATGAAATACTTCTTTATACTAAAAATATAATTATTTGAATATAATACCAAATATAATAAGATTAACAATAATAAAATAAACTAATTATAAATACAACTTATTAGCACAACAATATTTCATCTGGGCTACACCCTCCCCTCTTGAATCATGCTCGTCCCTGTGCATGGAATAGGTTGCTCAGTGATAGGTCTTGAGGGTGGGCATGGATAAGAGTCAGAATCTTGAGTTTCAATCAAGGCATCAGTGAAAGCTGTACTTAAGCCTTGGAACAAAGACTGACTTTTGGAACTTCATGAACAGTTGTGAATTTGATTGGGTCCATAGAGGGATGATCATTAAACCATACAAATGGAAAATCATCCTCATCAAGGTCTGAGGATATCTCAACTTGTTCAGGCTCTTTAGAACTCCTTGTTCTTGGCTTGTGTGGTTTGGGCAATACAGGTTTGTTGATTTGCAGGGGAAGATAACCACATGGTAATAAAAGGTCTCTATGAAGGGTACGTAGGGGACCTTCTTTGTTCTCTGGTCTGACAGTGTAAACGGGAAGATCTCCAGCTTGTTTAACTACCACATAGACATCTGCCTCCCATTTATCAGCGAGTTTGTGCTTACCTCGCAACCGAACAGCTCTCACTAAAACTCTGTCACCAGCTTCAAGTTTGGAAACAATTACACGCCTGTCAAATCTTGCTTTGTTATTTTCTGCTGACTTTTGGCTGTTTTCAATGGCTATTTTATAACTTTCTTCAAGGTGAGATCTGAGATTTTTTACATACTCTGAATGAGAAGTGTATTCACCATCTTTCAAGGGAAGGCCAAATGCTAAGTCTACTGGCAATCTTGGTTGACGACCAAACATCAATTCATAAGGCGTGAACCCGGTGACATCATTTCTTGTACAGTTGTATGCGTGTACTAATGGCTTTACGAAGTTTTTCCATTGTGTTTTGTCTTTGTTTTCGAGAGTTCCCAGCATGTTCAGCAATGCTCGGTTAAAGCGTTCAACTGGATTTCCTCGGGGATGATATGGAGTTGTTCTGATCGTATTGATACCTGCGATTTTGCACAGCTCTTTGATGGTCCTCGATTCAAAATCAGGTCCTTGGTCGCTATGCAACCGCTCCGGAATTCCATAATGGACGAAGAAATTATCCCACAGACATTTAGCAACAGTATGAGCTCTTTGATTTGGTGTTGGAATGGCAACGGCGTATTTTGTAAAATGGTCTGTAATCACCAAGATGTCTTTTGTATTACTTCTGTCAGGTTCCAAACTCAAGAAGTCCATACAGACCAGTTCGAGTGGTCTGGTAGATTTTATATTTACCAGTGGCGCAGCTCTCTCAGGTTGGGCTTTTCGGCGAATGCATCGCTCACAGGTTTTGATCATTTTTTCTACATCAGCAGCCATCCTTGGCCAGTAGAACCTGGTTCTCACTAAATCCATTGTACGCTCAAAACCAAGGTGACCCATATCGTTGTGAAGACTTTTCAAAACAACAGAATGAAGTGTTTTAGGAAGGACAAGCTGATATGTGATTCTGCCACCATCTTGACGTCTGCGATACAGAACCTGATTCCGTAGTTCAAAACGACTCCACTCTCTGAGAAAGAATGATATGTCAGGGAGTTGTTTCCTGACTATGGGAGGTGGTTTTTCTCCACACTCCATTTCATCAATCACCTCTCTGAGACAGGGGTCAGCTCGTTGCTCATCTCTGATTTCTTGTTCAGATAGCTGAGGAAGAACCTGTAAACCACCACATTGCCCCTCATCTACAAAACTATCTGGTAAAGCGTCAGGAGATGTAGTTAATGACTGTACCAGGGACACAACTTCATCACCATTAGTGTAGTCCTCTATGGAATTGCAGATCATGTGCTTTTCACAAATGGCTTTTACAATGTCCTTACTGATACCTAGCTCAGGGTCAGCCAAATGAGTTTGAGTGAATTGTCGTATCCGTTCTTGTTCCTTCTGGGAAACAAGGTCATTTGAGAGCTCTGAATGTGGTCTTCGAGAGAGTTCATCTGCGTCAGCATTCAACTTCCCAGCTCGATACTGGAGCTTAAAAGTAAAGGTGGACAGGGCCGCAAGCCATCCATAGCTTGTAGCATCCAGTTTTGCAGTGGTCAGTATGTATGTTAAGGGGTTACTGTCCGTTACAACAGTGAACTGACTCCCATACAAGTAATCATGGAATTTATCCACCACTGCCCACTTTAGAGCTAAAAATTCTAGCTTATGAGCTGGATACCTTGCTTCACTGCGTGATAGCCCTCTACTGGCATAGGCAATCACTCTCCAATTTCCCTCTTGATGTTGGTACAGAGCAGCTCCAAGCCCAGTAGTGCTGGCATCGGTGTGGACAACATACGGCAGTCTAGGGTCAGCAAAACCAAGGACAGGTGCAGAGGTAAGTTCTTCAATGATAGTTTTGAATGCAACCTCACAAGCAGGAGACCAACGACTACCAAAAGGCTTCTTTGGGTCATGGTATTGCTGATTTTTTCCATTCTTGGCATTTTTATGCAGTGGGGGGTAGCCAGAGGTCAGATCAGTGAGAGGTTTTATGATGGAAGAGTAATTCTTTACAAACCGCCCGTAGTAGCCTGAGAACCCAAGGAAGGATCGCAACTCTTTCAAGTTCTGTGGAGTTGGCCATGTCCTAAGAGCAGCCACCTTCTCAGGGTCAGTTTTCACTCCCTCTTTAGATACTACATGTCCCAAGTATTTGACTGACGTCTGAAAGAATTTGCATTTTTCAGGAGACAGCTTTAGTCCATACTCTTTAAGACGATTTAAAACTTTCAGCAATCTGGTTTCGTGTTCTTCTAGTGTCTTTGAGAATACAATGATGTCATCTAGAAACACTACAACCTCTTTCAGGTTCATATCACCCATGCACTTCTCCATTAGACGCTGAAAGGTGCTTGGAGCGTTGGTGACTCCTTGAGGCATTCTATTGAACTCCCAAAACCCCATGGGACAGATGAAAGCGGTTTTGGGTTTGTCAGACTCCTCAACCTCAATTTGATAGTAGCCTGATTTCAAGTCAAGGACGGAAAACCATCTTGAGCCATGGAGAGTTGAGAATGCTTCCTCCAAGTTTGGGAGTGCGTACGCATCCTTGATTGTTTGAAGATTGAGTTTCCTGAAATCAACACAGAGATGAACATCTCCATTCTTCTTCCTTACAATAACAATAGGAGAGGAGAAAGGGGATTCAGACTCACGGATGACTCCAGCTTGCAAGAGCTCCTGAAGATGCTTACGTACTGCTTCCACATCCTGGGGGTGTATGGGTCGAGCTTGATGTTTGAAGGGGGTTTCATCAGAAAGTTTGATTCGATGTTTCACTTGACTGGTTCTACCAAAGTCAAGGTCATTTTGTGCAAAAACTTCTGGCATGCTGTTGAGTTTGCGTGTGATCCGCTCTTTCCAATGAGTAGGTACAGGTGCATCACCAAAGTTGAATTTTAAATCAGATTTCAGAGAAAGTTTGGAATTTGGGGGTTTCACAGTGTGCTCATGGGAGATGACTCTCTGGTAAGCGCTAAGCTCTCCAATAACACAACTTCTGGGAATGATGATATCATGCTCTGTCTCATTGGTGAGTACAACTGGTACTATGGAAGGCTGTTTAGTGGGCAAATCAATAAGACATGTTTTAACTAGTAGTCCACCTGGTAAAGAAGACATATTTGGGTGCTCTAACACAACTGATTTCTCAGTAGTGAACTCATCAACAGACACACACCCTTCAAGTACTACAGTTTGTCCAGCTGAGACAAGCTGAGGACTTTTACTTTTCATTCTAACTAGGCCAAGCTTTCCATCTTTGTTTTGATGATACCGCAGATCAAGGATATTCAGGACTGCTTTGTAACCATAGGCGGTTGGTGATGGTGGATCATGAGCAGCTTCAAGGTAGGTCTCGTACAATGCATCCAGTGTATTTGTTCCGATTAACACAAGTGAATCAGCTTCAGGACGGACATCTGGAACTACTAAAGCAAGAGTCTGAACTTCAACTTCTACTCCAAGAAAGACTTTTGGAAAGGAAAGGTTCAACTCAATGTAGCCAAGATAAGGTACAGGCTGACCGTTAGCCCCCTCAACCTCCAGCAGATCAAGAAGTGGTTTAATTTCATAGTTATGCAAGTACTGCTGAAAGAATGATTGAGGCACAGTGGTAACCTGAGAACCGGTGTCAAGCAAACAATTAACAAGACTTCCTTCTATTTTAACTTGTGCAGTGCTCTTTGTGCCGATGAGACCCCTTGGCAGCTTGAAATGATTTCTTATTGAATTACAGGATTTTTGAAAAGAATGATTTTTGGTTGTTACTTTTGGATTGGGTTCTGTGGGACATTTCCAACCATTTACAGTTCTCATCTGTCCCTCGACAGGAACTGTCTTCCGTTTAAAGGTGTTACAGAAGAGTTCTGATTGTCCCATGCTTGCTGCCGCTGCCTGAGCTCTTTCCGTTTTGCTGCTACCAGAGCAGGGTTTGCCTCTAGTTCACAGTTGACAGCAACATGTCCATCCTCTCCACAATGAAAACAGTACCATGGTCTTGGCCGGGAACTTGTGCTTGGTTTTGGGTGGTCCGAAGAATGGTTAAACTGTTTCTGTGGATTGTCAGTTTTTATAGCTTGAGTCACTTTAGGCTGTTCTCTCTTGGCAGGTTGTTTTTTCTTGTTAATGAAAGATGTCAGTTGACTTTTTAAGTCTGCAATCTGTTTCTGGAGATTATGTATACTGCTTTCATTAGATGTTTGAGTTGGATGACACTGACATATACTATGTACTTGTCAAACAGTTCTTTGTTTATGGACACCTAAATGTTGTTTCATACGAGTAGCTTTAGCATCCTGTCTATCCTCTTCAACTCGAAGCATTAACAAGAGATCTACATATGATGGGGGACACTGTTTTTTATGTCTGAAGGTCCTAACTGAAGGTCAGTGAGCAACTTACTATCCCAACATCCTCTACAAAACTGCTTGAGAAGATGCTTATCCACATCTTTTGTTGGAACACCACCCCTTCTCACAGCATTGCTTAAGGCAACTTGAAGTCGCTGCAAATAGGACGAAGGTTTCTCTCCTGAGTCCTGCAGGGTATTCATGAATCGTACAAACAGTTCTTCTCCATCTTCCACTGTGGCAAAAGCAGAGTCCAACATTTGCAAGTAAGCAGAGGGTGGAGCTTCAGGTCCTAGATGTCGGACAACATCCAAAGCCGGAGCAAAAAGGCTTTCAAGAATTTTACGAGTTTTTTCGAGGTCAGCAACAGTAGTGTCCTTCATCATTAATTCAACATGTGATCGCCAAGAGTCATAATCAACTTCAGAGTAAGGCTTTGGGATTTTTCCAGAGAAAGCTCTTAGTCTTAAAGTAGAGTGAGAGTATTGAAGCTTATCTTCGCTTTTAACAATGTGCTCAACTACAATCCTTTGCACTTCAGGTGGGTTGAGTTGACTTGGGGTTAAAATTGAAGATGGCTCAGATTTTGGGTTAATGATTGCAGCTGGGGGTGGCACTTGTTGTTTTGAGGCTGTGTTTTTATCAAGATCCTCTGTATAAGTAGGGGGGACATCTGGTTTAACCTCTTCACCTCCAATAGACTCTTCTATTTGCAACATTACATCCCTTAAAACATCCTCAAATTCTTTACCGCTCAGCTTGGCAATGTTTTTCAGCTCATCTAAATATGTTTGTGTAACACTGCTACCTGCCTTCTGTGTATAAACACTTGCTAAAGCTTGGATTTTAGCAGGAGGATCAGAGCTACCTGAGAAAGAATGACAGTAAGGTAATACTGGCTCTAAGTCCTGTAAAGCAGTGCCATAATTGAACTCAACGATTAAACTAGCATTAAATTCTGAAGTTGGATCATCTATGGTAAGTGTCCTACTTATTGAACCATAATTTTTTAAGAAATCAAGAATTTCCTCATTGTTTTCTGTTCCTGTTAATCCTGTCACTAATACTGAATTAGGAACCTTAACATTTAGACGACCAACAATATCCATCCTACAATAAGAATGTTAATGCTACCAAAAGACAAA
>JAZDUH010000395.1:10472500-10535000 GCA_036419115.1 Scarus forsteni
TCACACCTGCTCAGAATGTGGTAAGGGCTTCAGACATAAGAGTAATCTAATAGAGCATAAGAAGATTCACACAGGAGAAAAACCTCACACCTGCTCAGAATGTGGTAAGGCCTTCAGACATAAGAGTAATCTAATGGACCATAAGAAGATTCACACAGGAGAGAAACCTCACACCTGCTCAGAATGTGGTAAGGCCTTCACACAAAAAAAAAGTCATCTGATGGACCATAAGAGGATTCACACAGGAGAGAAACCCTTCAGCTGCTCAGAATGTGGGAAGAGCTTCATACAAAAAATAGGTCTGATGGTGCATAAGAGGATTCACACTGGAGAGAAACCTCACACCTGCTCAGAATGTGGTAAGAGCTTCAGATATAAGAGTAATGTAATGGAGCATAAGAGGATTCACACAGGAGAGAAACCCTTCACACCTGCTCAGAATGTGGGATAAGAGCTTCATGACAGTAAGAGTCTGATGGAGCATAAGAGGATTCACACAGGAGAGAAACCTCACACCTGCTCAGAATGTGGGAAAAGCTTCATACATAAGAGTCATCTAATGGAGCATAAGAGGATTCACACAGGAGAGAAACCTCACACCTGCTCAGAATGTGGGAAAAGCTTCAAACATAAGAGTCATCTAATGGAGCATAAGAGGATTCACACAGGAGAGAAACCTCACACCTGCTCAGAATGTGGGAAAAGCTTCAAACATAAAAGTCATCTAATGGAGCATAAGAGGATTCACACAGGAGAGAAACCCCACACCTGCTCAGAATGTGGTAAGAGCTTCAGATATAAGAGTAATGTAATGGAGCATAAGAGGATTCACACAGGAGAGAAACCCTTCAGCTGCTCAGAATGTGATAAGAGCTTCAGAAATAAAAGGAGTCTGATAGAGCATAAGAGGATTCACACAGGAGAGAAACCTCACACCTGCTCAGAATGTGGGAAAAGCTTCAAACATAAGAGTCATCTAATGGAGCATCAGAAGATTCACACAGGAGAGAAACCTCACACCTGCTCAGAATATGGGAAAAGCTTCAAACATAAGAGTCATCTAATGGAGCATAAGAGGATTCACACTGGAGAGAAACCCTTCAGCTGCTCAAAATGTGGTAACAGCTTTAAACAAAAAAGGGGTCTGATGTTGCACATGCAGGCTCACACAAACCCCTTCAGCTGCTCTGATTGTGGAGAAAAGTTTTGTCTTAAAGACCACCTAATTAGGCATATGACACGTCACACAAACCCATGCTCCATAGTCTCGGACCAGTAGAGACTTTTCCTCACGGATTGAGGACATGATTTGGGGCTCTGGCTTCGCAACGAGCCAGTCTCACCATAGCAAAGCTTCCGTGCGTTCATTGTCCTTTCGTTCTTTTTCTTCATCTTCTGTCCAGTTTTTTGATTTGCATCTAGTCCTTGAGCTTTGAGAAAACCCCCACAAATTATATATCAAAACACGCGGCTCTGTCCCGATGGTGTGCTATGACTTTTATAAGAATTTCACGAAAATTTGGCCGAGTTATTTGCGAAAAACAGCGTGAAAAGTCCCATTGAAAATTAATGGGGGGACTTCCTGAACAAACTGTGTTTTTCTAAGCACTACTGCTTCGCCGGCCTTGCACCTACAGAGTTCATTCAAACTTCAACACGCAGCCGTATGCCCCCTCTCTGCAGGACCGAAAACCGTAGGCCCGTAGGGCTTTTTCAGTCAGCAATTTCTCAAATCTTCCCTGCGTCCACCCAAAATGTCTTTTTCAGAGGGAGAATTCAAACGATATTAGAGCCTGGCAGATCTGATTTCTTAGCTCCAAAAATTTCTGAACAAATTGCAATAAAGGCAAAACGGTACATCATATCAGAATATTTTTTTTTTTTTTTTTTTTTTTTAAATGTATTTTTATGGGCATTCTGTGCCTTTATTGATAGGAGAGAGACAGTGGATAGGCTTGTGAAAGGGGATGAGAGAGTAGGGGAAGACACTCTGCAAACTGGTCACAGGCGGGATTGGAACCTGGACCGGCAGAAGCAAGTACATGGGGTACCTGGTTGCTAACCACTCCGCCAAACCAGCACCCCCATATCAGAATATTTTTTCAGAAAAATAGGTAATTGACTCTTGGGCCTCATATAAAATAAAATATGAAGCCCTAACTCATTTTGAAATTAAATTAGAGCCAGCTGTTTCCTCCAAAGACCATCAATCTCTCCCATAGATGTCAATTCAAACCTGACATGTAGTCCCCATGCTGGACAGGCTGTTTGTAAATAGTGATAACTCTGTCTTTTCTCACAGTATCTTCATGAAAATTACCTATTCACGATCCCAAGACTTGTCCGACACTCATGATAGTTTTAAAATTAGAATAGCTCTTAGGGTCGCGGAGAAATAAAGAGCTGTTTGACACTGTCAGTAGGCATCAAAATGCCATGAGAAAAGTGAGTTAAAGTGGTTGTGTCGTGCTGCACCTGCTCCTGTTACCATGATAACGGAGCCCTTCCTCTCTGTTTGAAGTTTCACTGAAATGATCTGTGCTTTGAAAGGGGGCATGAAGCACAAATATGTGTGTGTGTGTATTGATGAAGTTAATGGGCCCTTATCTTCACACAGACTCTCCAACAATAAGCACATGGTGTGTTTATGTGTTTATGTCCGTGTGTGTATTAATGACATGGAAGCTCAGCTTTAACAGGACCCCCACTCATAAAGTGCTTGGTGGCATCAGTCTTTTAGGGAGGGGAAGCACCACCAGGTGGATCAAGAATACAGCTACACATGACTTAAACACATGAATGAAGTCTCCTGCCATCTCCAAAACTATTTCAGCATGTCATCCAGCTGAAATGCTGCTTGAGGCTGGCATGTATTAAAAAGATAAAGCCGGCCCGAGCCCCAAACATGATTCACGTGGGAATTGTCTAGTTGAAAACTGTTGTGACGTTAAAGGCTGGGACAGAGGAGTTTTGAAGGAGCTAAGAGAGCATCTTAGCAATGTTAAACCTGGATGAGTTCTTGATTTTGAATTGAACATGAGCTTTAATGCTGTTGATGTTGAGCTTCATATCTGACTTCATCTCATCACAGTGACATGTCTTACTCATCTTCATCAAGATGCTTCCTTGGTTGGCACTAGGGCTGGACAATATGACCCAAAGTCAAACTGTAATTCTTTCAATCTTAATTCTTTATACGAGTCGTTTCTGTTTATCATTTCTGACCATGCTGTGATTATTTGATTAACTGTTTATATTTTGACCAACTAGTACTGTGATAATAAAGTGTAAAAAGATATACTGTCTATGCCTCCTTGTCTTAATCAAATCACTCCTCATGAGCAAACTGCTCCAGCTGTCTCAGGTTTGAAGGCTGTCTTCTCCAGACTGCATGTTTCAGCTCCTTCCACAAATGTTCAACAGGATTTAGATCAGAGATCATAGAAGCCTCCCACATGTTTCACAGTAGGTACAGTGTTCTTTTCTTGGTATGCTTCATGTTTGTGTCTGTGAACACAGAGCTGATGTGACAGACCAGAAAGTTCCAGTTTTGTCTCATCTGTCCAAAAGACATTTTCCCAGAAGCTTTGTGGCTTGTCAATATTTATTTTGGCAAATTCCAACTGTGTTGTATTTTGCCTTTTTGGGGTCATTAGCACCAGTTTTAGGCCCTCACAGGGTCTTCATTAGTGTGAGGTGAATACATTCACAGTGAGGTAGATTTTAAAAATCATGCACCCAGGAGGCTGAAACCTAAGACTTCTCTGAAAAGTGGTGAACTATTTATTTCAAGTGTATTATTTATACTTTAGAGAACAACATCCAACCCGGGGCACTCCGATAAAGTTAAAATCCTTTATTATGTCAGGGACATGTCAACGCATTTCGACTCATCCGAGTCTTCATCAGGACATGATTAGCAACACGAAACAGGTGTTTAAATTACCTAGAAAGTGTCATGTGATTTTGTCTCCTCACGACAATAAGAACAGACATATTAAGAAAAAACATGTAAGGAAAACACACACAAGAGGCCTGGCTGCACAATAATAATAAACAACCTGCAAGAAACAATGATCTGTAAAATACATTATAAAAAAGGAGAAAAGTCAATGTCTTCATTTAGATCTGTGAAGGAGGTGGCTTTTACAGTATATACTCTAAAAGCCACCTCCTTCCCAAAAGTCAAAGTCTACCTATCTGTCTACCTATCCATCCATCCATCCATACACTATCCATCTGTCCATCCATCCATCTCCTGGATAGTGAACTGTGTCTCTGAGGTGGGGGAGGAGGGGGAGTCTGTGGGGGGCTCTGAGCTCCTGCTGGGGAGTGGGGTATGGAGCCGGTGTGATGCAGAGGGCTGGAGGTGTGAAGTGGGGGGATGAGGCCGTTGGTTGACCGTTGTCTATCAAAGCTGCAGTAGGACTCGTTCAGCTGGTTTGCCTGGTGCAGGTCGTTGGTGGAGTGGGGGGACAATGGCTTGTAGTTGGTTATTTTCCTCAAGCCTTTCCAGACAGAAGCAGTGTGGTGAGCAGAGAGCTGTTGTTGGATTATTGTGGTGCCTCTTTGGATAAAAATATGAAACAGATACATGGTTAGCCGGTTAGAAACTCCTTTAATCACATAAAAACAAAGCTCATGAGGGAATTTGCCCTCACTCCACGGTAAATGTTTTGCCTTTTGCACAGAGAAGCTGCTTCTCAGCCAGTGTTCCTGCAGGAGTCTGTAGAGGTCTGAACAGGAGACGACAGGAGACCGACCCCCCACGCTGTGGGAAACCATCACCCGTCAAAGACCTGAACGGCTTCTGCTGCAGGTTTTCACACCCATCACCCACCCTGACCACTGCAGCTTTAAGGACATCCTCACTCTGCACTGGGGACAGGAGACCGACCCCCCACGCTGTGGGAAACCATCACCCGTCAAAGACCTGAACGGCTTCTGCTGCAGGTTTTCACACCCATCACCCACCCTGACCACTGCAGCTTTAAGGACATCCTCACTCTGCACTGGGGATGTCCCTTTTACTTTTGTTAGAAGCATTTCCTACAGCAAAAACCCAAAGGTGGTGTTGTCTGAAAATTATTGGTTTTGTGCTAACTCAGAAATAAGACCTGCTCATCACTGGGTTTGTCTGCTGTGATTTTTTTAATTTTAATTTCTCCTTTAGTTGTTAATGTTCTTGTGCCTTATCCTCTGTAAGTTCCTGTCTGTTCCTATAAAATTAATTTTATAAATTCATGTATGTATGCATGAGAACAGTCCAGACCGTTGTTTCTTACTGATATGTTTCATTAAAAAATGTTTTAACACTCGTTCCAGGCAGCTACTTTTCATAGATTTGGACACATTTTGACTGTTCAAGGGGAACTTTGTTTTTTTTTTTTTTAATCTAGATCCTATTTTTCCATCTACTTTATCCAAATGAGTGGTGGGACTTTTTTTTTAGCAGTTGCATAAATGAAAAATTCATCTACTCATTTGGATAAAAGTAGACAGAAAACAGGATCCAGATTGAAAAGAAGCAAAGAAAGAAGAAGCTCCCCATAAATTTAAAGCATTTATTGATTTAACCCAGGATTGTGAGTCAAATCAACTTGAAAGTTGGGTTAAAATTGGTTATTTATTTAACCCAAAACTTGAGTTAATTTGAATAACTTAGTTTTCTAGGTTTAAATAACTCAAGTTAAGCTGCTTTTATCCAAAGACTTTTTAGTTTGTACTGATTGAACCGTTCAATAAATTCAGGAATATTTAATGTGTGAAAGAAGCAGCACATCACTGTTTCTGTCAATTTTTTAGGATACAGAAAAAAAACTACAAAGAAAACAAACTGATAATTCATGGTGTGGGATTTAAAGGTTCAAAAAGCTAAAAGCTGTTATTCTTACTACCATCATTTTATTTTATACTTTGTACTGACATGATGATTTGTATTTATAAAATGCTAATCATCCAAATATTTTGTGTTTGTCAGACTCAGTATCACCTTCTTTCAGGTTATCTTAATTTTTTATTTACAGCAATTCTAACTTTTCTAATATTTTCCAAAAAATGTGCATTTTCATGTCATTATGTTATCAAACATTAGCTTTCTAAACCTGTAAATCTCACACCAAGAAAATATGTTTCTTGGTTTGTTTCTAGTTTTCTCTGTTCCCTGAAATGTTAATGGAATTAAATATTGATTTGATTTACTCTGATTTTTAAAACATTAACTATCCATAAATTTTAGGTAGACTTTCCTCACTCACTTATTCTCTGAAATGCTTATAATTACTCTCTTTAGCTTCATTAGATACTGGATTTTATTTATTTTTGTTATTTTTAATTTGCTAATCAAAATTCTTAAATCTATCAATTTTAATGTAGAATTTTTATCTGTGTATGCAATTTTTATTTTTTTATTATTTTTTGGGCTTTTTATGTTCTGTTGAATGAGTTGTTTAAACTTCATAATTTGTAGTTTTTTTAAAATTATTATATGACTGATTTACCTGGCACAGAGACAATGTTAATTTTTTATCTGTTTGTTAAAGAAAAATGAAAAGTGGGAAACAAATCTTCATTGTTATGTTCATGTATTCTGTTTTTCACTTGTTCTCTTCCCTAAGAATAAAAAAAATCCTGCATTTATTGATGACCTCTGCCAAACAGCTGAGCTGGGAGTTAAAGGAGAAAAACTTGAACATAAACAAAGTGTGTAGGTGATAATAAACATTAAACCCACAGTCTGTGTTGGTAGTGACCACTATTTTTTTGTTTGCAAGGTTGTATCATATTCCCTCCACCTTATTGCTTAATATTAACTTTAAACATGCCTTACATTGGGAATATTATGAACACAAATGTTTATTATCAATCAAATGACATTTACTTTGAAGGCCAGCATTAGCCTACTCAAACATCACGACACATCTACTGTAACATTAATTAAAGGTGCTATGAGGAGAATCTATTACCAGAGACATTAAGACTCTGCTACCCATGAGCACGCGCGGCGACTGTCGTAATGCTGCGTTCCAGTAACCTCGGAACTGGGAGTGACATCATCTCCGACTTATCGGCGTTCCAGTTGAAGTCGGAAAAAACATGCTGATCTACCAGGCTATTGTTAGCTGTTGTTAGCACGCCCTGTGTTGTTGTATGAAGAATGTGATTATCACTATGGCAGCATTTTTGTAAATATAAGTCTAACAATACTATGTATACAGCTGATCTAGAGCGACACACCCCAGTCAGAAGTGCAAATAAATGGATTATTACAGGAGCTAAATAACTGTTCACACTGGGGGCATCCATCTTCCATTGTCAACTCAGGGGTGGCGAGGTTTCACCGAGTTCCCAGTAGGAAATTCCAACTTTGAGGGACGGTCCAGTTGTAGTTTCCTACTCGGAACTCGGAACTCGGAAATTCCTACATCTGACTACAACTGGAACGCACCAAAAGCGTGTGTTCGTTGTGATGCTAAATGAATGAAACTCAGACCTTCCTCAGAACTCTGCATTGCTTTACAACTCCTTTTTTCAACAACTTACAGGATGCAAAGCCACGAGGTAATGTATCTCTCTCTAGTTACGTAGCGGTAGTTTTTGATGTGCGACAACAAGCAATTTTTGGAAAACTTAATATCGTAGTTTTGTAGCCGGCTATATATCTCTACTTACAGCCCGGTGCTCTAAGACGTGTCTGAATAATATAAATTTGCTTAATTTTTGTCTTGTTCCTGAAGTTGAGTATCCAGGCCAGTCCAGCCCTGTCTAACTTGACCAGAAGGCTAAGGAATAGCATTTATAGATGACCTATTTTGATGCTATAAACTCATCTTAAAGTGTGTATTTCGATCAGGCATATATCTAAAAGGGAGACTTTTTTGTAATTATTTAGAAACTCCTCACAGTCCCTTTAAAACATCTTTTTTTTTTAAAAACACACACACCAGAAAGTGTTATGCAAGAACTTTAATGAACTTCAAACAAAACAAACAACTTCTTAAGAATAACATGGTCGACACCCTTGGGCTAAAAGTCTAGTTTTTTAAATATTTTGTTTTGCCATATTGGTGTTTTTTTCATTTCTCTTCTTTATAATATAAAACATGAATCAGCATTATCTACATGTTTTAAGAGGTAATAATGATCAAACATTGACTTAAGTGAGTGGACCATTACATGTTGTCACAACTGAAACTCTACCATCTGTTTCGGTTGTGACAATTTTAGCTAATTTTAGCTAATAACTAAAAAATGCTACTAAGCACATGGCCAGCAAATGGATGTTTGAACAGGTGTACACCCATAAAAACATAATGTGTTGCATTAAACCTCCAAAAGTTTACCTAATTGCAGAGAATATGTGTTTGGTAGTGACAATTAAAAATGTTCCCGACAGACTTTCAGATTTTGGAACACATTTACTCCAAACTGATGAGAGGTAACTACTCACCATGATGCCATGAGGTAGAGGGATGCTGAGTCTCTGCCTGATCAAAAATGCAGGGGTGTGGCTAAAAACAGGCTCAACCTATGAGGTAAAACTATCTGTGTTTCGGGTGTGACAAGAAAGCGTGGGACAGCATTTTTTGAATGATCTTTTTAAATTAAAAAAATGAACCTACAATACATCCAAATCTTGTCAATGCTGTTTAAAAGAAATGAACAAGATATTTTAAAAAACATAATTGAAAAAAAATACAAAATTGTTTTAAGTAGTATTTTCAAAGGTCGAAATTTAGGGCTTAGGGGTTGGGACAACCACTCCCCAATAGAAAGTACACTATAAATGATGATTTTGTATATATTTAGCTTATTACTATCTATTTGCTGTCTTGTGTGTGAAATAGATCATAACAGAATCTTAGTAAATATGTAAAGTCTGAATTCTTAATTGTTTTTTTACATCGTTTTTTTAGTGTGGGACCACAGTTTGGACAAATACGGTAGAATGGCCCATATAGAACATGTTCTACGTATATCTACGGTAGTCACAGTCCCCCCTCCCTCTTGCTCCGGCCGTTCTGATCACTTCCGGGTCGCCTCACGTCTCCCCCTCGCGCTGCACCGGTGCAGGTAAGCTAGCAGTGTCTGCTAATAGTGTCCGTAGTTTAATAGTCCTGCTGCTGGTTGCTCGCTCTCCATGCCGTGCATAGACTGCTGCCTTTTTAGCACATTTCCACTGTGCTCCTCTCTCTCCTCTCCCTCGTGTTGTGTTCGGTATGTATGTTGTCTGAAAAGCCTGTACTCTTATCCTCCAGTGCTCCGCGATTAACATGAGCTAATTTAATCTGTGACAGGGGCTGTGTGAGCCGGGTGTCTCCCTGGGGAACTCCAGCGGTGTTAAATTTGCTGTAAGGAAACGTAGCTGTGATCCTGCTCTGCTTCTGTTTGCCTCCCCTGTGCTGCTTTCACTGGCTGCTGTTTTAGCTGAACCACGGCTAACTAACCGCGACTGTCCTGCTTCTACGGCTGTCCTGCTGTCCTTCTACGTCTGTCCTGCTGTCCTGCTTCGGCTCTGCTGTAACACCTTTGGTGCTCTGCTCGGCTGAAGTTGTTGCTTTACTGTTCCCCTGCTGTCTCTGCTGTCAGGCTGAGCCTGTTGCTACACAGGACCTGAACCAAGAACAATTGTAGCAGGTCTGCGAGGTGGGCTGGACCAAGTAGTTTTATTATGTGTGCTGATGCTCACCAACCTGGCGTAATGGACGTCACGTATTTTTATTGAAGTTGACTTATGGGTTTACTTTTGGTTGTGTTCTTTCTTCCTTTGTTTTTTCGAGTTTATTTCCCGGATTCATTTTGTTTACATTAATTGTTTGCTTTTGTTTTGAGTTCACGGGGAAACATTTTTTGGGTTAAATTTGTTTCCATGAATGTTTTGATTTCCTTTTGAGTGTAAACCCATTAATTTCTCTTTTGTTACCTGTTTCAGTTGCTGAGTGCCTGGTCCCTGGTGTCCTGGTGGTGGTTCCCTCTTCTTGTGTGCTGAGTCCCCTGGTTTTGAGTTGATCTCCATATTGTTTATGATTTGTTGCACGAGGGATTGGGGTGTTTTCTTCCCTGGGATTCCCTCACCTGCCCATGACCCACTACACTTCTGGTAAGCCTCAGCTCCCTGAAACGGCACTTTCCCCTCCCTAGTGTGTGATTGTTTTTGCTTTTGACCATTTTTAAAAACTGAAATAGAATGAATGTTTTGAAGTCTGAACCTCGTCTCCTGCTCGCTGTCAAGCAAACGAACCTGAGTGTCTTAAAATTGATTATTATGACTAATTCTTTGGGTGAAATTTCCAAAGAAAGAAAATATTACCGTTTAGCTCCACCTAACCCTCGAGTTGCCGCATATATTTATATAAAAAAAAACTCTTCTCTCGCCCACCCCCCTCTCCCCCAGTGGGGTGGGTGGCTGTTCATCCTCTTCAGCTCAGGTCCTCTACCAGAGGCCTGGGAGCTTGAGGGTCCTGCGCAGTATCTTAGCTGTTCCTTGGACTGCACTCTTCTGGAGTGAGATGTCTGATGTTTCTCCAGGGATCTGTTGGAGCCACTTCTCCAGTGTCGGGGTCACTGCCCCAAGTGCCCCGATGACCACAGGCACCACTGTTGCCTTCACTTTCCAGGATTTCCCCAGCTCCTCTTTGAGCCCTTGGTATTTCTCTAGTTTCTCGTGCTCCTTTTTCTTGATGTTGCTATCACTTGGGATGGCTACATCTATCACAACGGCTTTCCTCTGCTGCTTATCTATGATCACAATGTCCAGTTGGTTGGCCATTACCATTTTGTCAGTCTGTATCTGGAAGTCCCACAGGATCTTGGCTCGGTCATTCTCCATCACCTTGGGAGGTGCTTCCCGTTTTGACCTCGGGGTCTCCAGTTTGTATTCTGCACAGATGTTCCTGTACACTATACAGGCTACTTGGTTATGGCGTTCCATGTATGCTCTTCCTGCCAGCATCTTACATCCTGCTATGAGGTGCTGAACTGTTTCAGGGCCCTCTTTACATAGCCTGCACCTGGGATCTTGCCTGGTGTGGTAGATCTGGGCCTCTATTGCTCTGGTGCTCAGGGCCTGTTCCTGTGCCACCATGATTAGTGCCTCTGTGCTGTCCTTCAGTCCAGCCCTCTCCAGCCATTGGTAGGATTTGCTCATATCAGCCACTTCAGTTATCTGTCGGTGGTACGTCCCATGCAGGGGTTTGTCCTCCCATGATGGTTCCTCTGGTTCCTCCTTCCCTGTCAGTTTCCACTGTCTGAGACACTCACTAAGTGCTTCATCTCTTGGGGCCATCTTCCTGACATAGTCATGGAGCTTGAATGTTTCATCTTGGATAGTGGCTCTGATGCTCACTAACCCTCTGCCTCCATCTCTGCGCTTGGTGTATAGCCTCTGGATACTGGACTTGGGGTGGAATCCCCCATGCATGGTGAGCAACTTCCGAGTTTTAACATCTGCGGCCTGAATGTCCTCCTTTGGCCAGCTTATTACCCCAGCAGGGTCTCTGATCACTGGCAGGGCATAGCTGATAATTGCCCGAACCTTGTTTCTGCCATTGAGCTGACTCTTCAGGACTTGCCTTACTCGCTTCAGGTACTTGGCTGTTGCTACTTGCATAGTGGCCTCTATATATATATATATATATATATATATATATATATATATATATATATATATATATATATATATATATATATTTATATATATATATATATATATATATATATATATATATATATATATATATATATATATATATATATATATATATCTGTATATATATATATATATATATATATATATATATATATATATATATATATATATGTGTGTACATATATATGTGTGTACATATATATGTATATATATACAGTCATGGAAAAAATTATTAGACCACCCTTGGTTTCTTCAATTTCTTGTTAATTTTAATGCCTGGCTCAACTAAAGGTACATTTGTTTGGACAATTATAATGATAACAACAAAAATAGCTCATGAGAGTTTAATTTAAGAACTAAGAACTATTCATTTTCCATGGTTTTCTTGATAATAACCAAAATTACTTAAATTCTTACATCAATAGCTATGGCATTGTACCATAAAACACTACTTTTTAAGCATTCCATGTTTTTCTGTTTGCTTTAAACACATGATACACACAAGAGTTAATACTTGATTGCATAACCATTGTTTTTGATGACTGCAGCCATGCGTCTTGGCGTGCTCTCCACCAGCTGCTGACATTGTGCTGCTGTCACAGCAGCCCATTCCTGTTGGACAAATGCAAACAAATTTTCTTTGTTTTTTGGGCTTGTGGCTCTCCATTTTTGAGTTTGATGATTTTCCACAGGTTTTCAATTGGATTAAGATCTGGTGATTGAGCAGGTCAAGGCATAGTCTTGATGGCACTAGTTCTCCATCCAGGCTTTAACTGACCTTGCCGTGTGGCAAGGGGCATTATCTTGTTGGAAAATCCAGTCATTGAGGCAGGAAAAGAGTTTTTCCAGCTGATGGAAGAAGACTGTTTTTCAAGGGTAGTCCTGTACATGACCTGGTTCATTATTCGGCCTTCACACAATTGCATTTGCCCTGTTCCACTCAGACTGAAACAACCCCAGATCATGACTGATCCACCCCCATGTTTTACTGTAGGGGCAAGACAGTCTGGGTTGTAAGCTTCTCCAGGCTTCCTCCTAACCAGTAAGTTGGCTGGAGTGGGCATCAATTCAAAATTGGATTCATCACTGAAGAGAACCTTAGCCCAATCATCAACAGTCCAATCCTTGTGGTCTCGAGCAAGAGTAACCCGGGCCTTCCTCTGCCTTTCATTGATGAAGGGCTTCTTCATGCTCTGTGTGACTTCAAACCAGCTTCAACAAGTCGGTTTGAACTGTCCTTGCTGAACAAGTCACATTTCTCGACAGTGCCCACTCATTTTTAAGGTCCCTGGAGGTCTGGCACGATTCTGACACAGGAAGCGGATGAGTGCAGTCATCTCGTGGGAGTAGAAAAGCGTTTCCTGCCACGGCCAGGTAGCAATTTGGTAGTGCCATGTTCAGCTTGTTTTTTTGTTGTAATGAGCGGCTGTCTTGGAGATCTTCAGTTTTTCGCTACCTGTCTCTCACTCATGCCAATTTCCAGCAGTGCCAAGATGGCTGCCTTTGTGGCTTCACATAATTCTTTTGTTTTAGGCATTATGTGAGAGCTGACAACTTCTGAGTTGTGCTACGGCTTGAATGTAAGCAGGAAACCACTCTAGGCCTTTGCATGTGCAGTGCTGCTTGTGACATGAAATGGCCTCTTATATACCCTGGAACCAATTAAGCTTAAGAATGTCAAATAGGACATAAAGTATTATGTGACCAGCTGCATTTTTTGTTGTGTTCATTGTATTATAGGTTTAGTGGTACCAGATATTAGAATGAACAAGAAATTGAAGAAAACAAGGGTGGTCTAATAATTTTTTCCATGACTGTATATATGTATATATATATATATATATGTGTATATATATATATATATATATATATATATATATGTAAATGTATATATACATATATATATATATATATATATATATATATATATATATATATATATATATATATATATATATATATATATATATATATATATATATATATGCATATATTTATGTATATATATATATATATATATATATATATATATATATACATATATATATATATATATATATATATATATATATATATATATATATATATATATATATATATATATATATATATATATATAAATATATATGTATATATATGTGTATATATATATATATATACACATACATATATATATACATATACATATATACATATATACAGATGCTATGGAAAAAACTTGTATCTTAGACCTCAATTTAGGGGTTGTTTTCTTAGGTTAGGTTAGGTTATAGGTTACATTGACATTACAATGTAACATATTTCTCAATCAATAAAATGCGTGTTTTAGTGTTTAGTGAGGAGGTCCAGCAGCCCTCAGTGAGCAGAGAAGCTGTCCTGGAGAGGAGCCTCAGTCTGGTCCAGAATATGACTGAGCCTCGGCACCTTAAGGAGGAACCAGAGGAGTTCTGGAGCAGTCAGGAGGGAGGGCAGCTCCAAGGACCAGAGGAGGCTGATGTCAAATTCACTTTTGCTCCTGTTCCTGTGAAGAGTGAAGGTGATGAAGACACAGAACATGTATCACATGTTTGCTCTGGGTGTGGTGACAGAGTTAAACTGACAGACTCTCTCAATGAAAAACCTTTTCATTGCTCTAACTGTAGTGAAAAGATTAACCACATCAGTAATTCACAGAAACCCTTCAAGTGCACCGACTGCGGTAAAGATTTCCACCATGACCAGGATCTTAAGTCTCATATAAAGTTTCACTCTGGGGTGGGGCCTTTCATCTGCTCTGAATGTGGAGCATGTTTTTCACATGAATGCAGTTTGAGGAAACACGAGCAGGTTCATACAAAACCCTTCAGCTGCTCAGAATGTGGTAAGAGCTTCAGACAAAAGAGTAGTCTGATGAAGCACAAGGGGATTCACACAGGAGAGAAACCCTTCAGCTGTAAAGAATGTGGAAAGAGCTTCAGACGAAAGGGTGATCTAATGGTGCATAAGAGGATTCACACAGGAGAGAAACCCTTCAACTGCTCAGAATGTGGTAAGAGCTTTAGACAAAAGAGTAGTCTGATGAAGCACAAGGGGATTCACACAGGAGAGAAACCCTTCAACTGCTCACTGTGTGAGAAAAGCTTCAGAGAAAAGAGTAGTCTGATGAAGCATAAGGGGATTCACACAGGAGAGAAACCCTTCAGCTGCAAAGAATGTGGAAAGAGCTTCAGACAAAAGGGTGATCTAATGGTGCATAAGAGGATTCACACAGGAGAGAAACCCTTCAGCTGCTCACAGTGTGGTAAAAGCTTCAGACAGAAGTGTAATCTGATGAAGCATAAGGGGATTCACACAGGAGAGAAACCCTTCACCTGCGAAGAATGTGGAAAGAGCTTTAAACAAAAATATGGTCTGATGGTGCATAAGGGGATTCACACAGGAGAGAAACCCTTCACCTGCGAAGAATGTGGAAAGAGCTTTAAACAAAAATATGGTCTGATGGTGCATAAGAGGATTCACACAGGAGAGAAACCCTTCAGCTGCTCACAGTGTGGTAAAAGCTTCACTCAAAAAGGGGGTCTGATGGAACATATCCCAGTTCACACAGGAGAGAAACCCTTCAGTTGCTCAGTGTGTGGTAAGAGCTTTAAACTAAAATTTGCTCTGATGTCGCATATGCAAGTTCACACAAGAGAGAAACCCTTCAGCTGCTCTGAATGTGGTAAGAGCTTCAGGCATAGATCTTCTCTGATGAGGCATATGTCAAATCACACAACAGAGAAATCCTTCAGCTGCTCACAGTGTGGAAAGAGCTTTAAACAAAAAAATCGTCTGATGTTGCATATGCGGGTTCACACAAAACCCTTCAGCTGCTCTCAGTGTGGAGAAAAGTTTGGTCGTAAAGACTACCTGATCAGACATATGACACATCACACAAACCCATGCTCCACAGTTAGTCTCTCGGACCAGTAGAGACTTTTCCTCACAGATTGAGGACATTTTGGGGAGGATTTGGGACTCGGGCTTTGCAACGAGCCACTCTCCCCATAGCAAAGCTTCCGTGCGTTTATTGTGCGTCTGTCTTTTTCTTCATCTTCTGTCCAGTTTGTTGATTCGCATCTATTCCTAGAGCTTTGAGAAAACTGCCACAAATTATAAATCAAAACATGCGGCTCGGTCCTGATCGGTGTGTTATGACTTTTATAAGAATTTCGCGAAAATATGGCCGAGTTATTCGCGAAAAACAGCATGAAAAGTCCCATTGAAAATTAATGGGGGGACTTCCTGAACAAACCAACCTGTTTTTCTCAGCACTACTGCTTCGCTGGCCTTGCACCTACAGAGTTCATTCAAACTTCAAAACTCAGCCGTATGTCTCCTCTCTACAGGACTGAAAACCGTAGGCCTATAGGGCTTTTTCGGTCAGCAATTTCTCAAATCTCCCCTGCGTCAACCCAAAATCTCTTTCTTAAAGGGAGACTTCAAACAACATTCCAACGTAAGAGCCTGGCAGATCTGATTTCTTAGCTCCAAAAATTTCCGAACAAATTGCAATAAAGGCAAAACGGTACATCATATCGGAATATTTTTTCAGAAAAATAGGTAATTGACTCTTGGGCCTCATATAAAATAAAATGTGAAGCCCTAACTCATTTTGAAATTAAGTTAGAGCCAACTGTTTCCTTACCCATCTCTCCCATAGACGTCCATTCAAACCTGACATGAAGTCCTCATGCTGGACAGGCTTTTTGTAAATAGCGATAACTCTGTCTTTTCTCACACTATCTTCATGAAAATTACATATTCACGATCCCAAGACTTGTCCAAGGCTCACAATAATTTTAAAATTAAAATTACTCTTAGGGTCACGGAGAAATAAAGAGCTGTTTGACACTGTCAGTAGGCATCAAAATGCCATGAGAAAAGTGACTTAAAGTGGCTGTGTCGTTCCTGTTACCATGACAACGGAGCCCTTCCTCTCTGTTTGAAGTTTCACTGAATTGATCTTTGCTTTGAAAGGGGGCATGAAGCACAAATATGTGTATGTGTGTATTGATGAAGTTAATGGGCCCTTATCTTCACACAGACTCTCCAACAATAAGCACATAGTGTGTGTTTATGTGTTTAATTGTCCGTGTGTGTGTATTAATGACATGGAAGCTCAGCTTTAACAGGACCCCCACTCATAAAGTGCTTGGTGGCATCAGTCTTTTAGGGAGGGGAAGCACCACCAGGGAGATCAAGAATACAGCTACACATGACTTAAACACATGAATGAAGTCTCCTGCCATTTCCAAAACTATTTCAGCATGTCATCCAGCTGAAATGCTGCTTGAGGCTGGCCTGTATTAAAAAGATAAAGCCCGGCAGCGGCCCGAGCCCCACACACGATTCCCGTGAGAATTGTCTAGTTGAAAACTGTCATGACGTTAAAGGCTGGGACAGAGGATTTTTGAAGGAGCTAAGAGAGCATCTTAACAATGTTAAACCTGGATGAGTTCTTGATTTTGAATTGACCCTGAGCTTTAATGCTGTTAATGTTGAGCTTCAAATCTGACTTCATCTCATCACAGTGACATGTCTTACTTATCTTCATCAAGATGCTTCCTTGGTTGGCACTAGGGCTGGGCAATATGACCCAAAGTCAAACTGTAATTCTTTCAACCTTAATTCTTTATGAGTCATTCTGTTGATTATTTCTGACCATGCTGTGATTATTTGATTAACTGTTTATATTTTGACAAACTAGTGCTGTGATAATAAAGTGTACAAAAATATACTGTCTATGCCTCTTTGTCTTAATCAAGCCACTCCTCATGAGCAAACTGCTCCAGCTGTCTCAGGTTTGAAGGCTGTCCTCTCCAGACTGCATGTTTCAGCTCCTTCCACAAATGTTCAACAGGATTTAGATCAGGGATCATAGAAGGCCACTTCAGAATAGTCCAGTGTTTTGTTCTGAGCCATTCTTGGGTGTTTTTAGCTGTGTGTTTTGGCTCATTATTCTGTTGGAGGACCCATGACCTGTGACTGAGACCAAGCTTTCTGACACTGGGCAGCACATTTCACTCCAGAATGTCTTGATAATCTTGAGATTTCATTGTACCTGCACAGATTCAAGACACCCTGTGTCAGATGCAGCAAAGCAGCCCCAGAACATAACTGAGCCTCCCCCATGCTTCACAGTAGGTACAGTGTTCTTTTCTTTGTATGCTTCATTTTTGTGTCTGTGAACACAGAGCTGTTGTGAATACATCCACAGTGAGGTAGATTTTAATAGTCATGAATCCAGGAGGCTGAAACCTAAGACTTATCTGAAAAGTGGGAACTGTTTATTTCAAGTATATTATTTATACTTTCTATTATAGATATGTGATCAACTTTGCTGATAATTTACCAAAAATCCAGGGGTTTTTGTTAATTTTCAGCCAATCAAACAACCAAACAGCGAGAATTTGAGGGTAATGTGTCATCAACAACGACTGACGGATATTGAGGTGACAATCATTAATCACAGTAAATGTGACCACAGAACACAGGATGGGCAGAGAAAAAGAGCTTTAACCTACTAATATTTAGCAGAGTAACCTCCATCTGTCTGATGTTGGCTGGGATTAGTAGTTGTGTTCTGTGCCAGCATTTTTGGATGGACATAATTTGATGTGGTTGTAAAAGGTGCTGCTTATGCTCAGGTAAATAATGACAGACAGAAAAAAGAAAAAAAAATCTACAGCCGCTGTTGTAAAGTTAACTTAACTTCCTATCCATATATCAGCCAGACCCTCAGAGTCAAGTTCTGGCTGAGCGTTGGACAGACGGCCATGAGTACATCTTCCAGTCTCTGAGTGCAAGTCCTGCGGTGGGTGACTGGAGAAAGGAGAGTGGGCTGTTGCTGTCACTGAAGAGTCCAATACTGGGGAATTTGAGCTCCTGCACGGAAAAGCAGCTTTACCTGAGCTACATGAAGGTGCTGAACCTGCGCTCCCTCACCGGAGTCAGGGAGTCCAGGTGGACTGAGGGTTTTGGCTCAGGTTTTCCCCCTAATGGCAGCTGGAGGGTCCTGTATAAGCCTCCTGTGGAGAAGCGTGTGGCTGATCTCCACTGGAGGATTATACATGGAGCCATAGCTATGAACAGATACAGAGTTCACCTTGATCCTAGCACTTGGGAGGGATGTCCTTTCTGCTCACATAGAGATCATCTATCTCTCTCTATCTCTCTCTCCACATCTGCCTTTGCCCCTTTTGTTTGCTCCTGTACTCGTCTCTGGCTCTCGTTTTGTGGCCTGGGATCCTTGGTGGAGACTTCCTGCTGCTGGGGAGTCACGAAGCCTCAAAAACTACAATTATAGACATGACACATAGTTGGCCATTTCATTAGGAACATTCCATTCCCATTATCATTATAGCTGTTAATGTAGATATTAGCATGATCTCTATATCAATGATCGATACATCTACAGTATCTACTTTTTTACTACCACTTAGGCATGAGGTCTCTCTGAAAATGGGATGTCACATCTCAAGAGGCCTTTAACACATTTATACTTAACTGAGACAAATATGGTTGGGATGCACTTGTGGTCTGGGCATCCATGAGTTCGTCACTACCATAAATTCTTATTTTCAGTAAGAATATCTAAGATTATACTTCTATAAAATGATCACCACAACCATTCAGACATGAGGACCCTCCTGAAAACCAGATGTAGCATCTCAAGAGGCTAACCTCTAATAAATCAGACAACAGGTCTATGGTTCATGAACCTGTCCCTAACTTTAGTTCTTACTTTAGTCCACTTGTCTCCTCTTACCTCCCTTCCTTCACCCTCACACCAACACAGCATGGTGTGGATTTGCTGTTCATCATGAGACTGGGATCCACATTCAAGATTTCCTGCTGCTTAACAGAAGGTTTTTTCTTGAGCCATGATGGAGGGATTCATGATTGGCTTTATGGATTCATGTTGATGTTGGATGTATATATTTGTATATATATGTATATGTGTATCTTATATATGTATATATGTATCTATGCATATATGTGTATCAACAAAATGAGGAGTTTTTGCTCTATTGTAAAGTGTCTTGAGATAACACTTGTTATAAATTTGCGCGATACAAATAAAGATTGATTGATTGATTGATAGAGCACCGGTGCTGTCCTGTCCCAGACTGGCTGGGCTTTTCAGAATGCTGCAGGAGTGGGTGGGGGGTTTGGGAGAGGGTTTCTCCTTTCCCTTCTTTGTCTTTGGTCCCAAATACACTCCCAAGAAAAAGAAAACTCTGGTGCTGATTAACTTTATCCTTGCAAGTGCCAAACTGGCAATATGGAAGAGTGGAAAAAACAAAGTTCTGGGGGTGGGCTGAACCGACCCGGTCTCTTGTCTGGAGGGTCTGATAGCAGCTCGGCTTAGAATTGAATACACATTTTATAAACTTACAAACAATTTGGATGGTTTACCTATCTGTCTACCTCTTCATCCATCCATACACTATCCATCTGTCCATCCATCCATCTCTTGGATAGTGAACTGTGTCTCTGAGGCGGGGGAGGAGGGGGAGTCTGTGGGGGCTCTAAGCTCCTGCTGGGGAGTGGGGTATGGAGCCGGTGTGATGCAGAGGGCTGGAGGTGTGAAGTGGTGGGATGAGGCCGTTGGTTGACCGTTGTCTATCAAAGCTGCAGTAGGACTCGTTCAGCTGGTGTGCCTGGTGCAGGTCGTTGGTGGAGTGGGGGGACAATGGCTTGTAGTTGGTTATTTTCCTCAAGCCTTTCCAGACAGAAGCAGTGTGGTGAGCAGAGAGCTGTTGTTGGATTATTGTGGTGCCTCTTTGGATAAAAATATGAAACAGATACATGGTTAGCCGGTTAGAAACTCCTTTAATCACATAAAAACAAAGCTCATGAGGGAATTTGCCCTCACTCCACGCTAAATGTTTTGCCTTTTGCACAGAGAAGCTGCTTCTCAGCCAGTGTTCCTGCAGGAGTCTGTAGAGGTCTGAACAGGAGACAACAGGAGATCGACCCCCCACACTGTAGGAAACCATCACCCGTCAAAGACCTGAACGGCTTCTGCTGCAGGTTTTCACACCCATCACCCACCCTGACCACTGCAGCTTTAAGGACATCCTCACTCTGCACTGGGGATGTCCCTTTTAGTTTTGTTAGAAGTTTTTCCTACAGCAAAATCCCAAAGGTGGTGTTTTCTGAGAATTATTGGTTTTGTGCTAACTCAGAAATAAGACCTGCTCATCACTGGGTTTGTCTGCTGTGATTTTTTTATTTTAATTTCTCCTTTAGTTGTTTGTGTTCTTGTGCTTTATCATCTGTAAGTTCCTGTCTGTTTAGCAAAGAACTTTGTAAACTTCTGCTTTTAAAAGTGCTGCACAAATCAAGTTAGAATTGTTATTTTATTGTTTTTCATTGTATTTTTTAATTACAGAACATTTTGTGGCCTCTGTGTGAGAGACAGATTACTTTATTAATTTCTTGGAGGAAATTCAGGAAATCCTATAAAATAAACGTTATAAATTTATGTATGTATGCATGACAACAGTCCAGACTGTTGTTTTTTAATGATATGTTTCATTAAAAATGTTTAAACACTCGTTACAGGTAGCTACTTTTCATAGATTTGGACACATTTTGACTGTTAAAGGGGAACTTTATGTTTTTTTTTTAATCTAGATCCTATTTTTCCATCTACTTTATCCAAATGAGTGGTGGGACTTTTTTTTAGCAGTTGCATAAATGAAAAATTCATCCACTCATTTGGATAAAAGTAGACAGAAAACAGGATCCAGATTGAAAAGAAGCAAAGAAAGAAGAAGTTCTCCATAAATTTAATGCATTTATTGATTTAACCCAGGATTGTGAGTCAAATCAACTTGAAAGTTGGGTTAAAATTGGTGATTTATTTAACCCAAACCTTGAGTTAATTTGAATAACTTAATTTTCTAGGTTTTTTAGTTTGTACTGATTGAACCGTTCAATAAATTCAGGAATATTTAATGTGTTAAAGAAGCAGCACATCACTGTTTCTGTCATTTTTTTAGGATATAGAAAAAACTACAAAGAAAACAAACTGATAATTCTTTGTGTGGGATTTAAAGGTTCAAAAACCTCGAAGCTGTTATTCTTACTACCATCATTTTTAGTTTATACTTTGTACTGACATGATGATCTGTATTTATAAAATGCTATTCATCAAAGTATTTTTGTGTTTGTCGGACTCAGTATCATCTTCTTTAAGTTATTTTTTAATTTTTATTTACAACATTTTTACCTTTTCTAATGTTTTCCAAAAAAATGTGCATTTTTTATGTCATTATGTTATCAACTATTAGCTTTCTAAACCTGTAAATTTCACACCAAGAAAATATGTTTCTTGGTTTGTTTCTAGTTTTCTCTGTTCCCTGAAATGTTAATGAAATTAAATATTGATTTGATTTACTCTAATTTTTAGAACATTAACTATCTTTAAATTTTAGGTAGACTTTCCTCACTCACTTATTCTCTGAAATGCTTATAATTACTCTCTTTAGCTTCATTAGATACTGGATTTTATTTATTTTTGTTATTTTTAATTTTCTAATCAACATTCTTAAATCAATCAATTTTAATATAGAAATTTTATCTGTGTATGTAATTTTAATTTTTTATGTTCTGTTGAATGAGTTGTTTAAACTTCATAATTTGTAGTTTTTTAAATTATTATATGACTGATTTACCTGGCACAGGGACAATGTTATTTTTTTTATCTGTTTGTTAAAAGAAAAATGAAAAGTGGGGAAAAATCTTCATTGTTATGTGCATGTATTCTGTTTTTCACTTGTTCTCTTCCCTAAGAATAAAAAAATCCTGCATTTATTGATGACCTCTGCCAAACAGCTGAGCTGGGAGTTAAAGGAGAAAAACTTGAACATAAACAAAGTGTGTAGGTGATAATAAACATTAAACCCACAGTCTGTGTTGGGACAGCCCATGTGTGCATTCACAGAAGTCTGATTTGTGGTATTTTGGAGGGAAAACCAGACAAAGAACCTGAAACTACTCCACAGCCTCACACCTCCAGCAGCTCTGCAGCAGGTCACACCTTGTTGTTGAAAGTGGGCGGGGCCTCAGTCCTCTTCTCTCATTGGTGATACCTGGGGACAAGAAAATAAAACCATCTGAACCCTCCGTCAGCCCTCCATGTTGACCCCGCAGCGCCCTGAAGGCCACCTCTCCACCCTCTGGTTCACCTGGAGCTCCTCCCCTGTGGGTGAAGCAGCTTCAGCAGAAAGTAGCCTCCTGGCCTCGGACCCGGATCCCTCGGACACCTCCCGGCTGGAGGTGAGCAGTGGAGCAAGGCCATCGCGGTCGGCGGGTCTACCTGCAGCCCAGACTCACCTGCATTCATCCAGACCACAGGACCTCTTCCAGCTGGACCCGGTTCATCCATCAGCAGTGGACTCAGTAAGTAACAAAGCCAGTCCGACTGTGTCGTGGTTAAGTGTTGTTCCTGCAGACTTTGAAATAGAGGAGACGCCGCGTTGGCTGGTGGGCCGCCATCTTGGTTTGGTCAGCCTCTTCATTCAGTGTTATCTGTCTATGAAGCGAATTTAATCAGTTATTACTCCCTGAATCCTATTCTGATTTTCACATACACATCCTATGCACTGATGTTAAGTCAACTTGAACAACCAAGAACTAATGGATATAATTGCAGCAAAACAGTTACAAATATAAATATGTGATACTGTTGATTATTGCCTATTGCTGTAGAAGCTACAAAACATTGGAATTAATAATAGTGCTTCTGATTAATTTAGGAGCTATTTATCAGACAGGCAAAAATCTGCTAATTTAGAAGTCTATATATGTATATAAATATATTGATATGTGTGTGTGTATTTAAATATATATATATATGTATATATGTATATATGTATATATATATATATATATATATATATATATATATATATATATATATATACATATATATATTTAAATATATGTACATATATATATATATATATATATATATATATATATATATATATATATATATATATATATATATATATATATATATATGTATATACATATAGGCTACCATATTGTTATATGGTTGCAATATTAGATATGTATGTATGTGTATATATTAGGGCTGAACAATAAATTGCAAATTAGATTAAATCACAATATGGCTTGTTGCAATTTTCAAATCACAGAAGGTTCAATAGTTTTAGCCCAAGATGTGCTGAACTTTTTGGCATTGTGATGTAGCTTTTTACAATTTCATGCCTATTTTTTTTTACCTCTATTCATACACTTTTTTTTTCCCACTTTTGGACCATTTTTACCTTTTTTTAACTCTGTTTTTACAACTTTATGCCTATTTTGCCCCCATTAATCTTTTTTTGGCCACTGTCAGAACAATTTTTGGAATTTTTACATGGTTTTAGAAATTTAATTTCAAATTTAATTCCAAATTTTGCTGCCATAATCAATTTTCTGTAGCCACTTTTGGATTTTTTTGCCAATTTTCCACATTTTTTAAAATTTCATACCTGTTTTGCTTCTGTTCTTCACTTCTCCATTTTTTCTCAAATGCATCCTTCAATTAATTTAATGTCATACTGGTTTTACTATAAAAAGATCAACTGCTGATGTTTGTTTAAGAATACGTTAGATGAGGAACATTAAAACAATTGCAGAGTAAATAGCAATAACCGGGAAAAAAATCCCTGTTAGAATATTTTCTCAAAGGTTCAGCCCTAATATATATGTGTATTTATATGCACATATGCACCCCCATGGGGGGTCTTTGGCTACCAGACTTCAGACACTTTGCATTCCAAAGCCCCTGATTACACTGGAGAGAGTTCACATATCCTGACATGAGCAATGTAACATTTTCTCTGTCAATAACCAACAGGACTTGTTCTTCTGTGTTTTAGTGTTTAGTGAGGAGGTCCAGCAGCCCTCAGTGAGCAGAGAAGCTGTCCTGGAGAGGAGCTCCAGTCTGGTCCAGAAGATGACTGAGCCTCGGCACCTTAAGGAGGAACCAGAGGAGCTCTGGAGCGGTCATGAGGGAGGGCAGCTCCAAGGACCAGAGGAGGCTGATATCAAATTCACTTTTGCTCCTGTTCCTGTGAAGAGTGAAGGTGATGAAGACACAGAACATGAATCACATGTTTGCTCTGGGTGTGGTGACAGAGTGAAACTGACAGACGCTCTCAATGAAAATCCTTTTCATTGCTCTAACTGTGGTGAAAAGATTAACCCTAAAAGTATTTCACAGCAACCCTTCAAGTGCACCGACTGCGGTAAAGATTTCCACTGTTACCAGGATCTTAAGTCTCATAAAAAGTTTCACACTGGGCTGAGGCCTTTCATCTGCTGTGAATGTGGAGCATGTTTTCCATATGAATATGGTTTGAGGATACACAAGCAGGTTCATGCAAAACCCTTCCGCTGCTCAGTTTGTGATAAGGGCTTCAATCTAAAAGGTAGTCTGAAGAATCATATGCGAGTTCACACAGGAGAGAAACCCTTCAGCTGCTCAGAATGTGGCAAGAGCTTCACAAAAAAAAGTATTCTTATGGTGCATAAGAGGATTCACACAGGAGAGAAACCCTTCAGCTGCTCTAAATGTGGTAAGAGCTTCAGGTATAAATATCTTCTGACCAGGCATATGCAAAATCACACAGGAGAGAAACCCTTCAGCTGCTCAGAATGTGGTAAGGGCTTCAATCTAGAAGTTAGTCTGAAGACTCATATGCGCGTTCACATAGGAGAGAAACCCTTCAGCTGCTCTGAGTGTGGGAAGAGCTTCAAACTAGAAGGTAGTCTGAAGGTTCATATGCGAGTTCACATAGGAGAGAAACTCTTCAGCTGCTCAGAATGTGGAAAGAGCTTCACAATAAAAAGTATTTTAATGGTGCATAAGAGGATTCACACAGGAGAGAAACCCTTCAGCTGCTCTAAGTGTGGTAAGAGCTTCAGGTATAAATATCTTCTGACCAGGCATATGCAAAATCACACAGGAGAGAAACCCTTCAGCTGCTCAGAATGTGGTAAGGGCTTCAATCTAGAAGTTAGTCTGAAGACTCATATGCGCGTTCACACAGGAGAGAAACCCTTCAGCTGCTCTGAGTGTGGGAAGAGCTTCAAAGTAGGAGGCAGTCTGAAGGTTCATATGCGAGTTCACACAGGAGAGAAACCCTTCAGCTGCTCTGAGTGTGGTGAGACCTTCAGGTGTGATTATTTTCTGGTGAAGCATATGCAAGTTCACACGGGAGAGATGCCCTTCACCTGCTCAGAATGTGGTAAGGGCTTTGCACACAGAGGTAATCTAATGATGCATAAGAGGATTCACACAGGAGAGAAACCCTTCAGCTGCTCGGAGTGTGGTAGGAGCTTCAGGCATAGATGTCATCTGACGTGGCATATTCAAGTTCACACAGGAGAGAAACCCTTCAGCTGCTCAGAATGTGGTAAAGGCTTTATAAGAAGAAGTTCTTTGAGGGATCATATGCGAGTTCACACAGGAGAGAAACCATTCAGCTGCTCTGAGTGTGGAAAGAGCTTCAAACTAGCAGGTTCTCTGGCGATGCATATGAGAGTTCACACAGGAGAGAAACCCTATAGCTGCTCAGAATGTGGTAAAAACTTCACACAAAAAAGTCGTCTGATGGTGCATGAGAGGATTCACACAGGAGAGAAACCCTTCAGCTGCTCTCAGTGTGGAGAGAAGTTTTTAAGTAAGCATCACCTGATCAGGCACATGAGCTGTCACACAAATCCACCACCTCTTGGTACATTTTGCTAAACTAATGACTTTTGACCCACACCATCACCACTATTCAGAATAATATGCTGGTGGTCGGTCTTTAGAACTGTGACCTTCAGACTCTCAGACCTGAAGAGACTTTTTCAGGCACATACTGAGGACATGATTGAAGACTGATACAACATTAAAGGCAATGGCAGGACATTTTTGAAGGAGCTAAGAGAGCATCTTAATGTTTAAACCTGGATGAGTTCTTGATTTTGAATTGACCATGAGCTTAAATGCTGTTGATGTTGAGCTTCATATCTGATTCCAGCTCATCACAGTGACATGTCTTACTCGTCTTACTCGTGCTTGGTTGGCACTCAGGCTGGGCAATATGACCCAAAGTCAAACTGTAATTCTTTTACCAGTGGTTTCTGTTGATCATTTTTGACCAAGCTATGATTATTTGATTAACTGTTTTTATTTTGAAAGTGTTGCTGTGATAATAAAGTGCAAACAAAACTACTGTCTGTGCCTCTTTGTCTAAATCAAGACTTGTGTGCAGATCCATTGTGGTACTTTCCCTTTTTCTTAGTTCTTTCAGTAGTCCTAGTTTCTTACAGGTTTATTTAAGGGGTTAGATTTTACTCACTGATGGTTTGGAGAAGTGCCACCAAAGTCAGAACAGCAGAGGGTAACGACAGGTTAGTCTGCTGAAACATTCAGATAAGGTCCATCAACTTAAGGAGTGTGGGTAAAATCTGGTTTCTTGATGTAACATTGCCTTGATGAAAATAATTCCTCATTGAAGAAAAGAACCGATTAACCTTCCTGTGTCAGTTATGGTTTTAAATGTATAAAGAACCACTTAATATTTCGCTGTTGCATCAAGGCTTTTTTGACTTGTCAGGATAATATATTTAAACATAAAATTAAAGTAAAAAATAAAAACAACTTAGAAGTGTTTCTTGAAATAACTTGAAAATGACAATAGTAAGAAAAAAAATCCAAATTTACCGAAAAAAAATGATAACAAATGATATTTATCTTGAATTGTGGTTCAGCAGAATAAATTTAAAAACAAACTAATGAAACTCGCCTTGACAAAAATGATGATATCCTTAAGATTTTGTCGCACAACCTTTTGAGTCAATCACTGTAATCATGTGATTTCTGTAACTCTCAGTGAAACTTCTGCACCTGTCCACAGGTATGTTGGCCATCTCCTCATGAGCAAACTGCTCCAGCTGTCTCAGGTTTGAAGGCTGTCTTCTCCAGACTGCATGTTTCAGCTCCTTCCACAAATGTTCAACAGGATTTAGATCAGGGATCATAGAAGGCCACTTCAGAATAGTCCAAAGTTTTGTTCTGAGTCATTCTTGGGTGCTTTTAGCTGTGTGTTTGGCTCATTATCCTGTTGGAGGGCCCATGACCTGTGACTGAGACCAAGCTTTCTGACACTGGGCAGCACATTTCACTCCAGAATGTCTTGATAGTCTTGAGATTTCATCGTACCTGCACAGATTCAAGACCCCCTGTGTCAGATGCAGTAAAGCAGCCCCAGAACATTACTGAGCATCTTCCATGTTTAACAGTGAGTACAGTGTTCTTTTCTTTGTATGCTTCATTTGTGAATTCTGTGAACATAGAGCTTATGTGACTTACCAAAAAGCTCCAGTTTTGTCTCATCTGTCCAAAGGACATTCTCCCAGATGCTTTGTGGCTTGTCTATGTGGATTTTGGCAAATTCCAGCTGCATTGTAAAATGCCTTTTTGGGTTCATTGGCATTATTAAAAAAAAGTTTCAGGTAAGTTCACCAGCTTTAGGCCTACACAGGGTCTTCATTAGGGTGAGTTGAAGACATCCACAGTGAGGTAGATTTTAAAAGTTATACAGCCTGGAGGCTTAAAACTAACGTATCTGAAAAGTGGCAACTACTGATTTCAAGTATATCATTTGCACTCTCTATTATAGGTATGTGTCCAACTTTGCTGATCATTTACCAAAAATTCAGGTGTGTCCGTTGGTTTTCAGCCTCTTGTGGCCTGCTGCACAAAACCAAGACATGGGATCAATCCAGGATGTCATGTTTATGTAGTCACCATTTGTCTTAAAAACTCAAGAAAAATTGTAATATCAAACTGAAACCTTAACAAACTTAATTGAAGGATTACTGACGCACCGTGGGAATGTGTTTTATGCAGGCAAAAGACATCCAATGCCCGTGCAACAGTTCTGCGGTTTACAGTGGTTCATTTCATGGCAGGCCAGTAAACAAAAGAAGAAAGGTGATCACAGCTCCTGCTGCCTTTTCTGCATTGGTAAAAATAAAGAAGTCTGCCAACCCCGCTGCATGCTGGCCCTCTGTCACCTACCTACCTACCTACCTACCTACCTACCTACCTACCTACCTACCTACCTACCTACCGACCTAAATAACATCATGTGCCCACAGTGTGTCATTACCAGGCAACCAAAACAAATGACATGTATACTTTTATATTCCATCCCAAAAATCTAAGTTAAAGTATTTTAAAACAAACCAATGATATTGATTTTTAATTGTTGTTCAACAGAATCACTTTAAAAGCAAACTTACATAACTGGCCTCAACAAGAATGATGGTACTCTTATCTTTATATTTTGTTGCACATTCACTGTAATCAGGCGATTTCTGTAACTCTCAGTGAGACTCCTGCACCTGTCCACAGGTATCTTGGCCCACTCCTCATGAGCAAACTGCTCCAGCTGTCTCAGGTTTGAAGGCTGTCTTCTGTGGGAGACATTAAATTTCATGTAGCTTTTAGTTTTTGGTGTGGTGCCTCTTTGGATAGAATAATGAAACAGATTCAGGGTTAGCCGGTTAGAAACTCCTTTAATCACATAAAAACAAAGCTCATGAGGGAATTTGCCCTCGCTCCACGGTAAATGTTTTGCCTTTTGCACAGAGAAGCTGCTTCTTAGCCAGTGTTCTTGCAGGAGTCTGTAGAGGTCTGCACTTGGGATGGGCATTTTATCCGATGCGCAATCAGTGCATCGTTGCGAGGGTCTATGGTAGATTGCATCGGTTGGAGTGGTGTGCATCAGATTAGAAACTGGGCTGAAACCACAATGCATCGCCTTGTAAAAGCTTTGCATCGGTAAAATCCGATGTCATGTTATTATACATATATCTTATAAAATTTAAAATTATTATTTTCAGTGTGCTGAAAGTGCTTTTTTTTTTTCAAAGTGCTGTTTATATGTTTAGTCTAAATTGTTAATGACAGCTTTAAAGGCTGAGCTCCACTACTGTTAGGCCTATGTCCCTGTTTGTGAAATAGGCCTACTTTTTTATGTTGACAAACACACCTCCTGACTGCTTAAGTAGCCTACTGTAAGTGGTCTGAAGTGGTCTTGAAGGAACAATAAAGTTCAGTTGAATGCACAGATTTGCATCGTTATTGCATCGTTATTGCATCGTGGTAGGAAGATAAAACGCATCATCCTGAATTGGTAGGTGCTTCATGTGAATGGTTAGTGTATCGTACCGTAGCCTACATATCGAGATGCATATTGTATCGTCCTGGGGATGGAGATTTCCGTCCCTAGTCTGAACAGAAGACCGATCCCCCACACTGTAGGAAACCATCACCCGTCAAAGACCTGAACGGCTTCTGCTGCAGGTTTTCACACCCATCACCCACCCTGACCACTGCAGCTTTAAGGACATCCTCACTCTTTAGTGGGGGTGTCCCTTTAACCCTGTAAGACCCTGTTATAATATTACACAACAGGTTCAGGTACCTCAAAAAGCAACAACAAATGTTTTTTTTTTTCAAGAGACCACATTTACATGATAAGTGAGTCCAATTGTTTAACCCTGCATTTTACTGGATTCAATTTCTCAA
Source organism: Scarus forsteni (assembly GCA_036419115.1). Lineage (NCBI taxonomy): Eukaryota > Metazoa > Chordata > Actinopteri > Labriformes > Labridae > Scarus > Scarus forsteni. The sequence goes on from JAZDUH010000395.1 coordinate 10,502,782, forward strand.
GATTCAGGTAACTAAAATGCCTTAAATATTTTTTCTATGTTGATTTTAACGTCTTCAACATGGCAGTTTTGTTGTTTTTGTGAAATAACTTCATTAAATGTGATTTTGAGGCTGTTATGTCTATGTTGTAATATTACAGCGCTGGGTCATTGTGGTAGCAAAAACCAGGTCCACCTTACACATCACATCAGGACATTGGTCTTCTCTCATGTTCTCATATGGTCAGGTATACTGATAGAAATAAAATGATTTGATGGTTATTACCATGAAAAACTAGTAAATGTGTTTTCTGTTCAATTCTTTAGAGTCTGGACCATAATTTAATTATTTTTTCTGATTACAGTATTTGAAATTCTGTGTTAGTATTTGAAACAGTATCCATGTCTCATCAGTTAGAATAATTAACAGTAAATTAAATATTGAACTGAGCCTGTTTGTTGGGGCTTTGCTCAAATACCAGCTTGTTGTGTTGCTATAAATAAAAAACAGTTCTGAATGTTATTCAGGAGATACTTGCTGCATCGTTCAGGGACAGGTGAGAGTGGTCAGGAATGTGGAGGTGAGAAGTATTCCCTTAAAAGATGATAAGTAGGTTAGGTAGGCTATCACTATGTGTGAAATGGCTGAAGGTATAAGTAAGATTAGGATATATTTGAAGTTAAACTATTCAGCCTGGAGAATAAATGCTCATATATCTTACTTACATGTTTATTGATTTGATTTACTTTTCCCATTTCAGAATGCCAGCAGCAAAGCTCAGTGATCTACACACTGTGCAGAATGTGAAAGATGAGATCAGTAACTTAAAATCAACTCAGACACTGTGAGTGATGAGGAGACAGATGTAGATGCCCTTAAAGATAAAAAAGAAAATCTACTGTCCACTGACTCTGCAGCTCATGACAATGTGGACACACCCTATCGTCACGTGTAACCTACGTCTTTGTTTTTCAGAGGAAAACAATCATTGAAAATGAACACGGCTGAACACTGGACACTGATGTGAATGTTCTGAACACTGCTGAGGGGGGGCAAACAACACGAAATGATATTTTCTTTGTGTGGTATTTAAAGTTTCAAAAAGCTGAAAGTTGTTCTTACTACCATCATTTTTGTTTTACATACTTAACTACTTATTGATATGATGATTTCTATTCATATAATGCTATTCATTAAAACATTTGTGTGTTTGTCAGACTCAGTATCATCTATTTAAGATATTTTGATTGCTATTTTATTTACAACATTTCTACCTTTTCTAATATTTTCCCCCAAAATGTGCATTTTTTATGTAATTATGTTATCAAGCATTAGCTTTCTAAACCTGCAAATCTCACACCAAGAAAATATGTTTCTTGGTTTGTTTCTAGTTTTCTCTGTTCCCTGAAATGTTAATGGGATTAAATATTGATTTGATTTACTCTGACTTTTGGAACATTAACTATCCTTGAAATTTAGGTAGACTTTCCTCACTCACTTATTCTCTGAAGCGCTTATAATTACTCTCTTTAGCTTCATTAGATACTGGATTTTATTTATTTTTGATTTTCTAATCAACATTCTTTCATTCATCAATTTTAATGTAGAAATTTTACCTGTGTATGTATTTCTTTATATTTATTATGTTCTGTTGCATGAGTTGTTCAAACTTCATAATTTGTAGTTTTTTTAATTATTATATGACTGATTTACCTGGCACAGAGACAATGTTATTTTTTTTTATCTGTTTGTTAAAAGAAAAATGAAAAGTGGGAAACAAATCTTCATTGTTATGTGCATGTATTCTGTTTTTCACTTGTTCTCTTCCCTAAGAATAAAAAAAATCCTGCATTTATTGATGACCTCTGCCAAACAGCTGAGCCGGGAGTTAAAGGAGAAAAACTTGAACATAAACAAAGTGTGTAGGTGATAATAAACATTAAACCCACAGTCTGTGTTGGGACAGCCCATGTGTGCATTCACAGAAGTCTGATTTGTGGTATTTTGGAGGGAAAACCAGACAAAGAACCTGAAACTACTCCACAGCCTCACACCTCCAGCAGCTCTGCAGCAGGTCACACCTTGTTGTTGAAAGTGGGCGGGGCCTCAGTCCTCTTCTCTCATTGGTGATACCTGGGGACAAGAATATAAAACCATCTGAACCCTCCGTCAGCCCTCCATGTTGACCCCGCAGCGCCCTGAAGGCCACCTCTCCACCCTCTGGTTCACCTGGAGCTCCTCCTCTGTGGGTGAAGCAGCTTCAGCAGAGAGTGAATTTCCAGCCTGATCCTCCCAGAGAGCATCCTGACATCAACCATGTGGATTGTGCTTCAGCCTCCTGGCCTCGGACCCGGATCCCTCGGACACCTCCCGGCTGGAGGTGAGCAGTGGAGCATGGCCATCGCGGTCGGCGGGTCTACCTGCAGCCCAGACTCACCTGCATTCATCCAGACCACAGGACCTCTTCCAGCTGGACCCGGTTCATCCATCAGCAGTGGACTCAGTAAGTAACAAAGTCTGACCGACTGTGTCGTGGTTAAGTGTTGTTCCTGTAGACTTTTAAGAAGAGGAGACGCTGCGTTGGCTGGTGGGCCGCCATCTTGGTTCGGTCAGCCTCTTCATTCAGTGTTATATGAAGCGCATTAAATCAATCATTACTCCCTCACTACTAACTGATTTTCACATGTTTCTTTTTTCTGCCCTCGTCAGAGGTGCAGGTATACGGAAGAGTATTAGGGCCACCCGAGAGAAAATAAAAATGAGAGGGGTAGAATTTTTTTTATCATCATGCGCTTCGAGAAAAAAGTCGAAATGTAGAGAATTTTCATTTAACCTTAATTTAAATCTCGAGGAATCATTGAGGGTGAGCCCTCATTTACAATGATGTCGAGAGCACAACAGCAATATAAAATCACAAGAAAAACAGCAAATAAACAGTTGATACAACACCATTAAAAGCAGTTACATTCAAAGGTACAGTAGTTGATAATCATAGTTTTAAACTGACCAATAGAAACCATTTTGTTGAGTTTCAGTGTACGTTGCAAAATGTTCCAGGAGGACGCTGCAGAAGAACTAAAAGCAGCTTACCAAATTCAGTTTTAGTCCGGGGAACATCAAGCATCAGAGAATCTGTTGAACATGTGGAATACTTATTATTTGACCAGTTCAATAAAGTGCTGAGGTATGGTGGCATGTTGCCATTCAAAACTTTATAAATAAACAGCAGCCAATGCTTTTGTCTTCTTACAGATAAAGGTGCCCACCCCGCTTTCTCATATAAGACACAGTGATGGGTGGAGTAACTTGAACCGGTGATGAATCTGAGTGCAGAGTGATAAACAGAGTCCAAAGAAGTGAGAGTGGAGGCAGAAGCATTTCTGTAGATAACGTCACCGTAATCTAAAAACACAGCCTCAATGATCTGTTTTCTACAAAGCAAAGGAAAATGTAATTTGTTTCTGTATAGGTACCCAATTTTCTGTTTCAGTTTACTTGCTAGAGTGTTGACATGGAATTTAAATGTTAGTTTCTGATCCAAGCAGATGCCCAGATATTTATATTCAGAAACCCTTTCAATGTTGTGTCCTGTTAAAGTGGTGATGTGATGTAAGTGGTCATCTGTAATATTACTGGATCTTGAGAATATCATGTATTTGGCCTTGTCTGCATTAAGAACTAATTTCAGATTGAAGAGTGAATGTTGTAGTCTGTCAAAGTCTTGCTGGAGGATTTCAGTGGCTGAGTGTGCAGTGTTGGAGATGCAGTACATAACTGTGTCATCGGCATAAAGATGTGCTTGAGAATTTGTTATAGAGGACGTAATGTTGTTGATATAGATAGTGAACAGAACAGGGCCCCATATTGAGCCTTGTGGCACACCCTTTGTTATTGGTAAGCGAATTATATTATATCATATTATATAATATTGGGAGTGAATGTTTCCTAATGTAACACATTGCTGTCTGTTGGATAAATAATCTTTAAACCAGTTAAGGGAGTTGAGGTTGAAGCCAATATCTCGTAGTCTTTGTAGGAGCAGATCATGGTTGACTGTATCAAATGCCTTGGAAAGGTCTACATAAAGAGCAGCACAATATTTCCCTTTGTCCAGAGCATGCATAATGTCATTTGTAAATGATGTGACTGCAGTGATTGTGCTATGTTTAGCTCTGAAACTAGACTGGGTAGGACATAATACAGAATTTTGTGATAAGAATGACTTTAGCTGATTATTGACAAGTGATTCTAGAACCTTGGCTAGACAGGACAGTTTGGAGATTGGTCGGAAGTTATCAAGGTTTGATTTATCACCACACTTATGGAGTGGGACAACGTGAGCCCATTTCCAGACCTGAGGGATAACTCCAGAAGTAACTGAGAGGTTGAACAGGTATGTGATATGATTTCCAATGACAGGAGCACTAAGCTTTAGAAAATAAGGGTCAATGCTGTCTTCGCCAGCTGATTTCCTGCAATCTATGCTCTGAAGAGCATTTATAACTGTGGAGCAGGTGAAAGGCTGTAGTGTAAACGGTGAGGTATGTTTGGATGACAAGTGAGACGGTGGCTGACTATTAAAAACAAACCCAGAACTAGAGTATAATGTATCAAACTGATTTCCAGCAGCGGCAAAATGTGCATTGAAAGCATCACAGATCTCAGATGGATCATTTACTGGACAGTTATTATTCATGATAAAAGGAGGGATGGATGCACATGACTTATTTTTCTTTAGATTTACTGCTTTCCAAAATTTTGATGGGTTTGTAGTAGAGCTGGAAATTAATTCTAAATGGTAATCCAATTTTGTCTTTCTTGTGGCTGATGTGCATTTGTTTCTTAGCTGTTTAAATGCTAGCCAATGTGCAGCTTCCCCAGTGCGTCTTGCTAGGGCCCAGGCTTTGTTTCTTAACCTGAACAACTCTGATAGCTCAGTGGTGATCCAGGAGTTTGATCTGTTTTTAACCCGGGGTTTTTGAAAGGTGCGTGTTTATTGATGACTGAAAGAAAGCAGTTTGTGAAATAGTTCAGAGCCAGGTCAATATCTGGGGAGTCAGATGTGTGATGTATGTTACTGTTGGCAAGGTCACAAAGAAAAGCTTCCTCATTGAAGTGCTCCAAATTTCTTTTGATAATGATTTTAGAGTGTGATTTTTGTGTTTGGGTATTTCTGACGCAGGCTACAGGGCAGTGATCACTGATGCCAGGGCAGAAAACACCAGAAGAAGTTATTTTCTCCCTCCTATTACACAGGATTAGATCTATCAGTGAGGATTTTAGGGGGGTCTTCAAATTAGGTCTGGTTGGCTCATTTATAATCTGTGTCAGATTTAAATGAGTGCACATTTCTTTTAGACCATCTGAGTCCGGTGATAGCCAGTTTAGGTTGAAGTCACCTAGAACTAGCATTTCTGATTTACTGAACTCAGAGAGTATATGTGTTACGTCACTGATTGCATTTGGATGGCTGAGGGAGGTCTGTATAAACCCACAACATTAATAAAGTTATGAACAGATAAATTGATTTTCAGAGCAATGAGTTCAAAGGAACGAGGTGAACTGACAGTTTTTAAGACAGTGACAGATAAACATGATTTGATGTTGACAGCCACCCCACACCCCTTTCTTCCAACTCTGTCTATATATATACACACCATGCCATAAATATATGCTACCTGTATTGTGTGAAAATATAGGCTCTCTATCTCTATATCTATCTATCTATCTATCTATCTATCTATCTATCTATCTATCTATCTATCTATCTATACATATATATATATATACATATACATATACATATACATATATATACATATATATATATACATATACATATATATATACATGTATATACATGTATATGTATATATATATATATATATATATATATATATATATATATATATATATATATATATATATATATATATATATATATATATATATATATATATATATATATATATATATATATATATATATATATATATATATATATATATATATATATATATATATATATATATATATATATATATATATATATATATATATATATATATGTATATATCTATATATATATATACATCTATATATATATATATATATATATACACATATATATATACACACACACACACACAGATACATACCATGCCATATATATATATGCTACCTGCAACTTTAATGGGAAGCACTGTCCAATATTGGGATGCACCCACAGAGGTCTGATACCCCTTCTCCACCAGGCCGGTTCCAGGGCTGTTTTGGAGCTAGAGCCAGACTTAGCACCAGTTCTTTGGTTTTCCACAGACTAAGCACCGGTTGCTGGCTCTCAAAACCGGTGCTTGGCAAGCACCAACTCTTTGCTGGGCCAGCAGAAAAAAACATGCCATGGGCTTACGTTGGGGGGTGTGGGCGGGATTATTGACCAACCAAAGAAGAGTAAAAACACGGAAGCACTCTTACCTGTCTGACCAGCGTGATCACTGTTCATTGCATAATCGTCGAGCAGCATTAACTTGCTGGATCCCCTACTTTTGCTGACCAAGGAAGGCTCGAAAAGCCAACAGCAACACTTGAACCGCAACGTAGTCCCCCATCTTTGTAGTGGCAATTGAATTTGGTGCTAGTTGTTATGGGAAACTGGTGTGACGTATACATACGTATACATTGATGTGATGATGATGTAGCCCTCTAGGTGTTAGCTCTTTTGATAGGGGAAAAGACCCATGGGGGGTCTTTGGCTACCAGACTTGAGACACTTTGCATTTCAGAGCCCCTGATTACACTGGAGACAATTCACTTATCCTGACATTAGCAATGTAACATTTTCTCTGTCAATAACCAACAGGACTTGTTCTTCTGTGTTTTAGTGTTTAGTGAAGAGGTCCAGCAGCCCTCAGTGAGCAGAGAAGCTGTCCTGGAGAGGAGCTCGAGTCTGGTCCAGAAGATGACTGAGCCTCTGCACCTTAAGGAGGAACCAGAGGAGCTCTGGAGCAGTCAGGAGGGAGGGCAGCTCCAAGGACCAGAGGAGGCTGATATCAAATTCACTGTGGCTCCTGTTCCTGTGAAGAGTGAAGGAGATGAAGACACAGAACATGAATCACATGTTTGCTCTGGGTGTGGTGACAGAGTTAAACTGACAGACTCTCTCAATGAAAAACCTTTTCATTGCTCTAACTGTAGTGAAAAGATCAACCCTAAAAGTAATTCACAGAAACCCTTCAAGTGCACTGGCTGTGGTAAAGATTTCCACCATGACCAGGATCTTAAGTTTCATATGGAGCTTGACTCTGTGGTGGGGCCTTTCATCTGCTGTGAGTGTGGAGCATGTTTTTCTAATAAATGCAGTTTGAGGAAACACCAGCAGGTTCATTCAAAACCCTTCAGCTGCTTAGAATGTGGGAAAAGCTTCAGACAAAAAAGGGATCTGATGGAACATAAACGAGTTCACACAGGAGAGAAACCCTTTATCTGCTCTGAGTGTGGTAAAAGCTACAGATATAAGAGTCATCTGATCGTGCATAAGAGGAGTCACACAGGAGAGAAACCCTTCAGCTGCTCTGAGTGTGGTAAAAGCTTCAGACAAAAGAGTAATCTAATGGTGCATAATAGGATTCACACAGGAGAGAGACCCTTCAGCTGCAAAGAATGTGGAAAGAGCTTCAAACAAGCACGTCCTCTGGTGAAACATATGCAAGTTCACACAGGAGAGAAACCCTTCAGCTGCTCTGAGTGTGGGAAAAGCTTCACACAAAAAAGGGGTTTGATGGAACATATGCAAGATCACACAGGAGAGAAACCCATTAGCTGCTCAGAGTGTGGTAAGAGCTTTGGACTTAGATCTTCTCTGAAGAGGCACATGATAAATCACACAACAGGAGAGAAACCCTTCAGCTGCTCTGAGTGTGGGAAAAGTTTCAAACAAAAAAGGGGTTTGATGTTGCATATGCAAGTTCACACAGGAGAGAAACCCTTCAGCTGCCCTGAGTGTGGTAAGAGCTTTGGGCTTAGATCTTCTCTGAAAAGGCATGAGACAAGTCACACAACAGGAGAGAAACCCTTCAGCTGCTCTGAGTGTGGGAAAAGCTTCAAATCAAAAATGGGTATGATGGAACATATGCAAGTTCACACAGGAGAGAAACCCTTCAGCTGCTCAGAATGTGATAAGAGCTTTAAACATAAAAGGGCTCTGATGTCGCATATGCAAGTTCACACAGGAGAGAAACTCTTCAGCTGCTCTGATTGTGGTAAGAGCTTTTGGCATAGATCTTCTCTGATGAGGCATATGTCAAATCACACAAGAGAGAAACCCTTCAGCTGCTCAGAATGTGGTAAGAGCTTTAAACAAAAATATCGTCTGATGTTGCACATGCAAGTTCACACAAGATCCTTCATCTGCTCTGAGTGTGGAGAAAAGTTTGGTCGTAAAGACAACCTGATCAGGCATATGGCACGTCACACAATCCCATGCTCCACAGTTAGTCTCTCGGAGCAGAAGAGACTTTTCCTCACAGATTGAGGACATGATTTGGGGCTCTGGCATTGCAACGAGCCACTCTCCCCATAGCACAGCTTCCGTCTGTTTATTGTCCATCTGTCTTTTTCTTCCTCTTCAAACAGTTTTTTGATTTGCATCTAGTCCTAGAGCTTTGTGAAAACCCCCCACAAATTATATATCAAAACATGCAGCTCGGTCCTGATCGGTGTGCTATGACTTTTATGAGAATATACGAATATATGGCCGAGTTATTCGCGAAAAACTGCGCAAAAAAGTCCTATTGAAAATTAGTGGGGGGACTTCCTGAACAAACCAAAAAAACACTGTTTTTCTCAGCACTACTGCAATGCCGTCCTTACGCCTACAGAGTTCATTCAAACTTAAAAACGCAGCCGTATGTGTCCTTTCTATAGGACTGAAATCCGTAGGCCTGTAGGGCTTTTTCGGTCAGCAATTTCTCAAATCTCCCCTGCGTCGACCCAAAATCTCTTTTTCAGAGGGAGAATTCAAACAATATTCAAATGTCAGAGCCTGGCAGATCTGATTTATTAGCTCCAAAAATTTATGAACAAATTGCAATAATGGCAAAACGGTACATCACATCGGAATATTTTTTCATAAAAATAGGTAATTGACTCTTGGGCCTCATATAAAATAAAATGTGAAGCCCTAACTCTTTCTGAAATTAAATTGGAGCCAGCTGTTTCCTTCAAAGACCATCAATCTCTCCCATAGACGTCCATTCAAACCTGACATGAAGTCCTCATGCTGGACAGGCTGTTTGTAAATAGTGATAACTCTGTCTTTTCTCACACTATCTTCATAAAAATTACATATTCACGATCCCAAGACTTGCCCAACGTTCACCATTATTTTAAAATTAAAATAGCTCTTAGGGTCGCGAAGAAACAACGAGTTGTTCGACACTGTCAGTAGGCATCAAAATGCCATGAGAAAAGTGACTTAAAGGAAAAGTTCGGTTCCTGCAGCTTTTACATTGTTTATAGAATGAAGAACAACAATATACTCACCCAGAAGGCTTTCCTGATGCAAACGGTGCTTCGGGAGATATTTAGATCCAAAATCGAGCAGCGGACACCGATATAATGGTAGCCCGTAGGGCATAGATCGCCGCTCCTAAAAACTGCATTGAAATAGATGATATTGACTTGGACAAAACTCATGCTTTGAATCACCGATATTCCATCATGATTTGCTCGAAAGGACCGCCATTGCAGCCTGTGTCTCTCCACAAAATATCAGCGCTGTGTGGCTGAACTAACCTCTGAACTGACGAGCTGTTTACATGCTCTTCGCATCCGAGTGCTCATTGTTTCAGGGGAAGATCGGCAGCTGCAAATCAACTTTCTTCTTCCAGTTTTGTGCAAAATGGACGAATGTCTATGGGATGAAGATGTTGTGGAGGAGGACTTTGAATATGATGGACGTCCTTACAGTTTAGAGCCACAGTATACAGATATACAGATAAAGCGATGCAACGCTCCAGAGAGTACTGCGCATGCTAAAGAGCATGTAAACAGCTCGTCAGTTCAGAGGTTAGTTCAGCCACACAGCGCTGTGTGGAGAGACACAGGCTGCAATGGCGGTCCTTTCGGAGCAAATCATGATGGAATATTGGTGAAAAACATGAGTTTTTGAACGATTAATGCAGTTTTTAGGAGCGGCGATCTATGCCCTACAGGCTACATTATATCGGTGTCCGCTGCTCGATTTTGGATCTAAATATCTCCCGAAGCACCGTATGCATCAGGAAAGCCTTCTGGGTGAGTATATTGTTGTTCTTCATTCTATAAACAATGTAAAAGCTGCAGGAACCGAACTTTTCCTTTAACCCTTTAACTACCAGCTCAACCGTTTGGCAGAGGTCAGTATTAAATTCAGGAATATTTAATGATTAAGAAACAGAACAAATGAAATCACTGTTTGGTTCCATTAAAAAACAAAATAAAAAGATATTTTCTTGGTGTGAGATTGTAAGGTTTTAAAAGCAAACAGCTGACTGTGTGATGACATTCACAAATATTTGGGACAAAATCATTTAGAAAAAGCAGAAATGTCTGTAAAAAAAATGCAAAATAACTTGAAATAGATGATATTGACTTGGACAAACACAAATACATTTTGATGAATAACAGACCTTATATAAATGGTTAAATTATACATTTGAATAATAATGACGGTCATGATTATGATAGCTTTTAGCTTCTTAATCCCCTACATCCCATAAACAAAATATCAGGTCTTTTAGTTTCTTTGTGTTTTTCTGTATCAGAAAACTTTGACAGAAACAAACAATTACATGCTATGTTTATTTAACACATTAAATATTCCTGAATTTAAGGAGCTGGGAGTTAAAGGGTTAAAGTGGCTGTGTCGTGCCACACCTGCTCCTGTTACCATGACAACGGAGCCCTTCCTCTGTTTGAAGTTTCACTGAAATGATCTGTGCTTTGAAAGGAGGCATGAAGCACAAATATGTGTATGTGTGTATTGATGAAGTTAATGGGCCCTTATCTTCACACAGACTCTCCAACAATAAGCACATAGTGTGTGTTTATGTGTTTAATTGTCCGTGTGTGTATTAATGACATGGAAGCTCAGTTTTAACAGGACCCCCACTCTTAAAGTGCTTGGTGGCATCAGTCTTTGGGGAGGGGAAGCACCACCAGGTAGATCAAGAATACTGCTACACATGACTTAAACACATGAATGAAGTCTCCTGCCATCTCCAAAACTATTTCAGCATGTCATCCAGCTGAAATGCTGCTTGAGGCTGGCCTGTATTAAAAAGATAAAGCCCGGCAGCGGCCCGAGCCCCACACACGATTCCCGTGAGAATTGTCTAGTTGAAAACTGTTGTGACGTTAAAGGCTGGGACAGAGGATTTTTGAAGGAGCTAAGATCTTAGCAATGTTTAAACCTGGATTGGTTCTTGATTTTGAATTGACCCTGAGCTTTAATGCTGTTGATGTTGAGCTTCATATCTGACTTCAGCTCATCACAGTGACATGTCTTACTTATCTTCATCAAGATGCTTCCTTGGTTGGCACTAGGGCTGGGCAATATTACCCAAATTCAAACTGCAATTTTTTCAATCTTAATTCTTTATATGAGTCGTTTCTGTTGATCATTTCTGACCGTGCTGTGATTATTTGATTTACTGTTTATATTTTGACAAACTAGTGCTGTGATAATAAAGTGTAAAAAAAATATACCGTCTATGCCTCTTTGTCTTAATCAAGCCACTCCTCATGAGCAAACTGCTCCAGCTGTCTCAGGTTTAAAGGCTGTCTTCTCCAGACTGCATGTTTCAGCTCCTTCCACAAATGTTCAACAGGATTTAGATCAGGGATCATAGAAGGCCACTTCAGAATAGTCCGGTGTTTTGTTCCGAGTCATTCTTGGGTGTTTTTAGCTGTGTGTTTTGGCTCATTATCCTGTTGGAGGACCCATGACCTGTGACTGAGACCAAGCTTTCTGACACTGGGCAGCACATTTCACTCCAGAATGTCCTGATAGTCTTGAGATTTCATTGAACCTGCACAGAGTCAAGACACCCTGTGTCAGATGCAGCAAAGCAGCCCCAGAACATAACTGAGCCTCCCCCATGTTTCACAGTAGGTACAGTGTTCTTTTCTTGGTATGATCCATGTTTGTGTCTGTGAACACAGAGCTGATGTGACAGACCAGAAAACTCCAGTTTTATCTCATCTAACCAAAAGATATTTTCCCACCTTTGTGGCTTGTCAATATTTATTTTGACAAATTCCAACTGTATTGTATAATGCCTTTTTGGGGTCATTAGCACCAGTTTTAGGCCCTCACAGGGTCTTCATTAGTGCGAGGTGAATACATTCACAGTGAGGTAGATTTTAAAAGTCATGCGTCCAGGAGTCTGAAACCTAAGACTTATCTGAAAAGTGGTGAACTATTTATTTCAAGTGTATTATTTTTACTATAGGGAACAACATCCAACCCGGGGCACTCCGATAAAGTTAAAAATCCTTTATTATGTCAGGGACATGTCAACGCATTTCGACTAATCCGAGTCTTCATCAGGACATGATTAGCAACAAGAAACAGGTGTTTAAATTACCTAGAAAGTGTCATGTGATTTTGTCACGTCACGACAATAAGAACAGACATATTAAGAAAAAACATGTAAGGAAAAAACACACAAGAGGCCTGGCTGCACAATAATAATAAACAACCTGCAACAAACAATGATCTGTAAAATACATTATAAAAAAGGAGAAAAGTCAATTTCTTCATTCAGACCTGGGAAGGAGGTGGCTGTTAGAGTATATACTCTAAAAGCCACCTCCTTCCCAGGAGTCAAAGTCTATCAATCAAGCCATCCATCCATACACTATCCATCTGTCCATCCATCCATCTCCTGGATAGTGAACTGTGTCTCTGAGGTGGGGGAGGAGGGGGAGTCTGTGGGGGCTCTGATCTCCTGCTGGGGAGTGGGGTATGGAGCCGGTGTGATGCAGAGGGCTGGAGGTGTGAAGTGGGGGGATGAGGCCGTTGGTTGACCGTTGTCTATCAAAGCTGCAGTAGGACTCGTTCAGCTGGTTTGCCTGGTGCAGGTCGTTGGTGGAGTGGGGGGACAATGGCTTGTAGTTGGTTATTTTCCTCAAGCCTTTCCAGACAGAAGCAGTGTGGTGAGCAGAGAGCTGTTGTTGGATTATTGTGGTGCCTCTTTGGATAAAAATATGAAACAGATACATGGTTAGCCGGTTAGAAACTCCTTTAATCACATAAAAACAAAGCTCATGAGGGAATTTGCCCTCACTCCACGCTAAATGTTTTGCCTTTTGCACAGAGAAGCTGCTTCTCAGCCAGTGTTCCTGCAGGAGTCTGTAGAGGTCTGAACAGGAGATGACAGGAGACCGACCCCCCACGCTGTAGGAAACCATCACCCGTCAAAGACCTGAACGGCTTCTGCTGCAGGTTTTCACACCCATCACCCACCCTGACCACTGCAGCTTTAAGGACATCCTCACTCTGCACTGGGGATGTCCCTTTTAGTTTTGTTAGAAGTATTTCCTACAGCAAAAACCCAAAGGTGGTGCTGTCTGAAAATTATTGGTTTTGTGCTAACTCAGAAATAAAACCTGCTCATCACTGGGTTTGTCTGCTGTGATTTTTTTATTTTAGTTTCTTCTTTAGTTGTTTATGTTCTTTGCTTTATCATCTGTAAGTTCCTGTCTGTCCTAATGGCGGCCAGATGCTGATCTGGATCAACACCAAAATCAAATCAGTTCTTCCTTTTCCCATGCTGAACATTTCCTGAAAATTTCATCAAAATCCATCCATTACTTTTTCAGTTACTTTGTTCACAGACAGACAGACAAATCTCCCGAAAACATAACCTCCTTGGTGCAGGTAAAAAGGGAAAAAAGCACTAATTGGTCACTGGTCAGGTGGGAGGCGGTCTCCTTCTTTGTCAGCTGGCCTAAAAAGATGAAAAAAAAATCTTTGAGCACAAGTTCACAAAAGCATGACCAATCACACTCCCATCCCTGGTTTTCCGATCACCACAGGTTATTTTTAAATCATTTCAGTATTTTGAACATTCACCAACAAGATAAATATAAGAAGGATTCCAATTTACCGTCTGTGGGGGGCGAACTGGAGCACCTGCCCGATACAGTCCTCTATTTGTGCCACCTTCTAGTCGGGAAAGTTATTTCTACAGGCTGCTAGGGTAGAAATAAAAGGAGATGTCAAGTAACACATCATTACCATGTCAGTCTAGCTGAGTAAAAAAGTAATATGAACAAAGTAATAACACCTGCCTGTTATATTTCTGCAGAGATTAAGCTGCTGGAAGGCCTTCTTTGCACTTCTTCCCAACAGACTGTACTGGGCCAGTACATTATTTGTCGCCACCCGACGCAGTATACGGCGGATGTCTGACCAAATGTTTGAACCGCCTAAGATCCCCAGGAATTCTTGCTGAAATAACAAATATACAATTCACACAATGTAGAGAGCCTTTACAATTTTGTAGGATATATCTGTTCAGTATCAGTAGGGACATCTAATTACCATTTTATGCTTCATGTCTGGTTGAGCGAGACTTCGGTCCAGCTCCTCCAGTTCCCCGACTGTCCTACATGGAGAAGTCAAGACTCATTCTTGAGGAACAGCGGGTGTAGGTTTGGCTGGCTGGCAGTTGATGAAGGAGGTGCTGGCTCATCTAAAAAGGATTTGGATATGAGTGTTAGTCAGTTCATTTGTGTTGAGCTTCATAAACATGGCTTTTAGAGACAAATGAACTTACTTTGTTGCATTACACAATTCCAAAACAATCAATTTTACAGAGCAGAAGTGTGAAAATACCCCAGCTGCATGGGTTTAGATACACCAAGGTTAGAAATTGAGCTACAGCCTAAAACACAGCAAAAGTTGTTTCGTACAACTAATGACTTTTATACAAAATGTACGCCACTAAGCCTTTTGGAGTTCAGTAGGGATTCAATATTAGTACGGACAGATAAATACCTTGTCGAGTTGTATCACATTGTTATACCACAAAGAAACGTTAAGTTAGAAAGAACACCGCATTTTCATTCATTGCCTCGCTTCAAAGCAGGTATGTATGCAGTACGGGGCAAGGGCTTGTGGGAAACGGAGTCTCTATCGCTAAACAACTTTCCGAGAGTCTCCACACAGCCATCCACTCTCTTAACACATATTAAGGAACAACATGAAACAAAAACAGTGTGTTCTAGAGTTTCTTGAACTGCAGTCAGACACTCAGCATTTCAATTTTCAGCCACCGAAGAAAGTAATCTTACCTTTTCGTTCGCGTAGCTCCGGTGATTTCCAGCCAAAACTTCCGGATACTGTCCACTGCCTCATATCTTCCAGCCAATGAGGAGCGTCCGTGATGCGTCATTCAGTATGACGTCATGTATGCCGGCCAATCAGTATTTTGGTCGGCTAATTCAAGCTAGACAAAGGAATTCAAGGAAAAGTTCGTTTCTCTGTCCGCCTTTTCATGTTTTACATTTAATTATGCTGTGCAAGTACTCTTATCATGTTTAAAAACTTATTCGAAAAGAAAGACACTTACTGTATTGATGCTCTACATGAGCAGAGGCAGAAACACATGAACACAAAACGCAACGCATCCGTTTGCTCCGTTTGCTCCAGTCATCTCCCTCTTCTTCACTGGAGACTTTTGGCATTAGTCAAACCAGCTGTAACTCACAACAGCGCCACCTATTGTACTGGAGTGTGGTTCTGGTAAATAAAACCTAAATAAATAAAACATAACCAACCCAGGTGAAATATGAGGCATTTAATTTTATTTATAGGGTGCCTGAGCTAGACTTAAATTTTAAAGTAAAGATGTGTGTAATTTCAGAAACTGGAAATATCAGTTTCTAAAGCCACACTCATTAGGGTCACACGTGTGTGTAAATGTCTGGAATTTCTCATCTAGTATTGAATAGCACTCCCAACAGCTTTCAGTTGTCACCTAAATGGGCACTTTGCATAGTCTGCATGCAAATTAGTAGCCCAAGTGTAAAATATCAAAGAAAAAGGAGCCTCATTATTACACACAATGACCACAAAAACAAGCCTTTTTTTTGTGGAGCACAGCTGTGCTGACAGCTGCTTTTTCTTTGTGAGCTAACCAAAAAACAACCAAAAGAAAACCAACCCAAAGTTGTATAAAGGTAACAGTGCAACCACACCACAACGTTTCAGTTGGTTGGTTCCTGTAACGTTTAGTGAACGTTAGGCTTTGATAAGTTTCAGTGTAACCAATGGGGAACGTTCTCCTAACGTTAGATCTTGGTTTGGTTCTAACTAACCTATAGAGAACCAAAGACTAACGTTCCCTTTACATTCTGTGTTACTAGGGCTGTCCCACAACACCAACCAAGCTCCAGTATCCCTCACATTTTAAGACAGATGTAAAAGAAATCTAAAATAAACTCTTTATTTTTCTAAGTTTGTTCCGCTGTTGGCTCTAATCTCGCGAGAACTGCCGTCCATGCTACTGCAGGTGGCAGTTCTCGCGAGACTTCTTCTTCTTCGGTGGTTGGCATCCATCATTTTGGAGCATCACCGCCCCATTCAGGCTAGAGACAGACAGCTAGTTCTCCAAAATCGCCAACCCCAGCTTTAACCCAAGACTTGAGTTAATTTGAATAACCTAATTTTCTAGGTTTTTTAGTTTGTGCTGATTGAACCGTTCAATAAATTCAGAAATATTTAATGTGTGAAAGAAGCAGCATATCACTGTTTCGCTTATTTTTTTAGGATATAGAAAAAAACTACAAAGAAAACAAACTGATAATTCTTTGTGAGGGATTTAAAGGTTCATAAAGCTCAAAGCTGTTATTCTTACTACCATCATTTTTAGTTTATACTTTGTACTAGCATGATGACTGGTATTTATAAAATACTATTCATCAAAATATTTTTGTGTTTGTCAGACTGATAATCATCTTTAAGTTATTTTTAATTTTTTATTAACAGCATTTCTACATTTTCTAATATTTTCCCAAAAATGTGCTTTTTTTATTGATTTGATTTCCTCTAATTTAAGAACATTAACTATCCTTGAATTTTAGGTAGACTTTCCTCACTCACTTATTCTCTGAAATGCTTATAATTACTCTCTTTAGCTTCATTAGATACTGGATTTTATTTATTTTTGTTATTTTCGATTTTCTTATCAACATTCTTTAATTCATCAATTTTAATGTAGAAATTTTATCTGTGTATGTAATTTTTATTTGTTTATTTTTTAGGCTTTTTTATGTTCTGTTGCATGAGTTGTTTAAACTTCATAATTTGTAGTTTTTTAAATCATTATATGACTGATTTACCTGGCACAGAGACAATGTTATTTTTTTTATCTGTTTGTTAAAAGAAAAATGAAAAGTGGGAAACAAATCTTCATTGTTATGTGCATGTATTCTGTTTTTCACTTGTTCTCTTCCCTAAGAATAAAAAAAATCCTGCATTTATTGATGACCTCTGCCAAACAGCTGAGCTGGGAGTTAAAGGAGAAAAACTTGAACATAAACAAAGTGTGTAGGTGATAATAAACATTAAACCCACAGTCTGTGTTGGGACAGCCCATGTGTGCATTCACAGAAGTCTGATTTGTGGTATTTTGGAGGGAAAACCAGACAAAGAACCTGAAACTACTCCACAGCCTCACACCTCCAGCAGCTCTGCAGCAGGTCACACCTTGTTGTTGAAAGTGGGCCGGGCCTCAGTCCTGTTCTCTCATTGGTGATACCTGGGGACAAGAATATAAAATCATCTGAACCCTCCGTCAGCCCTCCATGTTGACCCCGCAGCGCCCTGAAGGCCACCTCTCCACCCTCTGGTTCACCTGGAGCTCCTACTCTGTGGGTGAAGCAGCTTCAGCAGAAAGTAGCCTCCTGACCTCGGACCCGGATCCCTCGGACACCTCCCGGCTGGAGGTGAGCAGTGGAGCATGGCCATCGCGGTCGGCGGGTCTACCTGCAGCCCAGACTCACCTGCATTCATCCAGACCACAGGACCTCTTCCAGCTGGACCCGGTTCATCCATCAGCAGTGGACTCAGTAAGTAACAAAGTCAGACCGACTGTGTCGTGGTTAGTGTTGT
Source organism: Scarus forsteni (assembly GCA_036419115.1). NCBI lineage: Eukaryota > Metazoa > Chordata > Actinopteri > Labriformes > Labridae > Scarus > Scarus forsteni. The sequence continues at coordinate 10,520,921 of JAZDUH010000395.1, forward strand.
TCCTGCAGACTTTGAAATAGAGGAGACGCCGCGTTGGCTGGTGGGCCGCCATCTTGGTTTGGTCAGCCTCTTCATTCAGTGTTATCCGTCTATGAAGCGAATTTAATCAGTTATTACTCCCTGAATCCTATTCTGATTTTCACACACACACACCCACACACACACACACACACACACACACACACACACACATATGTATATATAGATAGATAGATAGATAGATAGATAGATAGATAGATAGATAGATAGATAGATAGATAGATAGATAGATAGATAGATAGATAGATAGATAGATATACACACACACACAACCCATGCACTGATGTTAAGTAAACTTAAACAACCAAGACCTAATGAATATAAATGCAGCAATAAGTATAAACAGTTACAAATATAAATATGTGATACTGTTGATTATTGCCTATTGCTGTAGAAGCTACAAAACATTGGAATTGATATTAGTGCTTGTGATTAATTATGGATTTATCAGACAGATGACAATCTATTACATTTGGAAGTTTATATATATCTATACCATACTGTTATATCGTTGTATATATTAGATATGCATGTATGTGTATATATTGTATATAAACTATAAAAAGATCGACTGCTTATGTTTGTTTAAGAATACCCCAGGACCCCAGGAAGAATAGCTACTGCATATTTGCTGTAACTAATGGTGGATCCTAAATAAATCAAATCAAATCAAATACGTAAGAACATTTAAACAATTGCAGAATAAATTGCAATAACCGGGGAAAAAATTGCAATTCGAATATTTTCTGAAATGGTTCAGCCCTAGTAGATGTATGTATTTATGAGTGATGGGTAGATGAGGTATCATGAAGCGTTTCGACACATTGCCAAACTGTATTGATACTGTGTTGATGCTGTGTCACTGAATACTGACACCTGCTGGACCTTAAAAATCCCTACAGGCAACCTAGTTGACAGACTCAACTGACACTGATTCAATGACCTAGTATATACAATAATATATTTTAAGTCATTGTATTTTATATATCATCATTTAAGTTTACAATATCTTTGATATTTTTAGATAGTCAATAAATAATGTGAACATATGTCATAACGTGAAAGTCTAAGATACGAGTTGTGAATGATGGTGCTTGTTGACTGTGATTTTTTAATTACAAATGTATATATATATATATATAATATGTGTATATATATATATATATATATGTGTATATATATATATATATGTGTATGTATATATATATATGTATATATATATATATGTATGTATATATATATATATATATATATATATATATATATATATATATATATATATATATATATATATATATATATATATATATATATATATATATATATATATATATATATATATATATATATATATATATATATATATATATATACATATATATATATAATTATTGTTATTATTATTATTATTATATTTACAAATGTTTCCCTGAACCCTTCACTGTCAACATTGCTGAGGGACCACCAGTCCTTCAGGATGAAATTCAGCAGAGCCTCATCCAGCATCTGCTTCCATGGAAGCTTGATGGTTAAAAATGAAGTAAAGAATACATTAATAGGAATTAATTATCAATAAAGCAACAGTGAGTAAATTGTAGAGTGGCTGTATACCGGAGTTTATCCTGGGTGTATCTGGGACTTCATTCTCATGCCTGGCTCTATAATGCCTCAGCACTGTAGAGACATTTAACCTGCAGAAAATCAAATGAATAGTAAACTAAGAGTCACTTTGAAATGAATTTGAATTCAGATAGATCAAGTGGAAACTCTGAGAGGAACAGGATGAAACAACAAGGATATTAAAACAAATACATTATTATCCAACATGAGATCAAAATGGTCCCACACAGTGGAAACCTTTCTCTTTGCTTGAGGCTGCGCCATAATTCTTGATGAATTTAACAATGATCACATCAGATCTGATTAGAGATTCATCTGGCTGATACATCCCATTGACAGATGTGCTTCCTTATAAACACAATTTTGCGCGTCAGCGTCAGTTTGAAACAGTTCCAGTTTCTGTCACGTGACATTCTTGAAGCAATACGCGCTGGACACGAGGTTTTGCTCTTTGAGCTCAAGCCCATGCGCCGACGCATCGGTGTTGCTGGACCCATCACTAGTATTTATATGCATATTGATGCATGATAGGTATTGTGTGTATATATAGGCTCTCTCTCTCTCTCTCTCTCTCTCTCTCTCTCCATATATATATCTATATCTATATGTGTATATCTATATATCTATATCTATATCTATATCTATATATCTATATCTATATCTATATCTATATCTATATCTATATATATATATATATATATATATATATATATATATATATATATACTGTCATTATTATTGTTATTATTATTATTATATTTACAAATGTTTCCCTGAACCCTTCACTGTCAACGTTGCTGATGGACCGCTACAATTTTTAGATAGTCAATAAATAATGTGAACATGTGTCATAACGTGAAAGTCTAAGTGACGAGTTGTGAATGATGGTGCTTGTTGACTGTGATTTTTTAATTACAAATGTATATGTATATATATATATATATATATATATATATATATATATTTATATATATATACTCATATCTATATATCTATACACATATATATATATATACATATATATATATATATATATATATATATATATATATATATATATATATATATATATATTTTTGCAATATATGAGTAATATTGGGATGCACCCACAGACGTCTGAGTGTATTAAACCATTGTGAAGCATTAGACAGAATATAGTCGTTGTCTCCTTAGCCAGTATGCAGAGGAAGTCCTTTGATCAAAGTTCCCAGGTTGTGTGGGGTCATTGTGAGTTTAGGTGTTAAGAGATCTTTTGATAGGGGAAAAGAAAGACCCATGGGGGGTCTTTGACTACCAGACTTGAGACACTTTGCATTTCAAAGCCCCTGATTACACTGGAGACAGTTCACATATCCTGATATTAGCAATGTAACAATTTCTCTATCACTTACCAACAGGACTTGTTCTTCTGTGTTTTAGAGGAGGAGGTCCAGCAGCCTTCAGTGAGCAGAGAAGCTGTCCTGGAGAGGAGCTCCAGTCTGGTCCAGAAGATGACTGAGGCTCGGCACCTTAAGGAGGAACCAGAGGAGCTCTGGAGCAGTCAAGAGGGAGGGCAGCTCCAAGGACCAGAGGAGGCTGGTATCAAATTCACTTTTGCTCCTGTTCCTGTGAAGAGTGAAGGTGATGAAGACGCAGAACATGAATCACATGTTTGCTCTGAGTGTGGTGACAGAGTTAAACTGACAGACTCTCTCAATGAAGAACTTTTTCATTGCTCTAACTGTAGTGAAAAGATTAACCACATAAGTATTTCACAGAAACCCTTCAAGTGCACTGGCTGCGGTAAAGATTTCCATCATGACGCGGATCTAAAGTCTCATATGGGGCTTCACTCTGGGGTGGGGCCTTTCATCTGCTGTGAAAGTGGAGCATGTTTTTCACATAAATGCAGTTTGAGGAAACACGAGCAGGTTCATACAAAACCCTTCAACTGCTCAGAATGTGGTAAGGCCTTCATAAAAAAATGTCATCTGATGGACCATAAGAGGATTCACACAGGAGAGAAACCCTTCAGCTGCTCTGAATGTGGTAAGAGCTTCAGACGAAAAGATAGTCTGACAGAACATATGCGAGTTCACACAGGAGAGAAACCCTTCAGCTGCTCTGAATGTGGAAAGACCTTCAAACAAAAATATGGTCTGATAGAACATATGGGAGTTCACACAGGAGAGAAACCCTTCAGCTGCTCAGAATGTGGTAAGAGCTTCAGACTAAAAAGGACTCTGATGGTGCATAAGAGGATTCACACTGTAGGGAAACCCCTCAGCTGCTCAGAATGTGGAAAGACCTTCAAACAAAAATATGGTCTGATAGAACATATGCGGGTTCACGCAGGAGAGAAACCCTTCAGCTGCTCTGAATGTGGTAAGACCTTCAAACGAAAAAGGGGTCTGATGGAACATATGCAGGTTCACACAGGAGAGAAACCCTTCAGCTGCTCTGAATGTGGTAAGACCTTCAAACGAAAAAGGGGTCTGATGGAACATATGCAGGTTCACACAGGAGAGAAACCCTTCAGCTGCTCACAGTGTGGTAAGAGCTACAGACAAATTAGGAGTCTGATGGAACATATGCCGGTTCACACAGGAGAGAAACCCTTCACCTGCTCAGAATGTGGTCAGAGCTTCAGAAAAAAAAGGACTATGATGGTGCATAAGAGGATTCACACAGGAGAGAAACCCTTCAGCTGCTCACAGTGTGGAAAGAGCTTCAGACACAAAAGGGGTTTCAATTTGCACATGCAGGCTCACACAAAACCCTTCAGCTGCTCTGAGTGTGGAGAAAAGTTTGGTCGTAAAGACCACCTGATCAGGCATATGACAAGTCACACAAACCCATGCTCCACAGTTAGTGTCTCGGACCAGTAGAGACCTTTTCTCACAGATTGAGGACATGATTTGGGGCTTGGGCTTTGCAACAAGCCACTCTCCCCATAGCAAAGCTTACATGCGTATATTGTTCGTCTGTCTTTTTCTTCATTTTCTGTCCAGTTTTTTGATTTGCATCTAATCCTAGGGCTTTGAGAAAACCCGACAAATTATATATTAAAACATGTGTCTCGGTCCCGATCGGTGTGCTATGACTTTTATAAGAATTTCACGAAAACATGGCTGTGTTATTCGTGAATAAGACAGCGTAAAAAGTCCCATTGAAAATTAATGGGGGGAATCCTGAACAAACCAACCTGTTTTTCTCAGCACTACTGCAATGCCGTCCTTGCACCTACAGAGTTCATTCAAACTTCAAAATGCAGCCGTATGTCTCCTCTCTTCAGGACCGAAAACCGTAGGCCCGTAGGGCTTTTTCGGTCAGCAATTTCTCAAATCTCCCCTGCGTCGACCCAAAATCTCTTTTTTTAGAGGGAGAATTCAAACGATATTCAAACGTTAAAGCCTGGCAGATCTGATTTCTTAGCTCCAAAAATTTCCGAACAAATTGCAATAAAGGCAAAACAGTACATCACATCGGAATGTTTTTTTCAGATAAATAGGTAATTGACTCTTGGGCTTCATATAAAATAAAATGTGAATCCCTAACTCATTTTGAAATTAAATTAGAGCCAGCTGTTTCCTCCAAAGACCATCAATCTCTCCCATAGATATCCATTCAAACCTGACATGAAGTCCTCATGCTGGACAGGCTGTTTGTAAATAGCGATAACTCCGTCTTCTCTCACACTATCTACATAAAAATTACATATTCACGATCCCAAGACTTGCCAGACGCTCATGATAGTTTTAAGAGCTGTTCGACACTGTCATTAGGCATCAAAATGCCATGAGAAAAGTGAGTAAAAGTGGTTGTGTCGTGCTGCACCTGCTCCTGTTACCATGACAGCGGAGTCCTTCCTCTCTGTTTGAAGTTTCACTGAAATGATCTGTGCTTTGAAAGGAGGCATGAATCACAAATATGTGTATGTGTGTATTGATGAAGTTAATGGGCCCTTATCTTCACACAGACTCTCCAACAATAAGCACACAGTGCGTTTATGTGTTTAATTGTCCGTGTGTGTATTAATGACATGGAAGCTCAGTTTTAACAGGACCCCCACTCATAAAGTGCTTGGTGACATCAGTCTTTTAGGGAGGGGAAGCACCACCAGGTAGATCAAGAATACAGGTACACATGACTTAAACACATGAATGAAGTCTCCTACCATCTCCAAAACTATTTCAGCATGTCATCCAGCTGAAATGCTGCTTGAGGCTGGCCTGTATTAAAAAGACAAAGCCAGGCAGCGGCCCGAGCTCCACACACGATTCCCGTGAGAATTGTCTAGTTGAAAACTGTTGTGACGTTAAAGGCTGGGACAGAGGATTTTTGAAGGAGCTAAGAGAGCATCTTAACAATGTTGAACCTGGATGAGTTCTTGATTTTGAATTGAACATGAGCTTTAATGCTGTTGATGTTGAGCTTCATATCTGACTTCAGCTCATCACAGTGACATGTCTTACTCGTCTTCATCAAGATGCTTCCTTGGTTGGCACTAGGGCTGGACAATATGACCCAAGTTCACACCCCAATTCTTTCAATCTTAATTCTTTATCTGAGTCGTTTCTGTTGATAGTTTCTGACCATGCTGTGATGATTTGATTAATTGTGTATATTTTGACAAACTAGTGCTGTGATAATAAAGTGTAAAAATATATACTGTCTATGCCTCTTTGTCTTAATCAAGCCAAGCCAATCGTCTTACTTGTGCTTGGTTGGCACTAGGGCTGGGCAATATGGCCCAAAGTCAAACTGTAATTCTTTTATGAGTTGTTTCTGTTGATCATTTTTGACCAAGCTGTGATTATTTGATTAACTGTTTTTATTTTGACAAAGTGTTGCTGTGATAATAAAGTGCAAACAAAACTACTGTCTGTGCCTCTCTGTCTAAATCAAGACTTGTGTACAGATTCACTGTGGTACTTTCCCTCTTTCTTAGTTCTTTCAGAAGTCCTAGTTTCTTACAGGTTTATTTAAGGGGTTAGACTTGGAGGAATGGCAAAAAGGTCAGAAAAGGAGAGGGTAACAACAGGTTAGTCTGCTGAAACATTCAGATCAGGTTTATCAACTTAAGGACTGTGGGTAAAATCTGGTTTCTTGATGTGGCATTGCCCGAATGAAAATAATTCCTTATTGAAAAAAAAGAACTGATTAACCTTCCTGTCTCATTTAAGGTTTTAAATGCATGAAGAACCACTTAATATTTCTTTATTGCATCAAGGCTTTATGACTTGTCAGGAAAAAAATCAAAGTAAAAAATAGAAATAACATAAGTGCTCTATTGAAATAACTTGGAAATGACAACAGTAAGGATAAATTCAAATTTACTGAAAACAAACTAATGACATTGATTTTTAATTGTTGTTCAACAGAATAAATTTAAAAGCAAACTAATGAAACTCGCCTTGACAAAAATGATGGTATCCTTAGTATTTTGCTGTACAACCTTTTATGTCAATCACTGTAATCAGGTGATTTCTGTAGCTCTCAGTGAAACTTCTGCACCTGTCCACAGGTATGTTGGCCCACTTCTCATGAGCAAGCTGCTCCAGCTGTCTCAGGTTTGAAGGCTGTCTTCTCCAGACTGCATGTTTCAGCTCCTTCCACAAATGTTCAACAGGATTTAGATCAGGGATCATAGAAGGCCACTTCAGAATAGTCCAGTGTTTTGTTCTGATCCATTCTTGGGTGTTTTTAGCTGTGTGTTTTGGCTCATTATCCTGTTGGAGGACCCATGACCTGTGACTGAGACCAAGCTTTCTGACACTGGGCAGCACATTTCACTCCAGAATGTCTTGATAGTCTTGAGATTTCATTGTACCTGCACAGATTCAAGACACCCTGTCTCAGATGCAGCAAAGCAGCCCCAGAACATAACTGAGCATCTTCCATGTTTCACAGTGAGTACAGTGTTCTTTTCTTTGTATGCTTCATTTTTGCGTCTGTGAACATAGAGCTTATGTGACTTACCAAAAAGCTCCAGTTTTGTCTCATCTGTCCAAAGGACATTCTCCAAGAAGCTTTGTGGCTTGTCAATGTGGATTTTGGCAAATTTCAGCTGGATTGTATAATGCCTTTTTGGGTTCATTGGCATTATTAAAAAAAAATTTCTGGTAAGTCCACCAGCTTTAGGCCCTCACTGGGTCTTCATTAGCATGATGTGAATCATTCACAGTGAGGTAGATTTTAAAAGTTAAACAGCCTGGAGGCTGAAAACTAAGACGTATATGAAAAGTGACAACTACTGATTTCAAGTATATCATTTGTACTTTCTATTATAGATTTGTGTTCAACTTTGCTGATCATTTACCAAAAATCCAGGTGTGTCTGTTAGTTTTCAGCCTCCTGTGGCCTGCTGCACAAAACCAAGACATGGGATCAATCCAGGATGTCATGTTTATGTAGTGACCATTTGTCTTAAAAACTCAAGAAAAATTGTAATATCAAACTGAAACCTTAACAAACTTAATTGAAGGATCACTGACGCACCGTGGGAATGTGTTTTATGCAGGCAAAAGACATCCAATGCCCGTGCAACAGTTCTGCGGTTTCCAGTGGTTCATTTCATGGCAGGCCAGTAAACAAAAGAAGAAAGGAGATCACAGCTCCTGCTGCCTTTTCTGCACTGGTAACAAAAAAAACGTCTGCCAACCCCACTGCATGCTGGCCCTCACCTACCTACCTACCTACCTACCTACCTACCTACCTACCTACCTACCTAAATAACATCATGTGCCCACAGTGTGTCATTACCAGGCAACCAAAACAAATGACATGTATATTTTTATGTTCCATCCCAAAAATCTAAGTTAAAGTATTTTAAGACAAACCAATGACATTGATTTTTAATTGTTGTTCAACAGAATCACTTTAAAAGCAAACTTACATAACTGGCCTCAACAAGAATGATGGTACTCTTATCTTTATGTTTTGTTGCACATTCACTGTAATCAGGCGATTTCTGTAACTCTCAGTGAGACTCCTGCACCTGTCCACAGGTATCTTGGCCCACTCCTCATGAGCAAACTGCTCCGTCTGTCTCAGGTTTGAAGGGTGCCTTCTGTGGGAGACATTAAATTTCATGTAGCTTTTAGTTTTTGGTGTGGTGCCTCTTTGGATAGAATAATGAAACAGATTCAGGGTTAGCCGGTTAGAAACTCCTTTAATCACATAAAAACAAAGCTCATGAGGGAATTTGCCCTCGCTCCACGGTAAATGTTTTGCCTTTTGCACAGAGAAGCTGCTTCTTAGCCAGTGTTCTTGCAGGAGTCTGTAGAGGTCTGCACTTGGGATGGGCATTTTATCCGATGCGCAATCAGTGCATCGTTGCGAGGGTCTATGGTAGATTGCATCGGTTGGAGTGGTGTGCATCAGATTAGAAACTGGGCTGAAACCACAATGCATCGCCTTGTAAAAGCTTTGCATCGGTAAAATCCGATGTCATGTTATTATACATATATCTTATAAAATTTAAAATTATTATTTTCAGTGTGCTGAAAGTGCTTTTTTTTTTTCAAAGTGCTGTTTATATGTTTAGTCTAAATTGTTAATGACAGCTTTAAAGGCTGAGCTCCACTACTGTTAGGCCTATGTCCCTGTTTGTGAAATAGGCCTACTTTTTTATGTTGACAAACACACCTCCTGACTGCTTAAGTAGCCTACTGTAAGTGGTCTGAAGTGGTCTTGAAGGAACAATAAAGTTCAGTTGAATGCACAGATTTGCATCGTTATTGCATCGTTATTGCATCGTGGTAGGAAGATAAAACGCATCATCCTGAATTGGTAGGTGCTTCATGTGAATGGTTAGTGTATCGTACCGTAGCCTACATATCGAGATGCATATTGTATCGTCCTGGGGATGGAGATTTCCGTCCCTAGTCTGAACAGAAGACCGATCCCCCACACTGTAGGAAACCATCACCCGTCAAAGACCTGAACGGCTTCTGCTGCAGGTTTTCACACCCATCACCCACCCTGACCACTGCAGCTTTAAGGACATCCTCACTCTTTAGTGGGGGTGTCCCTTTAACCCTGTAAGACCCTGTTATAATATTACACAACAGGTTCAGGTACCTCAAAAAGCAACAACAAATGTTTTTTTTTTTCAAGAGACCACATTTACATGATAAGTGAGTCCAATTGTTTAACCCTGCATTTTACTGGATTCAATTTCTCAAGATTCAGGTAACTAAAATGCCTTAAATATTTTTTCTATGTTGATTTTAACGTCTTCAACATGGCAGTTTTGTTGTTTTTGTGAAATAACTTCATTAAATGTGATTTTGAGGCTGTTATGTCTATGTTGTAATATTACAGCGCTGGGTCATTGTGGTAGCAAAAACCAGGTCCACCTTACACATCACATCAGGACATTGGTCTTCTCTCATGTTCTCATATGGTCAGGTATATTGATAGAAATAAAATGATTTGATGGTTATTACCATGAAAAACTAGTAAATGTGTTTTCTGTTCAATTCTTTAGAGTCTGGACCATAATTTAATTATTTTTTCTGATGACAGTATTTGAAATTCTGTGTTAGTATTTGAAACAGTATCCATGTCTCATCAGTTAGAATAATTAACAGTAAATTAAATATTGAACTGAGCCTGTTTGTTGGGGCTTTGCTCAAATACCAGCTTGTTGTGTTGCTATAAATAAAAAACAGTTCTGAATGTTATTCAGGAGATACTTGCTGCATCGTTCAGGGACAGGTGAGAGTGGTCAGGAATGTGGAGGTGAGAAGTATTCCCTTAAAAGATGATAAGTAGGTTAGGTAGGCTATCACTATGTGTGAAATGGCTGAAGGTATAAGTAAGATTAGGATATATTTGAAGTTAAACTATTCAGCCTGGAGAATAAATGCTCATATATCTTACTTACATGTTTATTGATTTGATTTACTTTTCCCATTTCAGAATGCCAGCAGCAAAGCTCAGTGATCTACACACTGTGCAGAATGTGAAAGATGAGATCAGTAACTTAAAATCAACTCAGACACTGTGAGTGATGAGGAGACAGATGTAGATGCCCTTAAAGATAAAAAAGAAAATCTACTGTCCACTGACTCTGCAGCTCATGACAATGTGGACCACACACTATGCAGCACGTGTAACCTACGTCTTTGTTTTTCAGGGGAAACAATCATTGAAAATGAACACGGCTGAACACTGGACACTAATGTGAATGTTCTGAACACTGCTTGGGGGGGGGGGGCAAACAAAAAGAACTGATATTTTCTTTGTGTGGTAGTTAAAGGTTCAAAAAGCTGAAAGTTGTTCTTACTACCATCATTTTTGTTTTAAATACTTAACTACTTATTGATATGATGATTTCTATTCATATAATGCTATTCATTAAAACATTTGTGTGTTTGTCAGACTCAGTATCATCTATTTAAGATATTTTGATTGCTATTTTATTTACAACATTTCTACCTTTTCTAATAAATTCCCCAAAAATGTGCATTTTTTATGTAATTATGTTATCAACCATTAGCTTTCTAAACCTGCAAATCTCACACCAAGAAAATATGTTTCTTGGTTTGTTTCTAGTTTTCTCTGTTCCCTGAAATGTTAATGGGATTAAATATTGATTTGATTTACTCTGACTTTTGGAACATTAACTATCCTTGAAATTTAGGTAGACTTTCCTCACTCACTTATTCTCTGAAGCGCTTATAATTACTCTCTTTAGCTTCATTGGATACTGGATTTTATTTATTTTTGATTTTCTAATCAACATTCTTTCATTCATCAATTTTAATGTAGAAATTTTACCTGTGTATGTATTTCTTTATATTTATTATGTTCTGTTGCATGAGTTGTTCAAACTTCATAATTTGTAGTTTTTTTAATTATTATATGACTGATTTACCTGGCACAGAGACAATGTTATTTTTTTTATCTGTTTGTTAAAAGAAAAATGAAAAGTGGGAAACAAATCTTCATTGTTATGTGCATGTATTCTGTTTTTCACTTGTTCTCTTCCCTAATAAAAAAAATCCTGCATTTATTGATGACCTCTGCCAAACAGCTGAGCTGGGAGTTAAAGGAGAAAAACTTGAACATAAACAAAGTGTGTAGGTGATAATAAACATTAAACCCACAGTCTGTGTTGGGACAGCCCATGTGTGCATTCACAGAAGTCTGATTTGTGGTATTTTGGAGGGAAAACCAGACAAAGAACCTGAAACTACTCCACAGCCTCACACCTCCAGCAGCTCTGCAGCAGGTCACACCTTGTTGTTGAAAGTGGGCGGGGCCTCAGTCCTCTTCTCTCATTGGTGATACCTGGGGGAAAAGAATATAAAACCATCTGAACCCTCCGTCAGCCCTCCATGTTGACCCCGCAGCGCCCTGAAGGCCACCTCTCCACCCTCTGGTTCACCTGGAGCTCCTCCTCTGTGGGTGAAGCAGCTTCAGCAGAGAGTGAATTTCCAGCCTGATCCTCCCAGAGAGCATCCTGACATCAACCATGTGGATTGTGCTTCAGCCTCCTGGCCTCGGACCCGGATCCCTCGGACACCTCCCGGCTGGAGGTGAGCAGTGGAGCACGGCCATCGCGGTCGGCGGGTCTACCTGCAGCCCAGACTCACCTGCATTCATCCAGACCACAGGACCTCTTCCAGCTGGACCCGGTTCATCCATCAGCAGTGGACTCAGTAAGTAACAAAGTCAGACCGCCTGTGTCGTGGTTAAGTGTTGTTCCTGTAGACTTTTAAAAAGATGAGACACCGCGTTGGCTGGTGAGCCTCTTCATTCAGTGTTATATGAAGCGCATTAAATCAATCATTACTCCCTCACTACTAACTGATTTTCACATTTTTCTTTTTTCTGCCCTCGTCAGAGGTGCAGGTATACGGAAGAGTATTAGGGCCACCCGAGAGAAAATAAAAATGAGAGGGGGTAGAATTTTTTTTTTCATCATGCGCTTCGAGAAAAAAGTCGAAATGTAGAGAATTTTCATTTAACCTTAATTTAAATCTCGAGGAATCATTGAGGGTGAGCCCTCATTTACAATGATGTCGAGAGCACAACAGCAATATAAAATCACAAGAGAAACAGCAAATAAACAGTTGTTACAACACCATTAAAAGCAGTTACATTCAAAGGTACAGTAGTTGATAATCATAGTTTTAAACTGACCAATAGAAACCATTTTGTCGAGTTTCAGTGTATGTTGCAAAATGTTCCAGGAGGACGCTGCAGAAGAACTAAAAGCAGCTTTACCAAATTCAGTTTTACTCCGGGGAACATCAAGCATCAGAGAATCTGTTGAACATGTGGAATACTTATTATTTGACCAGTTCAATAAAGTGCTGAGGTATGGTGGCATGTTGCCATTCAAAACTTTATAAATAAACAGCAGCCAATGCTTTTGTCTTCTTACAGATAAAGGTGCCCACCCCGCTTTCTCATATAAGACACAGTGATGGGTGGAGTAACTTGAACCGGTGATGAATCTGAGTGCAGAGTGATAAACAGAGTCCAAAGAAGTGAGAGTGGAGGCAGAAGCATTTCCGTAGATAACGTCACCGTAATCTAAAAACACAGCCTCAATGATCTGTTTTCTACAAAGCAAAGGAAAATGTAATTTGTTTCTGTATAGGTACCCAATTTTCTGTTTCAGTTTACTTGCTAGAGTGTTGACATGGAATTTAAATGTTAGTTTCTGATCCAACCAGATGCCCAGATATTTATATTCAGAAACCCTTTCAATGTTGTGTCCTGTTAAAGTGGTTATGTGATGTAAGCGGTCATCTGTAATATTACTGGATCTTGAGAATATCATGTATTTGGTCTTGTCTGCATTAAGAACTAATTTCAGATTGAAGAGTGAATGTTGTAGTCTGTCAAAGTCTTGCTGGAGGATTTCAGTGGCTGAGTGTGCAGTGTTGGAGATGCAGTACATAACTGTGTCATCGGCATAAAGATGTGCTTGAGAATTTGTTATAGAGGACGTAATGTTGTTGATATACTGTAGATAGTGAACAGAACAGGGCCCAATATTGAGCCTTGTGGCACACCCTTTGTTATTGGTAAAAATGTGGAGTGAATGTTTCCTAATGTAACACATTGCTGTCTGTTGGATAAATAATCTTTAAACCAGTTAAGGGAGTTGAGGTTGAAGCCAATATCTCGTAGTCTTTGTAGGAGCAGATCATGGTTGACTGTGTCAAATGCCTTGGAAAGGTCTACATAAAGAGCAGCACAATATTTCCCTTTGTCCAGAGCATGCATAATGTCATTTGTAAATGATGTGACTGCAGTGATTGTGCTATGTTTAGCTCTGAAACCAGACTGGGTAGGACATAATACAGAATTTTGTGATAAGAATGACTTTAGCTGATTATTGACAAGTGATTCTAGAACCTTGGCTAGACAGGACAGTTTGGAGATTGGTCGGAAGTTATCAAGGTTTGATTTATCA
>JAZDUH010000395.1:11140000-11490000 GCA_036419115.1 Scarus forsteni
TTTAATTCACGTCCACTTTGACCGGGACGTCCCGTCCATCAGAAATAACAGAAACTCAGAGAGAGTCCGTTAAAGCGGCGAGCGGTCGATCGATGAGGCATCAGCAGCAAAGTCGGATCGAGAACAAAGTGTGTTTGTGCTCCAAGTTCAGGAGTCGAGCAGACCTGAGTGATAAAATAAAAGCGATCATCAGCAGTGTGTATGAATTATTCACAGGTCCGAGGGATTTACAGTACACGCCAGCTGACTTAGCTAAGGACCCGCTTCCTCTCCATCTCATTATTTACTCATCCCATCTTCCACTCTGTTTGACCCACACCCTTTACTCCGTCCACTACAGCCTCAGATAAATAACACGGCTCTCATCTGTTTATGGCCTATTTATGTCTTTACCGATCGCTCTCAGCTTCATCTGATTCTCCTCCGTTTGTTTGTCCTCCATTCTCTCCGATAATCTCCTCCTCTCTCCCTCTGACCGTCACCTTCTCTCTTCACTCTCCTGACGGTTATATGTGTGACATTTCATCACAGCTGTGTTTACGTCCATGTTTTAAAAAGATTAGATCGGAAATGAAGCATCTTCACCTACATGACAATCAATTCAGGAGTGTCTTAACCCTTTATGCATGAAATTACAAAGGAATACTTTTTCAAAAATAATTGTTTTTACTTTCAAACAAGTAAAAAATCATGGGCTGTGTCCGCACTTGGCACACTAACGTACTACATACTACATACTCGTATATATACTGTATACTACATACTACAAGTATGATTAGAATGCCAACCGTTCACACTGTAGTATACTTCTAAGTTTCCCATGATGCATTTCAAACCTCCAATGACAAAAATCGGAAGCGCACCAGGCTATCAAACATCTCTGGGGATTCGCCACATTTGAAAGTTCAGAGAGCATTCATTGATGACATCATCAGAGCGCCAAAACATGTCCATGTAAACGATGGAGAGGACCATGGAGGCCGTGGACACGATGGTCAACAGTTTTCAATATTTCATACTTTTCTCCCTCTTTAAAAATGTACAAAGTCAGCGCAGACTGAACGACATTCAAGCTCTGAAGATACAAAGGTGGATGGAATTTGTTGCTGAGACGGCAAAAAGCCACGCAAGTTACAGACGGGCCGACCTGGATGTGATGTTCCCACTGAAGCAGATCTGATGGACCAGTCTGGGTTTGGAGGTTGCCAGGAGAACCATACTTGTGGGACTGCATTGTGCCAAGTGTAAAGTTTGGTGGAGGGGGGATTATGGTGTGGGGGTGTTTTTTAGGAGCTGGGCTTGGCCCCTTAGTTCCAGTCAAAGGAACTCTGAATGCTTCAGCACACCAAGACATTTTGGACAATTCCATGCTCCAACTTTGTGGGAACAGTTTGGAGCTGGCCCCTTCCTCTTCCAACATGACTGTGCACCAGAGCACAAAGCAGGTCCATAAAGACATGGAGGACAGAGTCTGGTGTGGATCAGCTTGACTGGCCTGCACAGAGTCCTGACCTCAACCCCATAGAACAACTTTGGGATAAATTAGAACAGAGACTGTGGCCGTTTTCGAATTCGCCTACTACATACTGAGTATGATAGTAGTATGTAGTAGGCACTGCATACTGCCTATTACACTTGAATGTAGCGTGTAGTATTACTGTTCTGCTCGGTTTATTTTGTAGCTACACTGGTTTCCAGTTTGAGCAAAGCGGAAGTAGGCTACAGCTGATTGATTTCCCCAAACTTAATTTTAAATGTACAAAACAAACAAACCATGAGTACATGTTGACATTTCAGATATTTATCTGCAAAGATATTGGCCGAAGCAGCATTTTATATGAAACAGTCAGTGGTGGAGATTACATATTATTTCTTAGGAGAATTATTTTGTATATTTTTGTGTGACGGCGTACGACGGGGTATTATGGCCACTTAAAAGAACAACTACAAAAAACTACATCAAGAATAAACATCACACGCGCAAAGCGGGAAAATTTAAGGTAGCGGAAATACAGAGAAAAAATATAGAATGTAATGGTAAAATGTACTGGTCAGTGGTTTACATTAATAATGCCGCATGTGTCCGGCCGTTGCACACCGTTAACGGAAAAACAATAACAACAACTGACCTTTTTACAACTTATTACACACTATTGCCTGTTGAAAAGGTTAAGATAACAAGTTATGTGTCTTATATTTGTTTTCATCTGCTGCCCCAGTTGTTGAAGCTTCGCTCTCAGTCATTTTCAATTCAGCCAATTTGCCAAGTGGGTAACAGCAGGCGAAGCAGACTGGTCCGATGCATACTGAGAATTTGTTTCCAAATCAGTACGTCATCCGGGTATTTTTGCATACTGCAACTTCGCTTTTGTTCGCATACTGTATACTGCAGACTACATTTTGGGAAAATCAGTAAGCACTGCTAGTATAGTAGGCGAATTCAAAAATGGCCTGAGAGCCAGGCCTTCTCGTCCAACATCAGTGTGTGACCTCACAAATGCTCTTCTGGAAGAATGGTCAAAAATTCCCATAAACACTCCTAAACCTTGTGGACAGCCTTCCCAGAAGAGTTGAAGCTGTTATAGCTGCAAAGGGAGGACCGACATCATATTGAACCCTATGGATTAGGAATGGGATGGCACTTAAGTTCATATGAGAGTCAAGGCAGGTGAGCAAATACTTTTGTCAATATAGTGCTGGACTGGTTAAGTGAATGTGGATTCAGAAGAAGTGATTTGGATATTTTTGACTTGAAAACAGATGAAGACACTCGCCTTGATTTGAGTGTTGGCAGTGTGAATTCTGAATGTTTTAACTTTATAAATAACTAGAAGAAAAAGCTGAAATGAAAATGAAAAGACACCTGAGCAGCAGGGCGAACTCAGAGCTCTTTGCTGCTGCAGGTTTTCTTTGTGTGTCTGACCTAAAACTCCTCCATCTCCCCCTCGAGCTAACTTGTTTTATTTGTCCCAACACAACAGTCTGGTTCCTAAAACACCAATCTTGTGAACTTTTGCAGCTCTGGGTCGTATTTCCACCACAGCTACACCAAGAGGAGCTTCTGAGAGAGGGACGGGAGCAAACAAAGATAATAAAGTGCTGGAGTGTGTCGCCTGCTCTAAGCCCCCCCCCCAACCCGCCACACTGATCCCTTCACACTGCCTCATGATTTAAGACGGGGAGATAACACACCAGATGCTCTCCTGTGGGGAAAAACTGCGCCATGAGAAAGGAAGGGCTTCAAAGGAATCACCGAGGTTTGGATTAAATAATGCATCCTGCATCTAACTTTAAATATCCTCAGTATGGTCGACTCCAGATTCAGAATTAAGATTCAGAGAAACTTTACGGTCCATCACAAAGTTTGTTTGACGTGACGACTTAAATAGATCCAGCTCGGAGATGGTTGGTGTGAACAACAGCTCTGTTTAATGATAATGGAAGTCCTAATGATGGACGCTTTTTTTACACCGTCTGCTTTGGCCTCAGTCCTCGATATGCTTAATTAGCCCCGCTAATTATTTTTGTTTCCAAGCAACAAATTCAACTTTGGTCATTGAGTTGATGCAGAGCCTTCAGACATGTTTGAGAGCAGACTTTGTTGGAGAGTTTTTACCACTTCAAGATAAATTTGTGGGGTTTTATTGGCTTTGTTTGTCTGAATCTGCTGCAAAATGAGCTAAAGAAGACAAATCAGTGCTTCATTTATGATGTGTAACATGCAAATAACTTAACTTTTATTGAATTAAACACCAAAATCCTTTTCACAGACAAAAACACTAACACACAAAGAGTTTACTCGTCATTGTCTTTGTCCAATAATCACTTTAATCTGAACTCTAACTCAGCTCTTCTGTTTTTCACAGCGGGGAGGCCCTGCAGGACGAGAGCTGCAGACTGCAGAGGCTCGCAGATCCACGCTCTTATTTTATCCACTCTGTCAGCATGAGCTATACCCTCTTAAAAATGTGGATGTACACGAAGTAGAGCATGACACGGAGCAGATTTTCACTCCCATCCCACTCCCACTCAAAATAACTCCCACTCCTGTCCCGGTCCCGTTTCAATAAGACAAAACGTGGAAAAAATGTCAGATTTTAAATTTTCTTTTTTCTTCCGACTTCTCAACAAGATCTCCAGGCTTCACCAACACATCCTTATTTTTAACTTTGCGTTGCAGCTCTCTTTTCGACGTGTCGTCTTCTCCCTCCATCTTTTTTTGTTATGTGTGTCGCCGGCAGCCGCTCTGAGTCACTTTTCATTTCCGGTGGTGACAGGAAGTCAAACCACTTTTGTAGTTCTTTTGTGTTGCTAGCGTGGTCAAGAGTGTTGGCTCTCATTGAGAGATGACTACAAAAATGGACGCTTCTGTTCATCTTGTTGTTTAACACGGCTGAAAATGATCATCTATTAATGTCACTCCGCCCGCTCCCATTGCATTATTTCCCATCCCGCCCTGATCACGGGATTAATTAAAAAATGACTCCCATCCCGTGGGATTCCCACGGGAATCACGTGACCCGCGTGAATTCCCGAAAAATGTCATCCTCTAATTCGAAGCTGGTACTGCAGATTTTTTCAGGTTTTCTTCATGCAGTCTAAAAATGTTTTTATCTTAAGATGTTTTAAACTAACAGACAGAAATCTGTCCTGTCCCTATTTTTAAGCCAAAACCTGAACACTGAGACTTTAAAGTGTGAATCCACTAGCCGGAGATCATAAAAATGTGTGAGTTATTGGACAAACTTAATGACATCACATCCACTAGGAGCGTCTTTTGTTGTCTTTGTTTTTTAAAAACTTTTACATTTCAATACAATCATAATCATCAAATCTGTGGGATTATTTGACTGATAATATAGGAAACAACAGCAGCTCCTACATCTCGGCCAAAACTGTTGCAATTCAAAATAAAAACAAATAATAAAAATTAAAATTAAAGCTGAGACTGAAATTTCAATATTTTTTATTTTTTGAAAAATGACAAGACTAAGGGTGAATTCCAATTCCTCCCTTAACCCTCAATCTCAAAAATGCGCTGCTAGTGCTGTCTCGATTCTCAGAATGTTAAGTTGAGGGACAAGTTTGAGGGCTGTACGGCCCCTCAAATTGAGATTTTCTGGCACCACCCTTGGGAGTAAGGGCTACCCAGAATGCATTGCGTATTTTCACCAGCTTCACCGCAACCAAGATGGCGTCCAAAGCGGCGAAAAAACGAGCTACAAATGTAAGTATTTCCATCAATATGAAATACAAATATATTACAAAAACCATTGTATCATCTTATTTAAGCCCTCTTCATGGATTATTAACCTCATTGTTGCATAACATTCATTTTATTTGACGATGTTTGCCAGCCGGACTGGCGGTCCTGGTTTCAGTGCACAGCCTCATTCATAACCTAAAGTTATGGTAGCGGAGATGGATGGAACATTTCGTCATTGTTGCTGGAGTCGGTAGGAAAGGACTATGGATGACAGAAATGGCTTCTTCTTCTTTATTTTTTTAAATTGGCAGACTGAATGCAGCTTGGGCAGAGTGCTGCCCCCACAGTCTGAAGACGCAACTGCATTTTAGGGGGTGTCCCATTTGTAAGTCACGAAATAGCCCTTAACACTTGGTTTTGAGTGTCACTTAGATTGAGGGTTGAGATTGAGGGTTAAGGGAGGAATTGGAATTCACCCTTAATTGAATTTAAAAATATAAGAGAGAAGTTTTCAGTATAAATATACTTTTGAGTCAGCTCTGTAAATTTTTAAAAATATTTTATTTTCATTTTTTACTCTGATATGTATTTTAGCATGTGATGTGTCATTCTTTTCAGTTGCAGGATTTTTTTTTAATTACTTTTGCTTTCCGACTTCTTATTCTTTTCTTTGATGGACATGACTTTACACTTTCTCTCCATTGTATTCTCTCCATACCTGTCAATAAAGTGATGCTAAAAACAAGCAGTTCTCTACAACTCTTTGCAATTATTGTTATAAAAATGGAAAACATGCCAGATTGTTTAAGTTTAACTCCACCACAGCTTCTTAAAGGCTTACAGAAATTAACCTTTAAGGTTTTTATTACTCCTGATTCGGATCAAAACTGAATCATTTCCTCTTTGCACCACGACCAATGCTGTCTAAAAATCAACCTAAATCCGATGGGAACTTTTGAATAAACAAACACTGGCAGAGACAAAAGCTCCTGGCATCGTAAAGAAACATGCTGAGTTGTTGAAAGTGCAGCTGGATCTTTCTTTTCATGCTGCTTTGACTTTCTAGCTCATCACTGCATTTATTGATTAATTGATTCTACATGGGATCAATCTAACAACCAATTCAAGACAGAAAGTAACCAAAGACGTTAAATTGATTAGTAACTGTAATTACATTAATTTTTAAATGACTTGTTGATTTAAAAATCAGGCAGAAGTGTCTCAGTTTCATGTTGGTCCATGTTTTATTAAATTTAAAACAGCATTTTATGTATTTACCTCTAACATCTGAGCAGCTCAATCAGAAACCTCTTCATCATGATGAACACGAGAACATCTTCAAGCTCTTTGTTGAAGCTCTGAGCACGTCACAAACCTTAAATCAGGCATTTTCAAGGACTTCAAGCACCCGCGCAGACCCTGCCTCAGATAAGGCTAATTATCACAACACATAATGAGCCTCAGATATCGCTGCAGTAATAACGTGCTGATAAATTAAATGCAATTTTTCGCCTCCTCGTCTGAAAATTACTGAGCAACAAAAGCCAGCGTGGCTCTAATGTTCTGAATCTGCTGCTGTTACATCACGGTGCACTTGAGGAAAAGCAGATTTGATTTCTTTCTGAGAGTGCAGGAAGTCTGCGATGGCCGGCGAGGATAAATGCAGCAGAGAGATGTGGGGATCCCACTTATATCAGAGATGAAAAGACAGCCCGGCGTGAAGATTACAGCAGCCATTTCTTTTGTGTGACTGCGGGCTAATAGAGCTCCGAACGCTGCAGAGATGTAAAAGCACAGCTTGTTGTAAAGGCTTCCAGACTGTGCCGGGATGTTGGAAGGCAAATTATTGTTCTTTAATCTTGGCGAGGTGTGTGTTTCCCCGCTGCCGTCAGTCTTTGTGAAGCTAAAGCTAATCAGGGATCAGATATGTCTTCTGTTATGAAGAGGTGATATTGATTAGCTCGGCTGATTCTGGGTCATTTAATCAGCGTTTTTGGTCCAATAACAAGGAACCAACAGACCAAGAGCTCCAGTAACCCTGAACTAAGTGACGACCTGTGCTGTTTCATCAAGTGTCCACCAGGGGCAGCACTGAGCTCAGTTAAAATATTAGTTTGGCAAAGAGGTGGCAAACTTTAGCTTTGCAGAGGACGAGCCTGCCTGTTTCTGAAATCCTGCATGTCCGTCTTGCCTCTATTGTCCAATGACTTCACTCGGCTAAAAGCTTAACGACCCAATCAGGGAAGAGAGGCGGAGCCATGACTGCATGTTTGAAAACAATGGTGGCTTCTTTTAGCGGTCTCTATATCTGCGTAGTTATTTTTTTAAAGCAGAAATTGACTCAATTTTTTCATTGAAAGAGGAGTAAAGAATGTCACCCGAAGCTTGTGTTTAGAAAAAAAAAGATAATCTTAAAAAAAATAATAAAATTTTAAGTTTGTCCATCTAAGGACTCGATCACACGTTCTGTTCAACTCCTATCTTGACAGGAAGCCCTTTTTAAATAAGGTTTGGAAACATTTGGATCATGTTTATATTTAATACAAACATGTACAAATACATCAGCCAATCACATTGTGGTAACTCAATGCATTTAGAAGTTCAAACTGGGCATCAGAATAAAGGGAAAAAGTGATTGAAGCATCATTAAACATGGTGATAGGCTGGTGTGTAAGAAACTGCTGCTCTACTGGGACTTTCACACACAGAATGGTCTGGAAAAGAGAAAGAATCCAGTGGGAAAATCCCATGTTGATGCCAGAAGTCATAGAAGTTGAAGCAATTGAAAGTGAGGAGGAACTCATGGGCCAGGGTTACATGATGATTTCAATTATGAATTAAAGTTTTCTCCTTTGTGTTTACATGGAAATAGTAATTCCAAATTGAGGTTTACATGGAAAACATGTTTAATCACCTTTATTTAAGGCCTGAGCGTTGGGAATGGTTCTGATCGGACGGGGTTGACGGGACGTAGTGACGTGTTTACGTCGACCGGAAGAAGAACTCCAGTTCAGCGTCACCGTCAGGTTAAATTTGTCCAACTTGGATGTTACAACTTTTAAAAGGTCCATGCAACAGGACAAGGGAACAAGCTTGAGCTTAAAGACTGGAATTAATTTAAAGTGGAATGAACGTAAACACAATCCAAGAATCCACGAGCCACTTACTTCAGAATTACGTTTTATATGGAATTATTTCTGAATTATGTGTTTGCATGATCAATTTAAACTTTTCAAAGAGGATTTAAGTTTTATTTGGAATTAAAAGGGAAAATAAAGTTCTCATTTAAACTTGATAATTGTTTATTAAAAAACACTGGAGATCATTCTGTGCAGTAAATGATACAATTAAATAATACAATTTCAGCTTCTATTCCAACATCTTTTACACTAAGAGAAGGAAAATATAATCTACACGGTGTGCTTGTGTTTGAAACAAGAAGTGTTAGAAAAAAATTTAAATACAGATGTGTTTCGGTTTTGGGGATAAAATTCTTGAATGAGCTCAGTAATGAATTAAAATGATCAAAGTCTCTTGAAGTTCAGAAAATCCTTAAACATAAAATTGATTAATGCTTAAAAGTTAAAATGATCATACAGTTATGATTTAAAGAAGGATGTCTGTATGTTTTTCTCTCCTTACATGTCAAATTTATCTTTGATCGAACAGAAGAGGCAGAAATAAGTCACAAACTTCAGCCGAAAGCTTTTTCAGTTATTGAAAAGTCAGTTGACAAGCAGAAGACCACACCAGGTGCCGCTCTTGTCACCTTAGAACAAGAAGCTGAGGTTACAGTTCACATGGTTTAGTGTGACATCCCTTCTGATGGAGACTTCCACCTATTTGTCTATTTTCAGAGTGTGTTGATGTGATCACAGCTGTGGACTGAAAGGCCAAAGTTCAGCTTGTTGTGTGTCCTTGTGTTCACGTCCGTTAGCTTCATTTTGTCCAAATAATTGCCTGCCTCAGGCCTCGGGGTGTAACAACCTGTTGTCCAATAATCAATGTCATCAGATTATCGGATGGACTTGACTTGTTTGGGCTTCAAGGCGTCATGTATTGGGTTTTCCTACACTGCCTGGCAAAAAAAAAAGTCACCACCTGGATTTAACTAAGCAAACAGGTACGAGCCTCCTGTTGGATATTTACTGCATCAGCTGAAATAAGTTATTTAACTCCAGCTGATGCGATGAGCAGCTTCTCATTTCTTCAACAACCATGTCAAAGACACATCCTGTGGTCGTGGAAAAGATGTTTTAAGAAGGGTCAAATCATTGGCATCAAGCAGAGAAAACATCTAAGGAGATTGAAGAAACTACTAAAACTTGGTTAAGAACTGTCCAACACATTATTAAAAACTGGAAGGATAGTGGGGAACCATCGTCTTCAAGGAAGAAATGTGGTCAGAATAAAATCCTGAATGATGGTGATCGGTGAATCACTTAAACGTTTGGCCAAATCAAGTCAAAGAGAAACAACAGTAGAACTCAGGGGTGTGTTTAATAGTGAAAGTAAGAGCATTTCCACACACACAATGTGAAGGGAACTCAAGGGATTGGGACTGAACAGCTGTGTAGCCTTAAGAAAAACACTAATCAGTAAGGCTAAGCAGAAAAAAGGTTTCAGTTTGCTAGGGAGCATAAAGATTGGACTGTGGAGGACTGGAAGAAGGTCATGTGGTCTGATGAGTCCAGATTGACCCTGTTCCAGAGTGATGGGAGCATCAGGGGAAGAAGAGAGGCGGGTGAAGTGATGCACCCATCATGCCTAGTGCCTACTGTCCAAGCCTGTGGGGAAAGTGTTGTGATCTGGGGCTGCTTTAGTTGGCCAGGGACATTATGGCCTAAAATACGAGCTCAGCTGATACCTGAATATACTGAAGAACCGGGCTACTCCATCCTAATGCCTAATGGTACGAGCTTATTCCAAGAAGACAATGCAAAGACTCTAATTGTTAAAGAGTGGTTCAGGGATTAATGCAACACTGGATGGATTAATTGCAAAAAATTAATTGCAAAAATTTAAAGGTGCTTACACACCACACACTACTTGTACTACCTCTGTGATCACTCTCCATGCAAAGTCAATGTACAGCCGTGATGGGGCGGGGCTAACCCTCCCGCGATGCGACAGCCGCTTTTCTCACTACCACATAGCTTGTCGCGCGATGTGAATGTTAAAAAAAAGTTGATCAATCAGCGGTGTTTGCACGTGTGACGGTACCCTAGACAGACAGTTATTAATTCGGACTACAGAGTAACAATCCATGTCCGTGTGGAAACAGTCAGGGAGGACATTAGTTCCGCCTAGACGGACCGCTGTAAAGTCACAGATGATGCTGCTGCAGGACATCAGCTGCAGTGTTTTGTGCTGGATAAGTGAATGAAAAGGATACAGCTGGAATAATGTCTGCTTA
This sequence comes from Scarus forsteni, assembly GCA_036419115.1. Taxonomy (NCBI): domain Eukaryota; kingdom Metazoa; phylum Chordata; class Actinopteri; order Labriformes; family Labridae; genus Scarus; species Scarus forsteni. Next base: position 11,150,623 of record JAZDUH010000395.1, read on the forward strand.
AAGGTGCTATGAGGAGAATCTATTACAGGCAACATAAAGACTCTGCTACCCATGAGCACACGCGGTGACTGTCGTAATGCTGCGTTAACCTCGGAACTGGGAGTGACATCATCTCCGACTTATCTGCTTTCCAGTTAAGAAGGCAAAAAAAAAAAACATGCCGATCTACCAGGCTATTGTTAGCTGTTGTTAGCACGCCCTGCGTTGTTGTATGAAGAATGTAATTATCACTGTGGCAGCATTTTTGTAAATATAAGTCTAACAATACTATGTATACAGCTGATTTAGAGCAACACACTCCAGTCAGAAGTGCAAATAAATGGATTATTACAGGAGCTAAATAACTGTTCACACTGGGGGCATCCATCTTCCATTGTCAGCTCGGGTGGCGAGGTTTCACCGAGTTCCCAGCAGGAGATTCAGACTTCAGGGAACGTTCCAGTTGCAGTTTCCTACTCGGAACTCAGAAATTCCAACTTCCGGCTACAACTCGCACCACAAGCCAAAGCGTGTGTTTGTTGTGATGCTAATGAATGCAGCTCAGACCTTCCTCAGAACTCTGCATTGATTTACAACTTCTTTTTTCAACAACTTACAGAATGCAAAGCGACGAGGTAACGAATCTCTTTCTAGTTACGTAGCGGTAGTTTTTGATGTGTGACAACAAGCAATTTTTGGAAAACTTAGTATCGTAGTTTTGTAGCCGGCTATATATGGCTACTAACAGCCCGGTGCTCTAAGACGTGTCTGAATAATATAAATTTGCTCTAGTTTTAATTGTCTTGTTCCTGAAGTTGAGTATCCAGGCCAGTCCAGCCCTGTCCGACCCGACCAGAAGGCTAAGGAATAGCATTTATGGATAACGTGTGTATTTCCATCAGGCATATATCTAAAAGTGAGACTTTTTTGTAATTACTTAGAAACTCCTCACAGTCCCTTTAAACATCCTATTAAATGATATATGATATGATCGCGGTGAAACTCAAGCGGACGTGACATCACCAAGCGACGGCCGACGGCAATGGTGACCAAAATGAGATATTTATGGACCCAGGATTTGGTCGCTTGCGATGTGAACGCAGCATAAGAGTGTGTGACCTCTTTATTTGGTGTATGTTAAAGGTCAAATCTCAAGGTCATAGAGGTCCATTTCTTGCTTCCTGTTTCCTTAAAATAAAATGTTTATGTTGATTTGTTGCAGGAATTTTGCTTACAAAAGGCGTCTTAGCCAGGTAATTAAGACGAATGCATCTCCTTAGACTGGAGGTTGCAGAAAGAAAAGAGTGAAAGTAAAAGAGAGAAGACGACTAATTCAAGAACACAAGAACAAAGACTGGTGTTTATAAATCCAAAGAAACCCTGGGAGCATTCTCCGGGCAAAAGAGCGAGAAATAACTCCAGCTGTGACACGGACCGATAACTATCGACTGCCTCCTAACTGCCCACTCTGCGCTCCACTCACCAGCATTTGATCCCTGATGAGCAAACGCATTATGATTATTTCCCCGACAAAAAAAAAAAAAAAAGATTAAAAGGCATCGGCTGCCGGCGTCCGTCGGCGCTGCAGAAATTAAACTGGTGTCAGAGCTGCGGCTCGTTTTAGGGAGAGAGATTTTGTGATTGAGTGTGAGAAGTTCAGTCACAGTTTTCTTTCTTTTCTGCAGCTAAAATGTGAAGCACGTCGGCAGTCAGTCAGCCAAACAGTGTTATTAAGTTTTCTGCAATGCTTCACTTCTTCATAAAATCATCATAAAAGATCTGCGTTATGGATTCTAGTCAGGACGCGCAGCCACATCCGCATTACAGTTACTCTTAGATCGTTAATTCTCAGACGTGGTAATCGCACATTTGGTTTTGCTCGGTTCTGGTTTCAGCTCCGTCATGTTTGCTGTATCAATATGTAATTAGAAGCTGCTGCAGTGTTGGGTCTGTGTGTTGGTGGGTGTGTGGCGGCGTGACTTCCCTTTATGTGCCATCATTATACTTATGAGCTACAGACAACAGGCCTGCAGACACACACACACACACACACACACATATGGACGGTTTGCTGTTTAATGGAGCTCTTCTCTTCTTTAATGAGCGCTGTAGTCTTTCTTTCTCTCCTCTGTCCCCCTCATTACCTCTCCGTCTTCACCCTCTTCCTCTTCTCTGCTCTCTGGTGCCCCCTCCTCCCTCCTTTCTTCCTCTTCCTCACTCCTTCATCCCTTCGTCTTTCTTCGTTTCTCCAGATCTTTCTGTCCAGGAGGGGAAAACCTTGGTTTACAGTCATTAGAAATGAGCCACAGATATGAGAAACAGAATTAATTTTAATCATAATAAAGAGTATTTTCTGGATTTTTCTTTTCAGTGACAGACTGACAGATCCTCTCATTGAGTGGCAGCAACAACGTCGAGTAATTAAAGTACAAAACAGTGAAAGGCTTTCATTCTCCTGAAGTGACCTGTTTAAAGTCATGTTCAGTCGGCCTAATTATTTTTGATGATATTCATGATGGAAAATAAAGATTTTAGTCTGATTCATGTTAAAAAGAACGTCTAAATACACTGCAAAAACTCAGATTTAAGTTAGAGTATTTGTCTAATTTCAAGTCAAAAATGCCTCACTAGACTTATTCTAAGACACAATTTTCTGATACATCTGGATCAGGATCCTATTTGAAGATATTAGAAAATAAAAACAAGGCTGTAGTTGCTTGTAACAAGTAAAATAATCTGCCAATGAGACAAGACACATCTGACTTAGGCCCCATCCACACGAAGACAAAACGCTTAACAGTTTCCAAAAAGATCGTCATAAAGACGAAGGCGTCTCAGAAAATGTGTAGGTCTATATGAATGCACTTGATACGCACGAAAACGCTGTAAAACACATGCCAGACCTCTAGGGGCGCTGTAACGATATGACGGAAACAAGCGGAAACAGACGAAAAAACAGAGAGCATGCGCACTTGTGGTAAAAGTTGTAAACAGAGATTGTGATAAAGTGATCATAAAGTGCTGTAATGTGTCCTCGATAATTGTTTGTTCAACTCGGTGGTGATTGAGAAGGAGATTTTGCTGCAACAGAGGTCACTAGCTTCATCAGCACATATGCTACACCATACGCCGCCATTGTTGTTGGCGTTAGCCCGTGTGGCGCATGTGCGTCAATGAGAAAATGAAAGCATGACGTAAGCGTATATGAAAAGTTGCGGAGAGCCAGTAATCACGAAGCTGTGTATACGGCATTTCAAAATCTTTCCACTCTGGAACCTGGTTTCAAAAATGACCGTTAACAGACGCCCAAAACGCCGTCTTCATATGGATGATACGCAGATTCTGCAAAAAACATATGCGTTTAGACCTCAGTTTGTCTTCATGTGGATGGGGCCTTAGTCTCTATAGCCCTAGCCCCTCCTTCAACCCTTTCACTACCAGCTCAAATGTTTATCAGTAAATTCAGGGATATTTCATTTATTAAACTAGAAAAGCACTCTGAGAGCGCAGACCTCCGCCAGCGCCAGAGTCCTCACCCATATTGTGATTTTCACCATAAATATTAGTCCTACCTTTATTTCATCTAAATATTTAGATTCCTTGACCATGAAAACATACCATTAGCAATTAGATTCACAATGATATCTATTTTAGTTCAGTAGTTATTTACAAAAATCACATTTTTCATCATGGCGGATCCAGACGGTGATCCAGATCACTCCCAAAATCTAATCATTTGTTCCTTGTCCCAATCCGGGCATTTCCTGAAAATTTAATTGAAATCCGTCCATAACTTTTTGAGTTCTGTTGGTAACAGAGAAACAAAAAATAAACAGACACCGGCAATAACACAACCCCCAGCTGGAGGTAAAATATAACAAATCAAATCATTGATACGATTCTGTCAACATTTTAGGGAACAGACAAAACTACAAACAAGCCAAACATCAGATATGTCTTATTGTGTGATTTAAAGGTTTAAACAGTTAATATTTGATCATATGATGACAAAAATGCACAAAAATTGGGACAAAATCCATCAGAAAAGGCAAAAATGTTTGTAAATTAAGTAGCAATAAAAAAAACCCTAAAATAGATACTGTGTTTGACGCACAAAAAAAGATAATGAAAAACAGATTTTATAAAAACAAAACATATCAGTAAGTGGTTTTTAAATAATTGTAATTCTAATAAGAGCTTTTTACCTGATGACCCTTTTAAATCCCACACAGAGAATAGAAGTATTTTGCTTTGTTTGCAGTTTTTCCTGGATAAAAAAAAAGGTTGCACACTCTAATATTATCTCTATTCAGCGTCACTACATCCATGAATATCACACTGGAGAGGAAAAGCTGCAGAGTTTTAGCTCTGTATCTGTAGGTCTCTACAGATACCAGGAGAGACCTGGTGGTGATCGATTTGGAGCAGATTTATAGCAGAACTTTGATAACGTGAAGTGAAACAACTCTTTAAAATGTCCAGATGAACATTTAAACCAACACTATGTAGTTTTTCAAACATAATATAATCCTTCGATATTCACTGTGATGGTCCACCACTTTACAATGAGTTGAATGACACCTCTGGAGTGGTCTGTATCCCTTTCACTGGCGCTATGTAACTTCGAGGTGGTTGGTGGGAACCCTGCCACACTAAAAAACTACACATTTGGACTGCTTTACGGCATACGTCACTTCCCCTGATTCCTGATTCGTTTAAAACACGGAAGTCTCGGCAAAAGCCAGTCGCTGAGCTTTAACCATGGCGGAGGCAACAAAGAACGTAAGGAAGAGAGAAGTTTTGTCGGAGGATACAAAACAAAGAAAGCAAGAGAAAAACAAGCTGAATGCTCGGACCAGAATAAACATTCTGGCGTTCACTCGCTGGCGTGAAATAAAAGATGAGGAGGGATGTCCGACTACTATCAGGTATGTTGGCCGACTAATTTATGACAAAGTTCCTCAAAAAAACTTGACAGGAAAAAAGTACAGCACAACAAATCCAGAACGTGCCAGTATGTAGTTTTTTTAGACCTATTTCAAGTGTGTGATATCTCCAGCTCGTCGTTGTCTTTACTTTTATTCACTTTATCGCTTCAACAGGACGGGGGCCACTTCACGGTAATAAAACCAAGTTAAACTTAGCGATTTTTAACATCGTCTTTTGGTCAAAAATAAATACATTACCTCGTCGCTATCCATCCTGCAAACAGCTGCTGAAGACAGAAGAATACTTTTGAGCAAAGTCCTGGCTTCTGTGGTTTGCCTACAAAACAAACGCACACGACCGGCAGATCTATATCCTTACGACAGTAGGCACGCTAGAGCTCATGGGTAGTTGAGTTCTCATTGCGGTCAAGAGGGGATCTTCCGTTGTGCTGCTTTAAGTTTCTCTCTCAGAATCAGATACACTTGTACTTTTGTGGCGTCTCGGTTTTCCTGGTTTGTCAGGTCACACTGACCTCCCTTAACTTAAAGGACTTGTGAAGTGGGGACCTCGTATTGCTCTAAGCCAGGGGCCTCATAGTAACCCTGCTTATAGTCTTACTCCCTCGTTTTTTAACAGAAATAATGGCTCAGTGTCACAAACATTTAGTTCCAAACATTAGCGTCAAACCGCTTGATGAAACGTGTTTGTAAAAGTTTCTCGTCCTCGTTAAAACCCGACAAAGACGATTCCTGCGAGCTGAGCCGTGGACATTAATCTCCAGGTAGCTCTTGTATCTTTGAAAGGCCTAATTGTCTGGAGCGTGCTGATTAATGTACACGGCTTTATTATGACAACACATTAACATTTTGGCAGCGTGCGTGTCAGCATTATGCACACACTCAGCCCACTGTCGGGGTGATTACTCCGTGATTGGATAATAAATACAACAGGTAGGTCCTTCATCTCAGTCTGGTGTCTAGTTATCTTCATCAGGGGAAAAACACTGATGTGATGATGTTTAGTTTGTATCAGCGGAGCGCTAAAGAGGAGGATTAGATCAAAACTCATTCATATCCACTCCTGATGGCATTTCACTGCATTACCATGGACACAGGAGTGCTAACGGCGAAACAATCAAGGAGGCTGTAAACAAGCCGACTGCTCAGGCTGGATGAACACAAACACTGGTATGACCTCAACATGACAGTTAAACCAGGAAATTTTTCCTCCACAGATACCAGTTGTCAATCTAATATAAAATACGGTGTTCATTTCGACATCACTTTTAATTTGGTTTAAGTCATGGTCTTCTGCTTTCTTTTAGTTTTGGTCATAATTTAGTAATTGTAAAGTAGTCGACTAAAATCTGAAGTGTAAAGTTTAAGGCATTTTTATGTTTCCTTGGATTTCTGAAGTCATGTTTCACACTTCAATAAAATCAAACGCCTAATAACCCATTACTGAATGCCAGTTAAGTCTGAATGATTAGATTAGATTAGATTAGATTGTACTTTATTAATCCCTTAGGGAGAACTCCCTCAGGGAAATTATGATTCCAGTTGCATAAATAAAAGATTATACTTGTAGGCTACTGCTGCTGCTCCTTCCCCTCCTCTGTCTTCCTGTTACTCCTCATCCCCCCCAATTGAGGAGTTATACAGTCTGATGGCCTGAGGGACAAAGGAGTTTCTCAGTCTGTTGGTCCTGCACTTGGGGAGGAGCAGTCTTATGCTGAACAGGCTCATCTGGTTGTTGATGACCATGTGTAGAGGGTGATTGGTATCATCCAGAATGTCCAGCAGTTTGTCCAGTGTCCTCTTCTCTGCCAGATCACCAAACAGTCCAGCTTCATGCCAACCACAGAGCCAGCCCTCCTGATCAGTTTTTCAACCCTGGATGTGTCCTTCTTGGATGTGCTGCCCCCCCAGCACACCACAGAGTAAAAAAGGACACTTGCTACCACAGACTGATAAAACATCAACAGGAGCTTCTTGCAGATGTTAAAGGAACGCAGCCTCCTCAAGAAGTACAGCCTGCTCTGTCCCTTCCTATACAGGTGGTCAGTGTGGATCTTCCAGTCCAGTTTGCTGTTCAGCCACAGGCCGAGATACTCATATGAGTCCACGACCTCCACCTCAGCTCCCTCGATCCGAACCGGTCGTGGTCTTGGTCTGGACTTCCCAAAGTTGATGACCAGCTCCTTGGTCTTGGAGGTGTTTAGCTGTAGATGGTTTGTGTGGCACCAGACAGCAAAGTCCCTCACTAAGCTCCTGTACTCCTCCTCCTTGTCATCCCTGATGCATCCAACAATGGCTGTGTCATCGGCAAACTTCTGGATGTGACACAGCTCAGAGCTGTAGCAGAAGTCCGCCGTGTACAGGGTGAAGAGAAGAGGGGCCAGCACCGTGCCCTGGGGTGCTGCTGATCCCAGTGTCAAACGTGGTGTCTTTCAGTCTGACATACTGTGGCCTGATTGTGAGGTAACTGGAGATCCAGGTAACCAGGTAGGGGTCCACTCACATCCTATTCAGTTTGTCCTGAAGCAAACGAGGCTGTATGGTGTTGAAGGCGCTCAAGAAGTCCAGGAACAGAATCCTCACCATGCCGCATCCCTCTTCCAGATGCGAGTGAACTCTGTGTAGCAGGTAGAGGATGGCATCCTCTACGCTAACACCTGCCCGGTATCCAAACTGTAGACCATCCTGGGCATGTGGCACCTGGGGTCTGAGGAGGCCGAGGAAGAGCCGCCCCAACGTCTTCATCAGATGTGAGGTGAGCGCCACTGGCCAGAAGTCATTCAGCTCATTGGGCCGGTTCTTTTTGGGAACTGGAATGATGCATGATGTCTTCCAGAGGGTGGGCACTCTCCCTAGCTGCAGGCTAAGGCTGAAGATGTGTTGTAGCGGTTCTGCCAGTTCAGCAGCGCAGGCCTTCAGAAGTCGGGGGCACACCTTGTCTGGTCCTGCTGCTTTCCTGGGTTTAGCTTCCTCAGCTGTCCTCTGAACTGGTCCACAGTGACGTTTAGAGGAGGAAGCTGTGTTGAGGTGGGTGAGGAGGAGGAGGTAGGGGCTGTTGAAGTGATCTCCAAGGGATGGAGGTGTGTTGAGGGAAGATGGAGAGGTTGTTGCAGTAAGAGAGGGAGTGGTGGGGGCACGGGCTGGTTGAAGCAGTTGAAAAAGACATTAAGTTCATTTGCCCTCTCCATTGTGCCCCAAACATCCTTGGTCTTCATGTTGTAGCCTGTGATGGTTTTAACACTATCCCAGACCTCCTTCATGTTGTTCTCCCTCAGCTTCTGCTCCACTTTTCTCCTGTAGCTGTCATTCGCTTCCCTCACACAGCATTTAACCTCCAGTTGTGCTGCTTTCATCTCCTCCTTGTCTCTTCTCCTGAAGGCGGCCTTCTTCCTGTTGAGGACAGCTTTGACTTCCCGCGTTACCCATGGTTTGTTATTAAGGTAGCGACGGACAGTCTTATGGTGTGGCCACACCAGAAGCGTATTCGCAAAGACGCGTGTCTAGATTACATGCAAAGTCAATGCAAAGACGCATCTGGACGCAGATTCGCCCTGGGCGGCGCGTTTGGAGCGTCCGGCGCGTTTGGGGCATCAAATGCCTCGATGCTCGACGCCTCGACATTTGAGTTGAAAATATTGAACTTTCGAAGCAAATTCGTGTGACGCTGTGACGCTGTGGCGCGGCAGCCCATCAGCGATGACATTCCCCCCCGTCATTGATTTGATGACGTGTGACGCTCCAGCCTCCTGCTCAAGCCCCTCTGAAAGATGGAGGAGAGGTTGATCTGCGCCGTTTGCCATCATCCGAGCTATACGATTCGACGCGTGTACTCCACAGAGACCGGAACAAAAAGGAGCAGGCTGGGGTGAAAGTCTCTGAGCAGACGGGTTTTGAAGGTAAGTTCTGTAAATATTCGTTTCCAGCTGGATTTGCCTGCACGGGTCATCACTGAGTCCGACTGGCTCCGGCTCTCTACTCCACCTGCGCAGTGACGCGCGTCGTCCCTCAGCTTGTAAAATGGTCCAGCGTCCAGCCTCGGGAGTTACGCGCGTTTGATTACGCCAATTCGCGTCCGGTATGGCCGTAGCATTAGCAGGGGAAGATTGATTGTTAATTAATGAATTAACAATTAATTATTAACACTAACAAGTTTAAATTGTGTGTGAAATGCATTCACCTTTATTTAGGCTACCTGGCAGAGCATCTCAGTTTCAGTTGCACGCTGGTAAAGATGAGATATTTAACTCTGAATCCCAAACAGTTTCTGGTCATTTTACTCACTGTGGTCTCATTTTTTCTCAGCAATATAAAGCCCAGCTCCTCTACAGATTCAGGACAATCATGGCTATTGACTAGTTTAACTCACTTTTGTCTACACTCAAAATAACAAAATTTACGAGGTACAAATCATTAGAAAAAAGAAAGTCAGACATTTAGTTTTTCTGATTATATAATAATAAAAAAAAATTTGAATAAGGAATTAGTGCAAACAACACATTTTCAGGTTCCCTCAAGCCTAAGGAACACTGGAAAAATCATGGTCTTGGTCCTACATTCGAATAATCTACAAGTTCTTTTAACACATTGTAAACGTAAAATTTGTCCTACAACATGAGCAGATATTTTAAGTGATCACAAACAATCCATGGTTAATTTTTTGTTTTTAAGTCCTAAAATAAGACTAGTAGCCGGACATGTCAGGCAATTTTGGTTCACAATACGTCTTGTGAGATTTTTAGAATTGAAATTTGATTAATAACTTGGGGATAAGGGTAATTCCAAGATGACTAAAGGAGGAGAGAAAGATAAGAAATGAGTAGAAGCAGCCAAGACTGAATAAAATAAAATATTTGGTGCATAAGTGAAAAGAAACCAAGTGAATGAAATCAGAAATTAGGTAGAAACAAGTCTAAAGAAGTGAGTTTTAGGGAGTGATTTAAAAGATGTTACTGATTGTGCACGGCTTAACTCCTGGAGTAGGTCAAACTAAAACAGGCTGTTCTAAGCAGGGCTGAAACAGAAGGCTTTATAGGGATGCCAACATCAACTTAAGAGGATTTTCAGACATGAAACTTAAAAAAAAAACGACCTAGAGAGTAGGGCTGGGTTTTTCCAGCAACCCCACGATACGATACGAATCCCGATACTAAGGCCACGATACGATATGTATCCCAACACGTGAAAATTGTGAACACTGACTCCTCTTTTAATGGAATTCCTGACAAATTTTGTTTATTACAAGAAGAAAAAGAACAAGGATGATTTTTAAATGATTCTGCAACTTAAGAAACTTAAAATCAAAGATGGTAGACCTAAGTTTAAATGTGTCATCATGTGGCTTGGCTTTTACTTTTAACTGTACAATTGTTAAAAATCCTCAAAGAGTATTGACAACAACCAGGGGTGGATAGTAACGAAGTAGATTTTTACTTGAGTTTATGTATTTTTTTGGAACTCATGACTTTTACTTCACAACATTTAAAAGACAAATATTCTACTTTTAACTCCTCTACATTTCTATAAATGGCCTCGTTACTTGTTACTTTTAGGTACAGGTATGAAGTGAGTGGATAAATTTATTTTCGCTTCTAAAATGTGATTTGTTCAAGTGGTGTTAGCTATACTTCGTGCATCCCGTTCCACACTCCAGTCCAGTTGGTGGTTAATGCACTTTTGAGTTGGTTTGCCAACCGCCATTAAACAACGAATAAGAAGAAGAAGACGCGCATGCGCTACTGCGATCGGGCAGGTAAAGGTTGAGCTAACGTTGGTGGTTACGGTTCGTCTTTGCAGTAATGATGGCTACTATGGCAGATAAAGACGACAATTCCACACCAGAGCACCCATGGCCATATCTGAAGTCCATGTTTGAGGTGGTCGAAATGAAGAATGAGTCTTTTCGGTTCAAATTTGTCGCGCACGAACTTCACCGCCTACAGAAACTCGCCGTCCAACCTGAGAAAGCATGTGGAAGTGAGGTAAAGTGGTGTAAACATTTGTTTATATTCAGATAAATATTAGACAGTTTTATGTGCTTGTAGTAGTTGCAGTTTAATGTGACAGTCACTAACATTAGTAAGTTAGTTGGCATTTTAATGAGATTTGGCAGCATTTCGTCGAACAGAAACGATGAATATACACGCTTTTACACATTTCAGTTAATGCTTATGATATTAGCAGAGTTAAATAAAAAAAGAAAATGTCAATGGTTGTCCTTCAGTGCATTCTGTAGATTGTTTCAGTCATTACGTTCTGTAAGGTTAACGGGGAAATGTACTTTTAATACTTGAGTATTTTCAAAAGCAGGTGCTGCAGTACTTTAACTTAAGTAAAAATTTGACTGAGCAACTTTCACTCGTATTTGAGGAGTATTTCAACATGAGTATCTATACTTTGACTTGAGTACTAGCATTGAGTACTCTGTCCACCACTGACAACTGTCAACACATTTAGGCCATATCGTCACACGCATCCCTAAGTAGTGCATGACGAAATTTTGCTGTATCGATATTTCAAGCACAGGCCTACTAGAGAGATATTAGACCAGAGCAGATGTGTCAAAGTGGAATAAAATGTTGATTTTTGATACTAAAGGGTCCATAAATGTTGTAGAGCTCTCATTCAGAGACAGACCGCCATGTATGTGTGTGAATTTTAAATAAGTGGAAAAACCTTGTGTGTTACTTATTTCAGTAAACACATCTTGTTGAGTATCTCCATTAACCCCCATTGTTGTTTTTAATCGTGGATGTGCTTTGTGCATCAATAACTGAATTATTAATGCTCTCTGATTGCACCCTGCATTAAGTGTATCCTTATTAAGATTAAATACAGCGTTAGTGAACTCACACTGAGTACACTAAGATCATCCATGGACTTCAGAGACCGTGCAGCTCCATCAGAGTCTGGTCCGACCCCCCCTCGACCTCAGTGATCATTTTGTGTGAACTCACCGTCTCAGTTTGTTTTTCTCTCTCCGCCGCTCGGCTCTGTTTGATTTGAGGAGGAAACATCGGCAGGAAGTTCAAACAAAGCTGAGCTGACACCATCTGAACCCTCCCCTGGTCCGTGCCCTCCTTTTTATATTACGAAACGTTTGGTGAATCATGTGGAGCATTATCAAGTGAAAAGACCTCGTCTGTGGTTTCTGTGAGCCGAGTGACGACATGTCTGCTTCAGGCTTTCATGAGCGTGTCCCCAAAGACGAATGGGCGAAGGCCGTATGATCTAAGACTGTAAACAGCCAACGAGGAGCTTGATTACATCCGCTCATCGACCAATTGATCCGTCATTGGGAAGGACAAAACTTCACGGCGTCTCCAGGCGGCAGCGTAAACTGCAGTTCCTCGAGTGTCCACTTAAAGCTTATGTCACACATTCCTGTTTCTCATGGCGATTGTACATGATTGGCAATCCTGGTGTGATCGGGAAGAAATGACTGTCTCTCTCCCCTGGACACATAAATACACCGCCAGTAACACTTCTACAGCACTTCAGGGGCGTTCATCTCGCTTCAGTTGAACGAGGATGACGAAATGACGAGGATTCCATAAATTTCCGTCCTACTGACACGACTTCAGTCCTGTTCAAGCGCAGTTTGCATCACGTAAGCCCCAACTGAGCCTTGTTGGTTGTGCTGGCTTGAACGGGACATAGTTGGGGCACAAACGGATACGTTGAAAGCTTTCAGGATTGATCCACGATCAGCCCGTTTGAGCCCCGTACATGCCACGCTAGTACAGTTCCCCTTAAGACTGCATTAGGCTTCCAACCCGCTGTACTGAGGGCGGCGATTCTCCACAACATTAAAGTTGAAAACAGTTCAAAACACCCTTCCCTGTTCTGTTTCCCGGCGCTACTATACAACGCTTCAGTGCATGCACGGACTGCACGTACAGGAGCCTGCACCAGGTGCGTCATCAGCGATGTGCACATCAGAATTGTCTGTAGCGATCATGCACGATTTCTGATCATGCACAAACATAACAGGAAAGTGTGACTGGGGCTTTAGAGCAAAACAGCAGGGGTCAAAATCACACTCCATATTCAGATGTGTTTTTATTACCACTTGTTATTCAGATGTGTTTTTTTATTTTAATTCTTTAAAACCTCATTGGTCTTAAGCAGGCATTTGACCGTCTTTGACTATCCACCCGCAAGCCAGGCATTTTGGCTCAATCGCGTCTCATCTACTTGATACACAAGGTAAAGAGAAGTGATTACCACCTCACAACCACCTCCCGATCGATCGGATGAAAATGAAACCTGTTTGAAATCCTGGTCGCCCCTCGTGAGGCTATGTCACACTACACATGCGCAAACGTAGATACGGGAGAGAAAACAAATGCACAAGACAGAGCAGCATGGCATCACAGCGGACCTGGACCCAAGCAATGGAGGGTCGACTTGTTGAGCTGTGGCAGGCACAGCGGAGCCTATTCGGGCAATGTGTTTTTGTTTGTTATTCATTCTCATCTGTGAGCATCCGACCACTTCCTACTTCTTCTTCTTCTACTACTACTTTTAATGTTGCATTTCCAGATACACGAGTCCGACGTGTCGTCATGGATGTATTATAAGACTTTATTATATTCCAAGTTCTTATGATACATCCATGCGTGTCGTACATGGATGAACAGTGTGAGCAGTTAGATCGCATCCGAGCATCAGGTCGTATAGTGTGAGAAGAAGAATTGTGAGCTGTGAACTGTTAACCCAGCAGCTGAATGCCGCGATCGAAAAAGTCGTACAGTGGATGCCCAGCTTTAGAGGATACACTCTACGTAAACTTGTTGGTGTTTAAGTTTTTTGGGCTGTGTCTTTTTTTTACTGTAGTCTCAAATTTTATCTTAAACCCCTTCAGACTGGCCAAAAAACCTGTCAAAACCCGGTAACAATCAGATCCTACTGGCAGTACGAAAGGGTTTAATCGACATTTTGACCTTGCAAGTGACGCAGGCTTTAATCATCTCGCCTCCGATCGGCTGCAGTGGGAACATCATACCCGGTTCAGTCCGCTATTTTATGGATGACGTTAGAGTAACATCCCCACGGCATAATATCACGACCTTCCTCACCATCTGTAATGCCCCAGTCACACATTCCTGTTTCTCATGGCGATTGTGCACGATTGTCATAATCCTGGTAAAACGTGCTTTGGTAGTGGTGCATGCGCTACTTGGTCTGGATCAGCCTTGTACAGTCATGGATGAACGGCGGGGAACGTGGAAGGGTCCCGACATTTTTGAACTGTTCAAAACTGTCGTGGAGAATCGCCGCTCTCAGTATAGTGGGATGGAAGCCTAATGCAGCCCTAAAGAGAACGGTATTAGCGTGACATGTACAGAAGTCAGTCGGGCCAATCGTGGCTCAATCCTGAAAGCTTTATGATGACGACTGACAAGGATGTATCCGTTTGTGCCCCGTCTGTGTCCCGTTCAAGGCGGAGCAACCGACAGGGCTCAGTTGGGGCTTACGTGACGCGAACTGAGCTCGAGCGGGGCTGATGTCGTGTCAGCGGGATGGAAATTCATGCAATCCTCATCATATTGCTGTATTAACCTAACTGGAGCGGAACGTCCCTGAAGCGCTGTAGAAGCGCGACTGATGGTGTATTTACGGGGTGTGTCCAGGGGTGAGACAGTCATTTCATCCCGTATCATAGCGATCACACCAGCCTCGTCAATCGTGTACAGTTGTGCACAATCTCCATGAGAAACGGGAATGTGTGACTTAGGCATAACTTACATGACTCTTTGTTGTCTCAGTAACTACTTCCATGCTTCTGCAGACAGCCTCTAGTGGACACTCGAGGAACTGCAGCTTGGTGTTAGCTTCATTCTTCACGTGGAGGCTGCAGCTCTCACACTCTTCACTTTAGCTCACAGGAGGACGAGCGTCTGATGTTCAACAGTTTGATTCAGTGCGTCCTGTTCTGTGGTAATAGACACTCTGGCAGTGCACCTGCATCTCCGTCTTTAGCAGACAAATATAGCAGCAGGCAGCCGGGCGAAAGCTCGCTGAGCCGTGTACACTTCACACAGGTACAATTAGGACTTTTCTACCCACTGATCAATTCTAAAATATAGCCTGCTCACTGCGTGTGTGATCCGTGCCGACGCTGACAGAAAGCTCTGCAGTAACTGAACCCACTGAAGTGTTTGTTCAGTCACAAACGGGAGCTTTACCAGACTCTCATATCAGTGCGTGCAGCTTAAATCAGCACACACTGTACCCTGTGAGCGTTTTTAGGCTTTTTTGGTCACACTTCAGAACACGGGCTTGATTGCTGAGTGGACCTGTGGCGTGAACTGACAGGTACAAACACACAAGTCTTTAAAATATGCAAAGTTACTGTGATCAGGAGGTCTGCATGTTAGCAGAGTCAAAAAAGTGTGTTTTATTATCACTGCTGCAAACAAGCACTGAAGCAAAGAAAACGCATCTAACCCCAGGATCATATTCACAACATAATCTATAATGCTAAAAATAATAGTACCAAATAAGTTATTATTTATTCTGTCAAGGAATAAACCCAAAAGAAACTAACAAAAAAGTGCAGGACCCAACTGCAGATTGAACAGAAAAACAACTTTCTTAGAAACTTAAACGGGAGTTTAGTCCATCTATTATTAGAATTTCCTTTACTCCAAAGTTCTTACACAAAGTTTGTCATATTTGTTTGCTGTGCCAGAGTCCTGCAGAATAACTCACCGTTGCTTATTGTTTTTTGGTGACAAAAGGAAGATTTTTTTGTGTTAATTGTCTGCTTAATAAAACTAGAAAAGCACTCGGAGAGCGCAGACCTCTGCCACAGTCCTCACCCATATTGTGATTTTCACCATAAATATTAGTCCTACCTTAATTTCATGTAGATATTTAGATTCCTTGACCATGAAAACATACCATTAGCAACTGGATTCATAATGATATCTATTTTAGTTCAGTTGTTATTCACAGAAATCACATTTTTCACCATGGCGGATCCAGATGGTGTTCCAGATCAACACCAAAATCGAATCAGTTCTTCCTTTTCCCATGCTGAACATTTCATGAAAATTTCATCCAAATCCATCCATAACTTTTTGAGTTATTTTGTTCACAGACAGACAGACAGACAGACAAAGGGTGGATCCGAATATTCCTTCCTCAGCCCTTTCCTATCCACTTTACCTTAACCCCGATAAAAAACGTCACAAGGTCGAGGGAAGGAGGGAAAAAGACGAGAGGAAAGGAGAACTGTGGCCAAAGAGGAATTCGACTACACTTTCACTTTGATGTCACATTTATGTGACGAGGATTTCTTGTGACGTAGGTAAACCACGACGGACTACAATGTTCCGAAAATGAACAACAAGAAGCGCATTTGTCCTCTGTTTATTTATTTTTTTTCACCATTACACCATTACATATATATACAAAGACATTGTGAACGGCATGGTCCAGACAGATTGTCCAGACAAATTGTCCAGTCTTTGGTCATGCAGTGTGTGTTTCCTGCTCACAGCTGTGAGGTTCGTGAGAGCATCTATAAATGTTGATGTCTTTGTCAGACACTGACAATCTGAAGACTGATAATACAGCAGACTGTCAGAAGCACTCTTCCCCCTGTTTCATTCACATATATCATCATGAACATTGTTTGAATTTATTACATTTGGATTATTTTAAAAGTCCTCATTTGTCCTTTTACTGATTGTTTTTAATAAACGTTATTAGGCCTTAATGTTCTGTCCCTTCTCCATCGTAAGTTTCCGTAAACTTTTGGCAGGAGCCGTATTTATACACGTCATGTGCCGCAAGGCATTATGGGGCGTTTTCTTCTCCTTTCCTTTTGAAAAGGATTGTCCAGTGTTTCCTAAGCTAAAGGAGATAATAAAGGAAGCAACGACCCTCCTTTCCTAAACTTCTGGAGAATTCGAACAGCACTAATCATGGCCGACGCTAAAATGCTTCCGGGTCATTTCTTCAGTAAGGAAGGTTCCTTATCAAAAAAGGACTATTCTGATGCACCCCAACAAACTCTCCCGAAAACATAACCTCCTTGGCGGCGGTAATAACACTATGAGAGTCATTTTACTTCCTCAGCACGGCTCAAAGTGTGAAAAGTGAAGATCCTGAATCAGCCGTATCACAGACTCATACCTTCATAGAAAACACATCATCCATTCAGCTGAGCTTCCTTTTACAGGATTTGTTGGAACTCAGCACTTAAACATCCAAACCATCCAGAGACTCTCTTCACATATGGTGTTGACTGGATGGAAGACCGTTTTGTTTTTGGCAACATTCAGCATGGCAGCTTGATGACTCTAATGAAGTAAAGGATTTCTGTGGATTCATCTCGATGTGTTTTTGGGGAGAAGAAAAGAAACATAAATGTGACAGAGATGAACACTTGAGCACGAGATTTTCTGAGAGTTTAAGGGTCATTTTATAGACAAAAGGAGATCAAAATAAAAGTCTTTACCAAAATACACCTGTGCATCCCTTACTTTCAGGTTAGAAATGTCTTGATTTAGTCCTGTTTTTACTCTTTTCTTGTTTTGATATACTGCTTTTTTATTATTATTTTATTCCATTTCATTTTATGTATTGATTTATTTCTCTTTCAACCTTAAACAGTCTTTGATTTATCTATGTATATTATCTATCTACTGTCTTATCACCTCCTTGTCATTATGCATTATACCAGCTGTTTCAATCCCACCAGTTTATTCTACTTTCTTTCATTTTGTTGCTTTTGTTAACTCGACCCTCTGTGCCTTTTCCTTTGACTCTCATGGTCTCTGTTGACCTGATTGTTGATTTTATTCTGCCTTTTTCTGCCTTTGTTTTGTCCGTTAAAGCACTTTGTAAACTTCTGTTTTTAAAGGTGCTATATAAATAAAGTTATTGTTATTGTTTACAAGCCTTGAACTGGTTTTAACAGTGTGATGGAAACTGACCTCAGTCTTTGTTTAAAACATTATTTGAGCATCAACCAATCAGATACACAGTTGAATATTTACCTCCGCCAAGGAGGTTATGTTTTTGGGAGAGTTTGTCTGTCCGTCAGTCTGTCTGTCCGTCTGTGAACAAAATAACTCAAAAAGTTATGGATGGATTTGGATGACATTTTCAGGAAATATTCAGCATGGGAAAAGGAAGAACTGATTTGATTTTGGTGTTGATCCGGATCGGCGTCTGGCCGCCATGGTGCAAAATGTGACTTCTGTGAATAACTGCTGAACTAAAATAGATATCATTATGAATCCAATTGCTAATGGTATGTTTTCATGGTCAAGGAATCTAAATATTTACATGAAATAAAAGTAGGGTGCATATTTATGCTGAAAATCACAATATGGCTAAGGACTGTGGCGCTGGCAGAGGTCTGCGCTCTCCAAGTGCTTTTCTAGTTCTTAACTGTTCCCTGCATGTGTTGGGTCAGGAAACTGTAATCACACAAACATGGAGGTTATCCTGTACGAACACAACATGTTTGGGGAATATTACTTAATTTTACGACTTTGATTGTTTAATTGAATGTCAATGATGGGATTTCCCATTTTAAAGTTCAACGGTTTTTGTGATGTCAGTCTGGATCAGATCCAGATGAAATTTACCCTGCTGACAGAGACATTGACCCCATATTATGCTGCATTCCAGGCAACCTGTAACTTGGAATTTCCCAGTTGAAATCTCCGCGTTCCGACCTGAAAGCGTTCAACATGGCACCCATCATAAGATGTATGTATTATCAATTTGGGTGAAACAGGGAAGAGGAAACGGCGCAAGGTAACAGATGTTTACAATAACAGTATTTGTCATTATTTAGAGGCGGTCATATTGTTTACGCAGTAATATGACGTCACAAGTTGTAACTCGGAGTACATCGATCTAGTACAAGTTCACGGGTGGGAAGGTACGAGTTCGACTGCTGTTCCAGAACACTTTCACGAGTTACAGGTGGGAAAAGCACGAGTTATGGGTTGCCTGGAACTCAGCATTATTCTGTGAAATTGGAAGCAAATCAATTTAAAATGGATGGTTTAATAGTTTTTTAAAATCCTTCCAAAGTTAACTTATGGGCTTTTGGAAATAATGGCCAAAAAATCAGCAAAAATCCATCCAGTAGTTTGTGAATAATGTAATGAACAAATAACCACCAGCAAAAACATGCCTCTTTGGTGGAGATAAAAAATTGAAGACGCACTGTAGGAAAAACAGAAATCAAATTTTTTTTTTGACATCAGTCTGGATCAGATCCGGATCCAGATGAAATTTACCTCAATGACGAGACATGGACCCTACAATATCCTGTGAAATTGGAAGCAAATTCGTTCAAAAATTGCAGAGATGATCTAAAAAAAAGTGTTGACTTATGGAATTTTTGTCAATAATGGCAAAGAAATTTCAGCAAAATCCACCCAATGGTTTTTGAGTAACCTTGCAAACCAGCAGACAAACAAACAAACAAAACCACATTTTGATGCTCTCGGTCTTGACTCCCAAAAGTCTTCATCTGGTCTTCGTCTCTGTGCATTCTGGTCTTAGGCAAGTCTTGGTCTCGGATAGTGTGGTCTTGGGCACAACACTATGTAACCCAGGTCACAAATGGTATTAATTGTTGTATTTAAAATGTGTGTTTGCTGTTATAAACATAATGATATGTTGTTTAGGTGGATTGTTCAGTTTTTTCATACCTGCACTTGTAAGCACGGAGAAAAAAAACATCGAACTCAGGTAACATGATTTGTAAAATCAGTTTTTTTATCGTTAAGTAATGTTTCTTAGCGCAAGATTGAGTAAGCCAATCCGCGAAGAGCATGACCGTTAAAAGACGGAAGTGCACTGTTTTCGAGTTTCCCACACCTACGAGACAGACGCTAAGACAGCCTTTCCTTCGTGAAGACTTTGTTGAGAAAAATAATTAGTTTGATTGCCGAGAGACCATTCTCGAGGAACGTCAGGGCGAGCTACGGACAAGATTGTCTGCTTAACTCCAAATTGGTAAGTTAGTAGGAGTTAAGTTTTAGTGTTGTGCTCGACTGACAGAATTACCTGAGATTTACTGTGTTTTTTCTCCATGTAACGTGATATAACTATAGCTGTGTTATACGCAGTGTGGGGCGACAATTGATAAAACCTGTTTAATGAATAACATGTGGATCCAGAATCTTATAGTGCTGGTCTGTTTTATACAGGCCAAGTTTTTTCCATACTCCAAAGGATCAAAAGAAGATGGCAAGCTAATTAGGACCAGAACAACATCACCTTTGACACTCATCATCATCATCATCACCACACCTTTATCTCATCAGGATCATCAACCTATTATCGTTTGCCTTGCGGGTTTGGTATAAAACACTGGACCCCATTTCTTATTTCTTCCTTTTGAATTGTCTAAAAGACTGAACATTATAAGAACGATGAACTGAAGACTTTTTCATCAAGTTGGATAACACATGAAATACTTTTGTTTGATTTATAATTGTTTAAAAGTTCTGTTTTTGTTTAAATTCTGTTTTATTTCAACATTTCAATACAAAAATTATTTTGAAAAACCTGTTTTAGTCTCCTGAGTTTTATTAAAGGTGCAGTGTGTAGAACTGTTAGTGACATCAAGCGTTCAGATTCTAGAATGAACCTAAACATCACATCGCTAAGCAACGGAATCCTGTGAAGACCAAAAAGGATCCTGAACACAGCACACAGTTTATGTTGTGTGTGTGTTAATACACAGTTTGAATCCCTAGGACAGAGTAACAACTTTCTAAGCATCCACTGCCGTCCTCTCCTCTTCTTCACCTGCATTCCAGGTAGATTTCAGAACCGGCGGACAGATTCGCGTTTCGTTCTTTTAGTCCCTATAAACTACCCGTAGACAACACGGCGGATCAATATGTCAGCCTGCACGAAACAGCGGCCCGCGGTAATGTAATTTTTTTTATAAAGATTTTTCTAACTAAATAAATATAAAAAAAATGTTTTATGGGGATGATTGTACTCCTATTTTGACGGACTTTACATACACATAGAAACATATATCTCCTATATTCACCTTTTCTGTTTGGCGAAATGCGGTGGACGTATAAAATGCCACCTTCTACACACTGCACCTTTACGTGGTGCTAGCAGTTATTTATATATTTCCTCCTTTCGAATTTAGTTTCGTCTGAGTTATCATTAGTCTGTAATAATCATATGTAGTTACAAGTTTATGTTAAATAATAATTTTAATGTAAATGAGTGCTTCAACTACCACTGACAAAAACATAACCTCCTTGGTGGAGGTAAATATGGAAGATGCACTTAAACTAGAAATCTGGTGATTGGATGAACTCCAGATCAAATTTACAGGCAGGGTCACGAATATCTTATAGCAGCAGGAAGGTTTCGGGGGCCTCCAGCATCATCCTACAGACCATATCAAGCTCATTATGATGACTCCAAATTGCCCATAGGTATGAGTGTGAGCATGCATGGTTGTCTGTCTGTGTAGCCCTGTGATTGGCTGGTGACTGGTTTGGGGCATTCCCTCCTGGGATAGGCTCCAGCCCAATGGGATAAGTGTGTCGATAATGGATGGTTATTGAGGAGGTCATGCTGCGTGGATGAGCCTGAAACAGACACACACACACACTCACACACACTCAGTCTCCTGCCCGGTCGCCTCGCTGGCTGCTTGGCTGTAATAAGCTGCAGATCAGCAGTATCGAGTTAGTTGAATCTGGTGGAATCTATTAGTTCTGGAGAATTTGGAGTGAATGTGCAAACAGAAGCGACACTATCAGCTGGCTGCACACCTGGAGAGAGAGACAGAGCAGAGATGATGCCTAATGTGGTGTGTAATGCTGTTTTTCTGTCTGTGATTGGCTCCATTTAACCCCCGGTAACCCCCCCGCTCCCCCCTCTGCAGCCCTATAGGCCCGACAGATCTTATATGAGGGAGCGAGCCGCTATCTCCTCCTGCTCTGGGAAGGAAATTCATCTTTATCTGTCCTGAGCGAGTCGCTGCTGTCTCAGCCACATCAGCACAAACCTGAGACTCCAAGTGAAGTGAGAGAGGAGGAGGGACGGGGAGATTTAACGAAAAATATATTCACACAGATGGAGAGGTTTATTATGATACTTATGCATCGACCACGTCATTAAGAAGACTGATTACAAAAACTAAAGAGTTATTTTAATATAAACATGATGGAATTAATTACAGTAGTACCGATGCAACTCTTTCACCTTCGATACGATACCGATAGTGCAGCCTTGAGGAGCGAGATCGATCCGACACGATATCATACAGACTTTTATTACTTATTTTATAGTATGGACTGTAAGAAAAGGCTTGATCAGGTGGGATTACTCAAACAGAGAACAGTAGTCAGGTATGAGGAAAAAAAACTGGTTCAATAAATTACAACCGTAAACATAAGAATATAGTACATTAAATAAATAAATAAAAAAGAAATTAGAAGACCCTCAAAAGTAACCTCAATATCCCATAAAAACAAAAAACATTTTTTTAAATTGCTAAATAACCACTGTGTTTAACTTAACCCTAAATCACAAAGGAATAGTACTTTCAATGTTTTTACTTTCAAACATGTTAAAAATAATTTTTTCAGTTATATTTCCATAGAGTTATGCATCTGTCCACTTCATCATGCACCATTGGTATAAATAGTAGGTTAGTGGAATTCAATATAGATTCACAAACATCTTTGACAAACTTTTAAGAATAATAAAAGTAAAAGGAGTCTTAAGTATGTGTATGTATGTGTAATTTAAAACAAAAAATACAAAATTATGTAAAATCTGAATACAGGTGTAATGCCAAATTTGCCCTTCGTCAGTTGGTTTGGATTTATGCTGCAATATCTGAATATGGTAAAAAAAAAAAAAAAAATTGCAATGTTAATATTTTTATGAAACTTGAGACGAGTGTTTGGGAGTTCCCAACCTGATAGTTGGGCATTTTACTGCAATCTAAAGGGTATAACATTTATTTCAAATATCTGTCTTCTATTGCAGACATCATGCATGAAAGGGTTAAACATAAGCAGATTATACAACTGAATTAAATAAATTTAAAAAGGTCAGAATGGACTGCTTGGATCAAAGTGCTCATATCGGAGATATAATCTGATATTTGTTTTTTGATAATATCGGACTGATATCAGATATCAAGATCGGACTGGGACACCCCTAGAATTAATCATAAAGGTGTAATTCATTAACAAATCTTCTTTTGATGGAGTGATGTGCTCTGTCTGAATCATGTGGGGCAGGATTAGTTTTGTTACGCCTTTGCTTTGATTTCTAGAGGATGCACAGTCCCAGCACAAAATCAGGCTAACGGCTGACAAGGGCAAACAACAGTTAACGGTCGTAAGCCGTTAGTCATCGTGGCTAACAACAGTTGGCCGCTAATAACAGTAGCACTACGGCTAACAGCCATTAACTGTTGTTTGCCCTTGAGTGCATCCCATTGTGCCAAAATGCAGTCTCCTCTCTCCATCGCGACACCGGAAGTACCTTTTGAGCAGCCATATTGAAGGACGTTCCAAAGCGCCAAATGCTCTCGGAGGAGAGAGGAGAGAGGAGAGAGGAGGCTGATCTAGAGGAGGGATAATCGAGGAAACACAAGTGCAGGCTTCACAGAAGTCTTTTCACTGACAGACACGCCCCCTTGTGACGTATCAGCAGCCGGCTGTAAAGCGTCAGCTGCCCACATGTGAAATGAAAACACCATGGAGCAAGATAAAGTGTTAAAGTGTAATGAGCAACTTCTTGTGAGTCATCGTAATGAGTATATCCACATTTCACACAAAGTAGCCGATGTGTAGGCCTGATGTTCCCTCAAAGTGTGAGCAGTTACTAAACTTCAGTGTCTTATCTATTTTTTTTTATTTTCTTCTCTGTGCAAAGAAATATTTACTCATCATTTAAAAGAATTCTAAGCTGGACAGATTGATATCACAGAAAATATTGAACACTATCATGGGACAGTTCTTTCAGGTTTTCCATCTGTTGTCAGTCCTGATTTATCTGTGTTTGTGTTTATGTCTGTTAGACTGCTACAGTAGACAGGTCTGTTCAGGAAAACACATTTTACATGAGATTATCAGACTTCTTTATTTATCTCAAAGGGCCTAAACCCAGACCGTATACATTTACAAACAGCAAACATGGACAATAATAAATAATAAAAAAAGAGATGCTCATTGACAAATATCAGCATCCAATAGACCCCATGATCAGGCAGATTATAATGCTCATTAACGAAAAGCATGTTTTATGTAGTTCCTGATCTAACCAAGCATAAATAAGGAGAGAAAATAGTGAATTGTACATTGTTGTCTCAGGCCTTTACATTTTATTCTATATAAATGTGCAGAGAGGGGGGTCTAAGTGCTTATAGCAGAATAAAAACATTTATGAACACAAAGTGGCCGCAATATAACAATTTAAAACTCCTGTCATTCTGGACCTGGGAAAACTTGACATTTTTCTTTTTCATTCATGTACATATGTACATATATGTCAAGTGAATATGAATTTACCGCGGTCGAGCGCCCTGGAGTTGACATTACTTTCCTTAATTCAGTTTCTCCTGTGCACTTGGACCGGCAGATCCAGCTGTGACGCCGTCTTCACTAAAAGACGTCGCTTCATGCGACGCTCCAGAGGAGAGGACGTCTCATTTCTCTTAAAATGAATCTCCTCGTCTCCTCTCTCTTCTCTTCGTTTCCTCGCATCTCTGGCATGCATCTCTGGTGGGCGGGACTAAGACGCAAGTGAACGACGCAAGTGGAGGAAGCTAGGATGAAACTTTGGAGCTCTGAGATGCAGCCCTTGTAAGCCGTTAGCCATAGCTGCTAACGGTTAACCTTTAGCTGCTAAGCTTAGCCGCTACGTATGCTACATCATAGCAGTGCTGCTTGATATGGATTGGTCTGTGATGAGCCAAACGATCGTCAAATAAGCTGCTGTTTTTGAAGGTTCTGCCTCTTTAAACATTTTGCAGGGCTCCTCCCAGATGGACTGGTGAAATATTTCCAATATCGAACCGTCCATCTGACATGTCAGGTTACGTCTGGTCTTGAACCAGTAAAATCTCAGCACCTCTTCCTTATGCAAATATTTCCTGAAAATTTAAATTAAATCTTTTCGGGGGTTTTTTTCGAGCTGTAAACAAACAAATGCCAGCAGAAACAAAACTTTTCATGTGGGAAATACATTTGATAGATCTTCATCAGTATGATCAGGACGAGCCTCAAGGTTTTTAGTTGGACCTTAAAGCAAACTGAGAAAAGACAGAAGGAACACAAACTCAGGAATTCACTGAAACAAAGAGAAGGGAGGCAGAGATCCTGAGAAACTGAAAGAGGAAACAGGGTGAGAACAAAACTCTCCAACACTCGAGATAAATCACAAAACAAAGTCAGAGCTGGCCAACAACACCTCGTGAACAAGGGGAATCTTCCTGCAGCCTGAAGCTGAGCTGATCACTGTGATGGGCAGCAGGTGAGATGCAGGAGGAGACACAGCTCCAGGTGAACACACCTCCTCCCAGGTGAGGGAGGAGCAGGACAATCACAACCTGCAGAATCCTCACAGGAAAAGGCAGCAACAAATTGTCTAAAGTAAAAACTCAGTCCCTTACAGAACTGAAGATGATGCATGATTAAAAGAGCAAACACATTATTACAGATTTTTCTCTTCATTGAGCGAACAGACAGATCTCTGCTCATATTTTTAATCCTAGCGGACGAATAATCAGACCAAAGACGTGTCTTTGTCTGATCATATTTAGCATTTGATTATTTTTTTAAAGGTGCTATGAGGAGAATCTGTTATTGGCGACATTAGGACTCTGTTACCAATGAGCACGCTGTCGTAATGCTGCGTTCCAGTAACCTCGGAACTGGGAGTAACATCATCTCTGACTTATCAGCGTTCCAGTTGAAGTCGGAAAAAAACATGCTGATCTACGAGGCTATGTTAGCTGTTGTTAGCTCGGGAGTGGCGAGGTTTCACCAAGTTCTCAACTGGAACGCACCAAAAGACGTGACCCAAGCCAAAGCGTGTGTTTGTTGTGATGCTAATGAATGCAGCTCGGACCTTCCTCAGAACTCTGCATTGCTTTACAACTTCTTTTTTCAACAACTTACAGGATGCAAAGCCACGAGGTAATGTATCTCTTTCTAGTTACGTAGCGGTAGTTTTTGATGTGTGACAACAAGCAATTTTTGGAAAACTTAGTATCGAAGTTTTGTAGCCGGCTATATATGGCTACTTACAGCCCGGTGCTCTAAGACGTGTCTGAATAATATAAATTTGCTCTAGTTTTAATTGTCTTGTTCCTGAAGTTGAGTATCCAGGCCAGTCCAGCCCTGTCCAACCCGACCATGAAGGCTAAGGAATAGCATTTATAGATAACCTATTTTGATGCTATTAAACTCATCTTAAAGTGTGTATTTCCATCAGGCATATATCTAAAAGTGAGACTTTTTTTAAATTACTTGGAAACTCCTCAGAGTCTGTTTAAAAAAAATAAGAGAAATAGACAAATAAGACAAACTGTTTTTGCAGTGTAGCTGAGTAGGTTAGCGTCTGTGATCATTGATAATGTCTGATGATGTTGGGCTTCCTCCCTTTCAGCAGGGATCACTGTTTCAGGAAATGTCATGATTAAACGTGACTCATGCAGAACAGATCAGCCATCACGGCTCTCTGAGACAAAGACATCCTTCACCGTCTGTGCAGGACGAGCCAGAGGGCAGGAAACGCTCCGGTGTCACGATGTCTGCAAACAACCACGTTAAGAACATTACAGATGTAGAAACTGAAGCACTCCAGCCTTTTGACGATCTGTTCGAATACCTGCTGAAGGCAAAGCTTACAATAAGGCTCTGCAGGCATCCAGCAGTCTGAACAGAAGAGCCGAGCTCTCAAGGATCACCAGCTGTGTTAATATTCACCAATTACTTCATTCTGGAGATCCAACTGAACTTGAACAAATCAAGAAAAAAACACCTCGTTTATCGCAGCAGGACGCTCCTACATAAGTGAGAAGTTAAATCTCCTTTTCTAACGTTCCTTTATTCTCAGCACTCAAGTGATCGAGACCCTGTAACAACACAAAAACCTGTATTTAAGGTGAACTATTAAACAAATGACCGTTATTTAATCGCCAGGGCGAAAACCGGGAGTAAAAAAACCTCTGAGTTTGTTCATCTGCATCACAAGATCATGGAGATGAAGACGTGGTCTCTGCCCTCGGATGATGTGTCTGTCAAATGTAAGGGTGGCGACATCATTTTAGTTTGACACATTTACTCATTATTATTACTTTTTACAGATTCTTGGACATTTTGTGCTGTTATATTGTTACCTTTTTATTTATTTTCAGTCCTCTTAACCTGTTTTATTCCTACATTCGAGTTCAGATTTATTATTTGGAATTTTATTCTCTGTGTACTGCTTTTCTTTCTACCATCCTACTTTTAGCTGCTTCTATGACACATCTGGTTTTAGGTTATCTTATTTTACCATACTATTTATTTAGATTTTATTATATTGATTATTCATTTACCTTCCTTTCCCTATAGTATTTTTTTTAAATGTAATTTCTTATGATTTTTAATAATAATTTAAGTTTTAGCTCCTGTGTTTCCTCACTTTTAGTTAAAGATGGCATTACTTCAGTCTTCCTTAGTTCTTTAATTCAGTTTTCTGTTTTAGAATTTCCTTTTTATTTAATTTCCTTTGTTTTTGTGTGTTTGATTAATTTCTTGTGTGCATTGTATGTGGATTGTGAGGGTGGACGGGTCTTTTATTTTCATTCGTATGCAACTTTCTACTTTTTATGTCATTTATTTTACTTTATTTTTATGTGAAGCACTTTGTGCTACAAATTTTTAAATAAAAAGTGCTATACAAATAAAGTTTGATTGAAGTTTGATTGATTATACCATAGAGAGACAGTGGAGAGGCTTTAAAAGACTGGCCTCACAGGCTGGCATTGTTTTGATCCAGTATTAGTTATTAGTTGCCGGTGTTGGGCAAGTTATATTATCAAAAATGTAATAAACCTAACACAGGGGTCATCAACTGCATTTATCTAAGGGCCAGTTCTTTCCTGACATGTGTTACAGGGGCCGGACTCTAAAATAAATCGAGTTAAAGGTAACACTTTATATTAGGGTTCCATAATAAATGTTAATTAATGCTTAATAAGAACAAATTAACAATTAATAAGCACTTATAATACACTATAAACTGCTCATTAACATTAGTAACACTTCTATTAAGTGTTCATTTGTTAGGTATGAGACATTTATTAAAGGTTAATAAAGACCATTCATCTTTAATTGTGAGCTTTTTTACAGCGCATAATGCACATTTGCATATACTAGGACTTTATTGGGAACAGTGTCTTAGTGATGTTAATAAATTCTTAACACTGCACTCATAGGTCAAGAACGCTTTGAGTGGTTACTTTTACCTGGAAACAGCACACCTTTTGTGGTGAATCTTACAAATGCACAGACAAATCTTTCAGAAAGTTTTTAGTTGAACAGACTCAAAAGTGAAATGAACAGAACATTTTCAGAAAACGCGTTGAAACAACGGTGCAGCTTTTAAAAAATAACATGTCATGTTGTTCCCACTTAGCTCCTGTACCTGCAAAGGGTCCATATTAACCATAAATAAGTATCTTATACCTCACAAAGGACTGGGGTTGTTCTTCAAAGATATAGCTTTAATTATAGCTGATTAAGCTCCTTATAGTGTTCCTATAGGCATTGATAATTATTATACTATACTTCAATTAGCACTTAATATGATCATATAAATGTTTATAAGTATATATATTGCCTTATAAGCACTTATTAATTGTAAAATGGTGCTTATTAAGCATTAATTAATGCTTATTATGGAACGTTAATGTAAAGTGTTACCAAGTTAAGTATTTGTCAGGAACAGTTGGATTTCTTCAAAACTGTTTGAGTTCCTTCACTTTTAAAAGTGAGATCAGTCCCTGTCACCCATACAGCTGCAAACTACAAGCAGATACTCTGCTACTTCTGTAATGGACTTTCATATTTTCCAGCTCTATGTTTGGCTCCAGTGTCCTTGTTTTTGTGTTTAAATTTTACATCACAGGTGACTTTATGTAAAATAACTTTAATATGGAGTCATGCCTGATAAAACAGTTTCAATCAAAGAGATTTTGGGGAAATTCATCAGTAGTTTTGGGGATTTAACAGCAGAAAGATATCTGTGAAACCACAACAAGACTTTTGCCCTGGACATGTTGCTAAGGCCCCATCCACACGAAGACAAAACACTCAACAGTTTCCAAAACGATCGTCATAAAGACGAAGACATCTCAGAAAATGTGTGCGTCTACATGAATGCACTCGATGCGCATGAAAACACTATAAAACACATGCCAGACCTCTAGGGGCGCTGTAACAATATGACGGAAACAAGTGGAAACAGATGAAAAAACAGTGGGTATGCACACTTGTGGCAAAAGTTGTAAACAGAGATTGTGATAAATTGATCATAAAGTGACATAATGTGTCCTCAATAATTGTTTGTTCAACTCGGTGGTAAATGAGAAGAAGGAGATTTTGCTGGAACAGGAATAGTAGGGTCACTAGCTTCATCAGCACATATGCTTCATGTATACCGCCATCGTCGTTGCCTCGTGTGGCGCATGCATGTCAATGAAGATGTGACACTATGACGTAAGCGATCTGAAAAGTTACAGAGAGCCAGTAATCACTGAGCTGTGTATACGACATTTTAAAATCTTTCCACTCTGGAGCCTGGTTTAAAAAATGATCGTTTACAGACCCCCAAAACACCGTCTTCATATGGATGATATGCAGATTCGTCAAAAAATGTATGCGTTTAGACCTCGGTTTGTCTTCATGTGGATGGGGCCTTAATTTGATGATCATACAGGGGCCATGTACAAAGCTAGGGGGGCCGGATGTGGCTGGTTGGTGATCACTGACCTAACAGGACAGTCAGACTACGTTCCAGTGTAGTATGCAGTATGCAGTGCCTACTACCTACTACGTTCATATGCAGTATGTAGTAGGGAAATTCGAAAGCAGCCAGTGTTCCCTCAGAAGCAGTGTTGGGCATGTTACTTTAAAAAAGTAATTAGTTATAGTTACCAGTTACTTCCCAAAAAAGTAACTGAGTTACTATCAGAATTACTCCTTCATAAATGTAGTTAGTTACCAGGTAAAGTAACTGATGTGTTACTTTTCTGAAAACTCTTTTCCTCTTGAACTGTGTGTCTCCGTCTCTGTGTCCTTCCTTGTTGTTACCTGCTGCAGCAGCTCTGACATCATCAGCAGAGTTCTCGCTGTTTTTGGTCTCTAGATTTTAGATTTACTAACAACAGACAAACACTTTGCTTTAGGACAGAATGGACACTTCACATGTGTGTTCTTGACTTTTACGTCTTTTACTTCCATCCTGAAAACTCCAGTTTTAACTCCACAGATGCTCCAGACTCACCGCTGCTGCAGCTAGCTGTGTTGCCAGATTTTGTGATTGAAATAAGCATTTTTAAAGAGAGAAGTCTACATGAAGGTGCTTACACACCACATGCTACTTGTACTATCGTGGCGATCACTCTTCATGCAAGGTCAAAGTACAGCCAAACGCGATGTGTTTGCCGCGTACAAGACGACCACTTCACTCGTCGCGTGATGTCAAAGTTAAACAAAAGTTGATCTTTTCAGGCGATGTCATGTGTGGCTGAGCCAATCAGTGGTGTGTGCACGTGTGACAGTACCTGTGACAGACAGTTTTTCATCTGGACTATACCACACATGTCCGTGTGGGAAACATTAGTCAGTGAGGACATTAGTTCCACCTAGACGGACCGCTGGAAACTCACAGATAATTCTGCTGCAGTGTTTTGTGTTTGATAAGTGAATGAAAAGGATACAGCTGGAATAATGTCCCCATATACATTCTATATGGTATACATTGTATGATCGCGGTGAAACTCGAGCGGATGTGACGTCACCGAGTGACAGCCGACGGTGACCAAAGTGAGGTATTTATGGACGTGCAACGATACATCAGCGGGCGACACGATTCTGGTAGCTGGGTCACTTGCAGTGTGAATGCAGCACGAGGGTGTGTTTTAATTTTTATTCAGGTTACATTTGAATTTCAAAGTCATAATTTTCCTTTTTTGTCTCTTAATTTGCTTCTTCAACATAATTTTCTCTATACAGAAGTGAAGGGAGGGGCTGCTGTTATTTATAACTCTGTTATTGATAAACAGTCTAACCTTGATTTTTGTAACCAAACAGACATGTCAGGTTTTTATCTAACTTTTATTTTAATCCTCTACAGCTTTATTATGGTGAAAACAGTAGTAGCCACATTAGAAATAAATTTGATTCTGGCTATAAGGATTTATTTTAGATGGAAACATCATTTTTACAATAAAATTTAAATTTGTGTTAGGGTGGGATAAAATAATTTTAATAACTTCTGAATTGGGTTTATATTGATGGTTTGGGGGCACAACAAGTCCAAATGAGCAACTGCACTATTGGAACAAGCCCAAAAACCTGCAACCCACAACTCCCAATATACACATGCAAGTAAGAACAAGAAGAAGCTAAAGGTCGGTTATAATAAGCAGACCTGGCAACTCTGGCGTCAAGTTTTCTCGTCTGTCTGTTAGCGGTGCAGCTCCTGTCAGTGTCTATGAGGAGAACATCTGCTTGATATAGGTGCAAAGTAACGCCACATTTCGCTGTTGGTAACAATGTTGTAACGTTTAAAATGGTAATTAATTAGATTACCCATTACTGGGAAAAATGTAACACTGTTATTTCTCACGCCGTTACTCCCAACACTGCTCAGAAGGAGCCTTCACTCTCTTCGTCCTTCACAAACCTGATTGAGGGCCTCGGCTCCCACACGGTCACATTTTAAAACTTTCTCCAGGCCATAACAGCATAAAACTCACATCAGGCTTTTATCTAACCTAATCGCTCCCTCAGTTTCAGCTTGTAAAACCCTCCTTTCCTCGGCCGTGAGTGTACCGACTCATGAATTTGAGTCTGTAAAATGAATATATTGTGTTTCCGGGGGGAGCGTAATATACACGGAGGAATATCCTCTCTGACAGAAACATGCTGCATTTTATTTGCACGTCGCAGGACGACTATTTTAAGAGCTAATATATTTTTCTTTGTCTTCTCTCCTTTCTCAGTCTATTCCTCACACTGTCACTCTCCCCCGCCCTCCTCCACCGCCCTCGCTCTTCCGAGTAGCGGCCTATAACCAGCAGTGATTTGATTACTCTGCGTAGCTACGTCTCTTTGTTATCAGCCTTCATAAATGTTTAAGGAGCATTAAGGAGACGCACGCTGAGCAGACGGACAGAGGGGATATCTTAATGCTTAAATGACCATTACCCTTCTCCATTTACAGATTAAAAGCTTTACTTTGTTTCCTCCGCCTACTGCTCATCCTCCCCTCGCTCGCCGCCATCCCTCTCTCTCTCTTCCTCTCTGCATTTGTCCGTCGGGCTCTGGAGAATTACTCCGGCTTGCCAGGATGACGGCAGTGAAGTCAGGATTAGACGGAGGAGGAGTGGAAGAGAGAGGATGTTAATGAGAATGAAGATGATAAGAAGTGAAATAAAGATGTTTTTTTCTTTATTGGAGCCTAATGGAGTTAATTTGGTGAAGGTCAGATCTGAATCAGCCTATAAACATTTATAAGAGGTGGCACTAAAGAGTTACTCTGAATAAAAGCCTAAGAGGAAACCAACAAAACAGAAAGAATAAGGAAATAAGTTCTCGAGACTGCAGTACCATAAATGGCCACTTGGGGCTGGCCTTATGTGAGTAACCTCCCATAGACTCCCATATTAAAACACAAAAACAGTAATATCATCATTTAAGTTCACATATTTATGCACAAAACAAAGCATTCTCTTAAATCTACCTGTTTAACTGCTCAGTAATGCAACTTAGCCAATCACATGGCAGCATTTCAATGCATTTAGCCATGCAGGCATCATCAAGACAACCCGCTAAATCAGACCGAGCATCAGAACGGAGAAAAAAAGGAAATTAAAGAGACTTCCACTATGGTATGATCATCTTCAAGGTTTATGGTGTGAAAGAGAGAAAATACTGCCAGCGGTTGGAGATGAAAGTAAGGCAACTTATCACAACCAAGGAATGCAGAAGACCACACCAGGTGCCGATCCAGTCACCTAAGAACAGGAAACTGGAAACTTGGTGTTAACGTCATAAAGCATGGATCCATGGTGCCTTGGACCAGTGGTTAAGGCTGCTGCTGCTGGGGTGATGGTGTTGCTGTTATACTCAGTTTTATTTATCCAAGGTTATTTTTCCTTAATTGCAGATTTTCCTTTTCTGTTTTCAAAAATAACCACATGTGAAGTTTTCCAGAACGTCTTTGCCCTCGTGATATTGAATAAAAGTGTAGTTAAAACATTTATGATGCATCAACGTCTGTGAAATGGTATTTTATTATATATTTTTTTGGTTTTTATGCATGACCCTTCTATTTCATGATAGCTATTCTAACCACAAGTCTGACAGGTGTTATGTTTTGACTTGTGTCCGTGTAAATTGATGATAACAGATGTGTTAATATTTATTTATATATCTTTATTCAGTTCGATAAAAATCTGCTAATTATGATCAAATCCTGTTAATAAATTTCTTTCCCACTCTTGCTGCAGCTGTGGGTCACCAGTCAGCACAGTCACTAGTCAAACAGTAACACCCACTGTTGGTCTTCTTTGTGCATATTATTCGCTACTCCATACTGATATATGTTTTATTTTATTGTTGTTGCTTCTTTGCAGTTAAATATATTTACAGTAACTTGTAGTTGTATGACTTACTAGTAATTTAATAGATTTTTTATTTATGTTTAAATTTGTTTATTCATAATAACTATATTATAATATGTTTAATTATTTTGACAATGTAATTGGTAACGGTATAATTTAATGGTAATTTAATTATTTTTATTTATTATATTTTATGTTTTTATTTTTAAGGATTATATTTAAAACAGGTATAATTAATTCAATGGTTTTTTACAGACTTTTATATATAATGTTAGCAATCTGAGCCTGCAAACAAACAAACAAAGATAATTTATGCTGTGGGATTTAAAGGTTTTAAAAACCACATCTTTGACATGTTTTTTTTTTTTTAACACATTAAATATAAATAATTTATTGACTGCCAAACAGTGGAGCTGGGAGTTAAACAGTTAATGATTTTTTTTATTCATAATAAAGATATATTAATAATAGGTTTAGTTATTTTGACCATGTAATTAGTAACTGTATAATTTAATAGTTATTTAATGATTTTATTTATTATATTTTATGTTTTTATTTTTAAGGATAATATTTAAAGCAGTGTAATTAATACAATTATTTTATACATGCTGTATAAAATGGTAATTGTTAGCTGTATATTATTATATTATGTATGATATTTTCACGATTTTATAAAAATGTTTAAAAATTGTGAAAGTTTTAATTACTAACATCTAAATGCCCAAATGTTAGCAATTAGAAGCCTGAAGTAATTAAGTGACCAAGTGATTATGTTAATGTTTCAAATAAGAAATATTTATATATATATATATATATATATATATATATATATATATATATATATATATATATATATATATATATTAGTTCTAATTAATTACATGATTTATAATTAATTAATCTAATTTTAATCTCATATCTGCTTAAAGTCCCCACATAAAGAATTTGAATTCTAGGACATCACAGAATTGCAGTGGATGATTAATCAAATGAATACACTAAAAAGAGAAGATTGTAAATCCACATTTTTATTGGTGACTAAATAACACCAAAGTCAGGGCAACTTGTCCAGAAAATTCTAAGCTCAATCAGGCAACTCAAATTACACTTTAAGTGTGTTTCATAAATCAAATTCAAAATAAGAAAAAGGTCGAGGACATCCAGCAAAACAATTAGGCCTGATGCATTATTAAAGAATGTAGTACAAATATAGATGACTAGAGACACATGTGTGAAGTGACACGTGCCACTGCCATGTACGGGTCCTCCAGCTGGACAATATTAAAATGTTTGTGTGCTATGATTAATCTGTGATTAATTTTTATAATGCATTAATTTGTGATGTAATTAATTAATCTAATTAATGCACTAAAGTGACAGCCCTAATAATATTAAGCACGATGAAGACCAACTCCTGGTGGGTTGTTCCGGTTTGGACATATGGCGGTCCCTCTCTGATTTTCAGGTGTTTATGTCGACTTTAACACATCAAACTGTGAGAGAGAGGCGGGCGGAGCGAAGCAGCAGGTCTGTGTGAGAGCTCGTGGTGCAGGTGGAGATCAGACGGAGGTTTGGAGGTGAAGAGGCCTGAATTCAAACGGTGGTGAGAGATGAGCCATGAGGGCTGAAAATACTCAACGTTAATGCTGAAGCCAACATGGCAGCTCAAACACACACACACACACACACACGCACACACACACATGCCTGTGAAGACACTGTCGCAACAGCCGATTGGTTCTGATTTTTGCCGGTGGGGAAGAAGCCCGTCTGATTATTTAATAGCCCTCTGGATTGACCTCACAGGGAGAGTGTGTGTGTGTGTGTGTGTGTGTGTGTGTACTTGTTTTCCTGCCTTCACAGGGACACCGCGATAACTTATTAGCCTGACATTCAAAGGTTTGTTTGGCGTTTGGTCCCCGTGCTCTGGAGTTAAATGAATAACCCATTACACTCATATAAACGCTCACTTTTCTCCTCTTCCTCTCAAACTGCTGCGACACAACAGCGACTGCAGTGAGACGACTTTATGAAAGCTTTTATGTTTGCTCCTGCGAACACCTGGGGCTCTATCATCGTGAATCAATGGTGCACGGCGCAGGAGCACAGGGTGTGGCGAGTGATTTGTGGTAATTTTTGTGGCCTGAGGTGCAGGGCGTCACTGCGGCAGAGTTGCAAACAGCGTGGGATTAGTCAGAATACATTAGCAGCTGGAGCGGCGATGACCAATCGCATTGCTTCGTTTTCATCCTCATAAAAACAGGAAGCCATCAGAGCGGCGAGGAGGAGACAAAGACGGCGTTCCTCTACAGAAAGAAAACACCACGGCTCTTAAATAATATCAGAGAAGCTTCAGTAACTGCTTTGGCCTTTTTAAATTCACCTCCATGTGTGAACTTTGACCTCAGGTGGGAGAGGGTTAACCTGAATCCTTCAACAGATGGCTGTTCACTCAGGCAGCCACCAAAGTTGCCAGGTCTGCTCCTTATAAGCAACTTTGAGCTTCTGTTTTGAAAAGTTGCTTGTAAATATTGTTGTTTTTTTGGGCTCTTTCCCAACTGAGTAGGGATCTGATGCTCACTCTTTTACCAATAAACCAATCTATTTTTTCCCACTCTGAACACAAATGTTATTTTACCGTAGAAAAAGATGTTTCCACCAAAAAGAAATCCTTATCACTAGAATTAAATTTATTCTTAATGAAGCTGTTGTTGCTTTAACCATAATAAACTAAAGAGGATCAACATAAACTTGGACAAAGGCCTGTCTTTGTCTGCTTGGTTACAAAAATCAAGGTTAGACTGTTTAGTGATAACAGCTATAAATAACAGCAGCTCCTTCCTTCACTTCTGTATAAAAAAAGGATGTTGAACTACATCATATTGCCGAAAAGTATTGGCTCACCCATCCAGATAATCAGAATCAGGTGTTCCAGTGTCTTCCATGTCCACAGGTGTATAAAATCATCACCTAGGCATGCAGACTGCTTTAACAAACATTAGTGAAAGAATGGGTCGCTCTCAGGAGCTCAGTGAATTCCAGCGTGGAACTGTGATAGGATGCCACCTGAGCAACAAATCCAGTGGTGACATTTCCTCACTCCTAAATATTCCACAGTCAACTGTCAGCTGGTTTATAAGAACGTGGAAGTGTTTGGGAACCACAGCAACTCAGCCAACAAGTGGTAGGCCACGTAAACTGACGGAGTGGGGTCAGTGGATGCTGAGGCACATAGTGAGAAGAGGTCGCCAACTTTCTGCAGAGTCAATCTCTACAGACCTCCAAACTTCATGTGGCCTTCAGATTAGCTCAAGAACAGTGCAGAGAGCTTCATGGATGGGTTTCCATGGCTGAGCAGCTGCATCCAAGCCTCACATCACAAAGTGCAATACAAAGTGTCAATGCAGTGGTGTAAAGCACGCCGCCACTGGACTCTAGAGCAGTGGAGACGCGTTCTCTGGAGTGACCAATCACGCTTCTCCATCTGACAATCTGATGGACCAGTCTGGGTTTGGAGGTTGTCAGGAGAACCATACTTGTGGGACTGCATTGTGCCAAGTGTAAAGTTTGGTGGAGGGGGGATTATGGTGTGGGGGTGTTTTTCATGCTCCAACTTTGTGGGAACAGTTTGGAGCTGGCCCCTTCCTCTTCCAACATGACTGTGCACCAGAGCACAAAGCAGGTCCATAAAGACATGGAGGACAGAGTCTGCTGTGGATCAACTTGACTGGCCTGCACAGAGTCCTGACCTCAACCTGATAGAACACCTTTGGGATGAATTAGAGCAGAGACTGAGAGCCAGGCCTTCTGGTCCAACATCAGTGTGTGACCTCACAAATGCTCTTCTGGAAGAATGGTCAAAAATTCCCGTAAACACTCCTAAACCTTGTGGACAGCCTTCCCAGAAGAGTTGAAGCTGTTATAGCTGCAAAGGGTGGACCCACGTCAGATTGAACCCTATGGGTTAGGGATGGGATGGCACTTAACTTCATGTACGAGCCAAGACAGGTGAGCGAATACTTTTGAAACTCTGAAATTCAAATGTAATGCAGATGACAATCCAAACACACTTTATGTAGACTTCTCTTTAAAAGAATACGTAACATTAGTTTAGGACTTTATTTCATTGTCATTTAATCAAACATTCAATGCAAATACAAAAAAATCTCAAATGTGAATGAAAAAGAGCAGAAAGAATAAAAAATGTATAGAATCTCAACAAATATAAATCAACTACACACATAATACAAATTAAAAGAGCTGCAGGGAAAACAACCACATGTGAATTCACATTTTAGCAAAATGAATTAACAGTTTTTTTCATATTTACTCAACAAACTGGCTTTAATACTTTAATAAAGATCAACTTTGATTTAGCTTCTTCAGTTTCTTTGTTCATATTGATCCACAAACTGATTCCTATGTAGTAATGCAGCGCTTGTTCAGATTCAGAATCTTTTTAATATTTGTAATTGTTTTATAGTATAACAACATTCTCTTTTTTTATACACTTTCTCACTTTTAACATGGACCAATCTACAAATGCCACATTAGAAAACAACAGCTGTAGGTCGCTTGTTTGGTTTGTTTTAATCGACCTTGCTGCTTTTTTTCAGGTGTGAACTGTGTGATGGGAGAGGCTGATTGTTACATGTCAGAGTTTTGGTTCATTTTTCGTTTAATGAATCAAATCCAGGCGACAGCACAGAGTTCTTGGAAAGCAGATCTTTGCCGCTCTAACTCTCCACAAACCGGTCTGATAAAACACTCTGTCTCTGTCAGAGCTCCAGTTTCCAGAACATCTTTGTTTGTATTGTGTCTCTGTGCAGTTCAGCTGTCAATCAAACACAAACGCAGCCCCCCCCATCTCAAGGCGCCGAGACTTCACACACTTTTCTAAAACCTCTCTAAAGGCCCAACGGCTTTTCTCTTCAATAATTAAAATATTAACAAAAGATCTCGTTAACAAAGTTTTACTCCGAAAACATCAGTTTTAAAGTCAGTCCCATGCTCGCTCCAGTTATTAAAGATCAGACTGAAGGAGAGTGAATTCATCTATAAAATATTATATATATATTCATGTACTGGACACTTCATTAGGTACACCTGTTCAAATGACTAACAGCCAATCACAGAGCAGCAGTTCAATCCATTTAGGCAAGAAGAAGCTGCTGATATGCTTAGATTTTCACACACACACATATCCAACAATATTTTTAAAAGCAAACTCGAGGCCTACCTTTTTAGTCCTGCACAATGTATAATCACATAGGAGGTGGATTTATAGATCCAACAGACTATGTGGTGTAGACTGGCCCTTATTACAGACTGCAGGATTATCCTGATGCATTGGAAAACAAAAACTGACAGAAATAATCAAAACAGCTAGTTACGAGCATTAATTTTAAAACTGAACAATAGACAAGAGGTATTTTCGAAAGTACGGGGCCCTTTTATGAACATGGTACTCAGTGGTTGAGAAGAAGTGGATATAGTCATTGTATATATGTGTTTGTATGTGTAGGTATTAGGGGTGAATCGGTACATGTACTCGTGCCGAACCGCTCGAAACGTACGTTTGGTCTGGTACAGTGGTGTGCTCAAACGGGTACAGTAAGTTTACGTTAGCCGCTGCACATGGCTCTTCAATATTCACGGGGGTACTCGTCTACGATTGCCGTGGTTAGGGAAGGCTTTTTAATATTTATGAGGAAAGTGGTGCTCTTGCGATCATGTACATATCATGTGGGCGTGACGTCCCACGGCGAGCCAATCAGAAGACGAATATCAAAGAGCTTCCCTAACAACAGGAGCTTGTGTCTGAATTGTGCATCATGGCTACTGCTAGCAACCAACTGGAGCTTGGAGACCCTCCCCCGTCGCTGAAATCTGTTTGGGAACACTTTGGCTTCCTGGTGAAAAATTGCAATAGAGAAAGACAGGTGGATAAAACGACTGCGGTGTGCCAATACTGTTCAACTGAGGTCGGGTATTTTCCAACAGCACGTCAAACACGCTAACTCACCTGAAACAGCACCACTCAAGTGTAAAGATTTCTGCGGTAAGGAAAAAAAAACACTGTAGTACAAATTCAACTGCCGTCTGCATTTAAGCAGCCTCTCCCTGACAGTTCAGATCGGGCCAAAGCGATAACAGCATCCATCAGCGTTTTTATAGCATCAGATCTAAGACCATATTCAGTTGGTTTTAAACACATGCTAAAGGTGATTGAGCCCCGGTATAAAGTACCCAGTCGTTCACATTCAAGCCATGAATTTAAAAAGAAACTCTTTATTTTTAATTTCATACATTTGTTGTTTATTTATTTTATTTAACTTATTAGTATTACCAAGCAGCACATTGAAAATATTTCAGTTTTCAGTTTGTATAATGACAAATTTTTGGTTTGATAAACGTGCTAAACAAGCAAATGGTTTTGCGTTGTTCCCATTCTGTACCAAAAGTGTACCGGACCGTGACCCCAAAACTGAGGTATGTACCAAACCGTGATTTTTGTGTACTGTTACACCCTTTGTAGGTATATATACATGTATGTTTACGTTTAGG
Source organism: Scarus forsteni (assembly GCA_036419115.1). Classification (NCBI taxonomy): domain Eukaryota; kingdom Metazoa; phylum Chordata; class Actinopteri; order Labriformes; family Labridae; genus Scarus; species Scarus forsteni. Next base: position 11,190,994 of record JAZDUH010000395.1, read on the forward strand.
TCAGTATGTATATGTGAATGGATATGAAATGTATATGAATGCAAGGTAAATCAACATGCTTCTATGATTTAAAAGATTCCAAAACCAAATATGATAGGAGGTTTGGATGAAATACTTGTTGTAGACATTGTCAAGGTGTGAAGAGATGAGATGTGATGGACACTGGGAATGCTTACTCTGTGGCCGCGTTTACATGGCGCCGAATATAGTCAAATCTGATAAGTTTTCATTGCGTTTTGGCCTTGCGTCTACATGGAAACTCGTTGAAAACGGAAACTTTTGAAAACAGGCTACGGGGTGGAAAGGTTTGAATCTGCTCTCTATGCAGCTCCGTGTAAACCCATATCAGAGCGTTTCAGGGTGAAACGTTGACGTCACTGCATGTGCAGTACTCTTTCAGATGAAGGCTGCGCGCGCATACCAGGAACAACAGCAGCTTTGCCGTCTGCCGAGTAACATGTGAGCCTCTTACCGTCTCGGTTTGTTATCCAGACAAAACCATCCAGACAGATTTGTTGTCCAGAAAAGAAACTCCTGCATCTCTGTGCGTCTATTCACCATTGTTATTTGTGAAAAGTTTTTCTTCTTCATTCATGTGTTGTAGCAGCGCTGCCTCTCTGCAGACTTAAACCGCCATATACTGAACCGGCATGCACACTACAGTGGATTAACTCGTCTCCGAGTGTCGTCGTCTAAAAGCAGAAGAATTCTAAAAAGCGAAGGAAAAATCTTTGCGTCTTTAAGTCAGTAGTTAACATGTAAACATAGGCTGTAAATGTTTGTTCTGATCTACTGTTTTTTAAAGTGTAATTGCTGGCTTATTTTCCTTATTTTGTTTAACACACTTTATTTTTATTGTTCTCTACACTGCCTAAGTGTTGTATTGTTAATGTTCAAAAAGCAATAAAAATGTCAATTACAAAAAAAAAAAAAATTGCATGAGGTGGGGGGGACAGCCTACCTGAGGATTGCTGCTGACCATGTCCATCTCTTTATGACCACAGTGGACCATCTTCTGATGGAGACTTCAGCAGCTCCATGTCTCAGAGCTCATTCATTACCTCACAGTCACCAGATTTCAATCCAATAGAGCACCTTTAGATTAACAGGAGCTTCTCATAGTGGATGTGCTGCCTATCATGGAGATATGGGAGAATGAAGGAACCCCAGCTAATATTCCAGGTTTTACGGTAATCATTGGTTTTTGAAGATATTTTAAAAGTAACCATCCAGCCAAAGAACAATAAAACTAGAATGAAAATGATCTTTATTTCAGGGCTAATAGAGGTCCGTGCCTGTATTGTAGTCTGGTGTTGTTTGTCCCACTTTGCCCCCGTTATTACACCAACCGCTGTGCCAATCAGAAGATGAAAACAAAAACGAGCTTTCTCGAACAAAGCTGTTGGAGCAGAAAGAAGCCGCCAGTCACAGTAACTGTTGCTTTGAAGGTGTCGGGCTGACGTGCTGCATACAGATGGACGATGAGGACTAAACATCCCCGTGCATATGCAAAAGTCTGCATTAATCAAGTTTCCAAACGGCGGCATGATGCTCGCGCTCGGCGGGGAGGGCGTTCTGCTCCAACATATGGCTGCGGTAATAGACATGCACATACGTAATGATGCGCACGTACGACATGCAGGGATGGCTATAATTTGAATCGACTTTACGGCGGATTGATTTTCCTTCAGGCAGTAGTTTTAAGTACAGGACAGATTGCATCCCGCACAAACGGCCTGATACAGCAGGAAGCAGCCTGGCTAACAACACCTTGATCCCTGCATTCAGCTCGGCAAACGTCTGCTGCAGAAGAACAACAAACACCTTCTGATCCGCAGGTTCAACTCTCCATCCTGTAGCTCCGCTCTTTTTTTTTTCTTTTACTGCATGTTAATGTTAGCCTGGTGTAGTCCATAAATCAAGTTCAATAAAAATACATTAAAATTGGATTTGTGTTAACTCCTGTCTGCTCTCCATCTCGTCATCCCGCTTGCCATGGGAATTACTCCTGTCAAACTGTGACGAGAATGAGTCCAAGGGTGTTTTTAATAGAGCCTGTCAGTGTGGGACTGATGAAAACACACTGATATCTGAAAACTCATTTGATGTTGGCACAAAGAAAACAAGCACACACACCACCAGCCCTGGCAGAAATGCTGCTGTGTGCTGTGCTGGCCAGGACCTGATATCGATCCATTTACCCCCAGATCTCCTCTTTTCGGTCTTTTACAGTCTGAAGAAGAAACATTAACACCCTCCTCCTAAACTTGAACCACTGCCTGGAGGTTTTATGCCAGTGTTTTTTTTTTTATGAGTGATTGGACAACCCAGCTCTGTGAATCCTTCAAGCTTCACTCTCACATGTTTCATGTTTTTTACTTTATTTTTAGTATTTCACATTTTATAAACAGGTAAGGTAAATACAACAAAACATGGAGCCCCCCCTTCCCACAAACCCACATCATGACACCTTAAAAAGAAAAGGAAAAGAAAGAGAAATAAATAAATACAGTAAAATACCAAACAATAGCCGAGGCGTTTAATTGTTTCAATCACTTAGCAGACCTGGCGTTTATTTGGGACCAGGCGACTATTTTGGAACGTTTAACTCTTGCTTAGCAAAAAACAAAAAAATATGGTAAATGAAATCAGATTATTTATTTACACCAGTATGAATATCACCCTTACATTTTCAAAGCAAGATTACAGCACTGCAGTTATACTCTTGCCTTCTTCTTTCAACTCAGCTCTCTCTAAACACTCTTAAAACTGGTAAGGAACTATCTCACCAGTAGTAAGTAGTTAAGGTCTCACTTGTGTATATTGGCTGACCCGGGGCCGTGGAGATAAGCAGCAATGTACCGCTAACTGACGTGTCCGGCCTCCTGACGTTAGTTAAGGGCAAATAACCTGCAGCGGTAACGTCTTCTTCTTTGGATTTGTAAATCCCTAGTATGTAAGATTCTGGCTTTCTGCTCTCAAGTGGCCTCTGTAGACGATGAGTGTAACTGCACTGTCGTGAAACAGAGTGCCGTACACCAACCTGCATTTGCTGACATACAGAGGGAGGAGAAGCCGACAGGACATCCAGAGAAGCAAGAACTGTCAACTGTGAGCTCAGCGTTCGCATGAGTGTTCTGTAACTTCGACCGTAGCTTGTAGGCTGCGCCGAATAAATCACAACCGGCATTTATTTGGAATGGGCGTCTATATGTCAAAATGTACTGCTACACTCAGCGTTTATTTGGTGTGTTAACTAATAATAACAATAATAATAATAATAATATAAAACAAAAATATATACATATTTAAGCTCTGACACCAAAGCCTTTTCAGTCGCTCGCGTTAGACATGAGCAGTGTTGCCAAGTCTTATCGTTATAAGCTTCTAAGGGCCGTAAATCTCATGAGTCACGGTTGCGGGTCGTGTTTTTTTGGGTTTGTTTCTAAACGTGAAGTTTCTTCTTGGGGCTCTTCTGTCTGTGTGAATCCCCCTGATTATCTTCCAGCTCCTAACAATAAAACAAAACATGACTGCAGTAGGCAGTTTGTCAACTTCCTCGTTTCCTCATTATCAAACACACTCACGCACATGGAGCATGCTCCAGAGCCAAAGTTGCCAGGTCTGCTTATTATAAGCGACACTCTTTTCTTGAATAGATGCTTGGCACTGTGATATTGAAATGTAAATGTAGACGAAAATTAACACACTTTATGTAGGTTTCTCTTTTTAAAAAGTAATATATCACATTAGGAAAGGAAATAGCTGGAGGTTGCTTATTTTGGGCTTGTTTTTATCAACCTGGTTGCTTATTTCAGAAGCAAAATGTGAAAACACTGGACAGGAGCTCTGATTCCACAGGGTATGAGATATTTTGTAAAATAAAGAGCACAAAAGAAATGACTGTTATGTTCTCTGTAGTGGAACTTTATGTAGGCCTTCATATTTAGGAACAGATATGGGGTTCTGTCCAAAGTCGAGCAACGTAAAAGTAAAATGAAAAGTTACTTTTCATAGAGGGTAGGTAAGTAAAGTAAGAAGTTACTTTTTTAAGAAGTAACGATGTTGTGTGACCTCTGTTTGAGCGTAAGAATGCTAAACTGAGTGCTTGATTACTTTTACGCTCTCTCTCCCCTCTCACTTATTTCTAAAACTTCCTCCTTCATTCCTGCGGAGTAGCAGATGCTCGGGTGGACCGGGGTCAGAGCACCGACTCCACCCGTAAAGAACATCCAAACGTTTGCCCATAAAACTTCCATGGTCGCTCCGGCTTTATGCTACGGATCATTATGCAGCTCATTATTGTACCTGGAGTCAGGACGGAGAGGTGATACGGGCTGAGGAGGAGGGAGGAGACAGAGAAGACTCCACGTCTGTGATTATGATTGAAACTAAATGTCAGGAGTGGATATGAGAAGGGACGGGTTTATTTACCTGAAGAAATACTCCTTTAAACAGAACGACCGGAGACATTATTATTAATCTGAAGAGAGGAGTCATAACACCTCAGTCCTAAAGTCAGGCTGCTGTGTTTAACTGCTGCTGATTTAACGTCTGTACATTTATTATTTTCACCTCAAAAGCCTTCACATCAACCAAGAACTGAAAACTTTATCGTAACTACCAGCTCAACTGTTTGGCAGAGGTCATCAATAAATACAGTGATATTTAAAGTTTTAAAAAACAGAACAAATCAAATCAGTGTTTGATACTGTTAACATTTTACAGAGCAGAGAAAACTACAAATAAAACAAAAGCCAGACATTTTCTCGGTGTGGGATTTAAAGACTTTAAACAGTTGATTATGTGATGACATAAAATGCACAAATATTTGGGACAAAATCAATTACAAATGGCAGAAAAGTTTGTAAATAAAATAGCAAAAATAGATGATTTTGAGTTTGACAAACATAAAAAACTGTTTCTGATAAATAAGATATTAAATAAATGTATGTTTAAGTATTTCAAATAATAATGAAGATTTTTAATTACTACATAAAGAAAATATCAATGGTTGGTTTGCATTTATTACTATATTTTTAAACATTTACAGAAAAGAACAATGATTTTATTTCAGGATTTTTTGACCTCTGCCAAACAGTTGAGCTGAGAGTTAAAGGGTTAAAGGAAACATGTTTATTGTTACAAATACATGAATTTGGATTTTTAACTAAATCTAGATATTTCAAAACTTACTTCAGCTGATACTGAAATGAAGAAATAACTGAAAGAGGTTATATTGAGACATTTTTACCTTATTTAAAAATATATTTTTGACAGTAACAATAACGTCAAGCTTTAGCTGCACCAATTTATTTACCTGCTGACAGGAAATCTGTTTTGGGATCTTATTTTCTCAATTTTAGATAAATTTGTAGGAAAGTCCAAAATCTTGATGCTTGATCTGCAGAAATATGTGCAGAATGATCTGCTGATTCAGCTATAACACTGTTAATATTGTGCATCCCTAATTATTTTATTAATTGATTTTGCATCAGCTGAACAACAACTCCTCACCAGAGCTTTTTCTTAAACTGTATACTAAGGATGCTTACAGTGGAATATATGCAGCTGACTTAAACAGAGCATGGCCCATTTTATTACCAAGTTAAATGAAGCATCAGAATTTAAGATAATTAGAATAAAATAGAAAATTAGTTTTAAAAAATGGTTGCTGTTTATTTTAATTTTACAATGTGTGTGTGTGTGTATATATATATATCTATATATCTATATATCTATATCTATATCTATATCTATATATATATATATATATATACACATACTTGCAAAGACATTATCTTTTTAGCTTCAGTAAAATTAACAGCAACCTCTTTTTTTTTTTTTTTTTTTTTTTTTTTACAAATTTTCTATTTTATTCTAATTATTGGTCCTTCCTGTGTTTTAATTTACAGCAGCATTTATCTATTTCATATGACAGCTTAAATACTTTATTTCAAATGACAGAATAAATTTACTTATTTTATATTTATATAACTGTATGTTGAACTGTATTTCTCATATATTATTTGATTATTTTGTAAAGAAAAAAATTGCTTTTTTCTATTGAATAAAACTTCCAAAATGTTAAACAGTTTCAGTTTTTCCTGAGAGTGTGAAGTGAATAATCTCCTGAATTAATTGCAGAACATTTACAGCAGTAACTGTAGATACAGTCCTACTCATCGTTATTGGCACCCATGAAGTTTAAGCACACAATATGACAGTACAGTTTCTTTACAAACCTCTCTAACTTTGCTCTGCATCACTTTATCAGACTCAAACTTGGCAGAAGTAATGTTCACATATTAAGGTTTGTAAATTATACTTCATCGGCTACCATGATCATGCAGTCATATTTAGAATAGGCAGTTTTAACTGCAACCACTTGAAGCCTACAAGGAAAAGAACACCCTACCAACAATTAAGCATGATGGAGGTTCCATAATGGTTTGGGGCTGCTTTGCTGCATCGGATACTGGAGACCTTGACCGTATCACAGGAATCATGAAATCAGAGAATTATCAAGAAATTTTAGAGTGAAATGTCCGACCCAGTGTAAGAACACTTGGTTTGAGTGGAAGATCCAGGGCCCTCCAACAAGACAAAGACCCAAAGCACACATCCAAAAGCACACAGGAATGGTTGAAAAGGAAAAATGGCCTGTTTTAAAATGGCCAGCAATGAGTCCTGATCTCAATCTGATTGAAAATCTTTGGTATGGCTGAAATCTGCCATTGGGGAAAAGAAACCTGCAAATGTTCAAGAGCTTGAACAATTTGCATAGGAAGAGTGGGAGAAAATACCAGCTGAGAAGTGCAAGAAGCTTATAGATGGCTACAAGAAACATTTGGAGGCTGTCATCAGTGCCAAAGGGTGTGCAACAAAATACTGAAGAGGGGTGCCATTATTGCTGCACATGCTTTTTTTCAGTTCTATCTTTGAAATCACAATATTTACCATGTGAAGATGTCTTTTTTTTGTTAAAGTATTTTGGACCTTCAATTAAAAGATCCTGATGACATAAATTTGGTACATTTCAATTTATTTCTGAAGATATTGTTAAAGTAATGAAAATAATGAAGAGGTGCCAATAATACTGAGCAGGACTGTATTAGAGTAAATACTGTTAATACAATAATCAGTTATGGTGTAGAAAACATGTCCCTGTCTTTACTGAGTGGTGCACCAACAGAAAATAAACATAATGAGTCTCTATTTCTGATGTTTATGGGATTTAAATAAAACTTTCACATCTGAAATAATGTCTGTGATGAACACATGCAGATTTTAATGTCTCCTTTTGTCGCATCAGATATGCCCAGTATTTTCATTTTAAATTAATGTTGTGTTTTTTAATGCTTGGCTGAGAAGCTCTGATCTCCATGAAGTGGTTAGAGAAGAACAGACGAGCTCGGAGTCCAGGTAAGGAAATGTCAGCTTGTACATTTATTTTAATATTCACAGGTGAACACAGCAGAGGCATGGACTGATTCAGATCCCCTCCAGGGCACATTCAGCGGGGCAAAATGTCAACAAATCATCAGAAACAGAAACATTTCATGCGGGGCCGCGTACATGCCCCCCGGAGATACAACGTTTTTCACCAACACAGTTTAAAACCAATCAACCACCGATCTATTGACTATTCTGTCTGTATTTGTGAGGAGGAGAGCCTGGCTGCAGGTAAAGTTTCACCAAGAGTCCGACCAAAGGAGGAGAGCACAGGAGCGCAGGGACGGGGCAGGGCTGGGAAATATATTCACACTTTTATAAGAGGAAAAGAGAGAATAAATGTGGAGAAGAGAGGATTTCATGTTGATGTTCCATTAAAAACAAAAATATATATATATGAGATTATAATCTACATGAGAATAAAACACTCATTAAAATTATATTATATTATAAATAAATTTAACTAATCATGAATGGGAAAAGAGGTGAAAGAAAGGCTGTGTTATGCCTCTCATGAGAAATTATATTTTCATTTATGTCTTGTGTTATAAAGCATTTTCACTAGTTTAATCGGATGATATTAGCGGGGTTTATTTTCTAAAAAAAATAATAATAATTTAAAAATTTGCAGGCAGCTATTGAAGCTTTAGAAATATTTCAGACTCATCAGGGATGGAAATTGCTAAATATGGGATTATAGTCTACATGAGAAAAAACATTAAAATTAGATTATATTATAAATAAATTGAACTTTATAACTTTAATTATATTTTTATTTATGTCTTGTGTTATGAATCGTTTTCACTTGTTTAATTGGATGATATTAGCGGGGTTTGTTTTCTAAAAATTAAAAAAAAAAAGTAATTTTAAAAATTTGCAGGCAGCTATTGAAGCTTTAGAAATATTTCAGACTCATCAGGGATGGAAATTTAATTTTTCTAGGGATGTATAAATCTACCTGCTCCTGCTGCTTCTGTGTGTTTTGTATTAATTTGAGATACCGATCACCACAAGAAAAAAAAAAGTTATTTTGGAGGAGAGATTGTTTCCACTTCAAGTGCAGAGTTAATAAAAGTGAGGCACCAGTTTTGAAAGATGTTGAACTGTTCAGTATGAAGCCCACACTGTCACTGATTTTTGTAAATGAAACAGTATTTTACCGTAATATCCACAGTTACCTATATTCCTAAAATCTATGCTGTAAATTACTGTAAATGGAAAAAGGCTGTGGGAAAACATTTTGATTTTTTCAAAATTAACATTTTACCATAAGATCAACAGTTTTCTGCTGTTAGATGTCTACATAATTAATTACTGAGAAGGGTGATGGATCAAGAGAAAATTTCATTTTGACCAAGAAAACTGACCAACAGCAAATGTTTCACAAATTGGAGTTTTAAGGTTGAGTAAATGTATTTTATTGGGAAAAATATTGATGTATGTGATGTTTTTGACAAAATGATTTCTAATAAATGGTATATAATAAAAAAGATTAAAATATAGTAAGATAAACTAAAATACACCAAGTTCACTATAATTTAAAATGCATTTAAAAAGTTGCAATATAAAATACGGATATGATACTGTAAATTAAAAAAAACAGAAAAGATGCTGATTTTAGAAAATACAGTAATTATTCTGGAGTTGAAGACAGTAATGATACCTTGAATAAAAGTACAGCAGTAAGAAATACTGCAAATACAGTGATAATGTTGAAAATTAAAGTAGAGTTATGCTGCTGTAAAGATGTTTACAGTAATTTACTGGTATCTTGTCAGTAAATAACTGTAAAATTTACAACAACCTTTTCACAGTGCATGATTACCATGCACAGGTGAATTGTGGGTATTTTGGTGTTAAACAGCCTTTGTGCCTGTGGGTCAGTGCACAGGGCTGAGAAAGCTCCTGCAGAGGGGAGGCTCTGTTCTTCTAATGTGAGGACAGTTCAGCATTTTTAAAACCTGAAATCAATAATATCTGAGCCCATTAATACGGCCGGAGCGCCTCGAGGGTCCTGTGACAGATTCATTTCATTAAAGCGGTATAGTCCATTAAATTAAGAACAACATGCCGCAGCTTTTCCCCGAGGCCTTGGATAAAGAACTCTGGTGACTCCACAACAGACTCAAAACAAACCGGCTTCTGCAGCAGGAACAAATGTCCTCAGCAAAAACACTGAAACTACGTCCCACTGCTTAAAAACTATATTTAATTTTTATATCCTGAATAAAGTCGGCAGGCAACAAGATGCCAGTTAGTTACTGTAAATGCCTCTGCAGTCACATAACTCAATTTAAATTTACTGCATTATAACTGTAGTTTCTGCAATAGTTTTACTGCTGTATTTTACTTCATTTTATCATAACCTAATTTTATTCTGCAGCTTTTTAATGCATTTTAAATTACACTGAACTTGATGCATTTCTGATTACATTAATAACCGTTTTATTGACCATTACAGCAAAAAAAACATTTTGTAAAACAAACAAAACAACACATACATCAGCAGTGTTGGGAGTAATGCTTTAAAAAAGTAATTTGATTACTGTAATGCATTCATATTTCTACCGTAATGTAAGATATTACAAAAAAAAACACAAATATTTTACTTGGTACAAATGTCAATAATGCACGTTACTATGCATTTTTTTTATTTAGAGGTGTTTTTGTTTTTGTTTGTTTCAATAGAAATTCGCCAAATTCTCAATGACATCAGCGGAGGAGAAAAGTTAGCAACACTTTAGAATAAAGATCATTTGTAAGGCATTTATAAACTTTTAATTGATATTAATAGGTTGTTTAAAAAAGTTTTTGCATGTTTGTCAAACTCAATATCATCTTTTTTTAGGTCATTTTGCTATTTTATTTTCAAACATTTCTGCCATTTGTAATTGATTTTGTCCAAATTTTTGTGTATCTTATGTCATCATATGCAAAGTAAAATGTTCTCCTGATCCACTACCTTCTTCAGTCATTTACTGTAGGATATTGATGTTTTAAAGTGTATAACTGTTTTTTTGTTTTTTTTTAAAAAGGTTTTAGTTTTACAGGAATCAGTGTTTTCCTATAATCTTTCACCATTTACAGTTTACTTTATAGATTTGTATTTGCAGTAGGTCGCTGTAGATGTTATGGTAAAATACTGTCAAGCGTTCAAGTTCTGTAAATAAAGATCACGTTTTGTTGTTTTCAGTATTCATCAAAAACTGGATGTTTAGGATTTTTATGTTTGCTGTCTTCATATCAAACTTAATATCTCTGCCATGGAGGTTATGTTTCTGCTGGTGTATTGTTGTTTGTTTGAAAAATATGCAAAAACTGCTGCATGGATTTTGCTGAAATTTTCAGGAGATGTTGGTAATGGCCCAACTTAAAGGTGCTATGAGGAGAATCTATTTCTGGCGACATAAAGACTCTGCTACCCATGAGCACGCACGCTGACTGTCGTAAAGACGTGACCCAAGCAAAAGCGTGTGTTTGTTGTGATGCTAATGAATGCAGCTCGGACCTTCCTCAGAACTCTGCATTGCTTTACAACTTCTTTTTTCAACAACTTACAGGATGCAAATTTGCTCGTTTTAACTGTCTTGTTCCTGAAGTTGAGTATCCAGGCCAGTCCAGCCCTGTCCGACCCGACTGGATGCTATAAAACTCATCTTAAAGTGTGTATTTCCATCGGGCATATATCTAAAAGGGAGACTTTTTTGTATTTACTTAGAAACTCCTCATAGCATCTTTAAATGTGATTAGACTTTGGTGGTGATCCAGTTAACCTCCATTGGAGAAAAATCTTGCTGTTGAGAAAATGTTTATTCTACGTGTCAAACTATTAACACCTGTGGTTTTAATGATTCTTGGTCCATATTTCCCAGCCCTAGCATGGTTGACACACTCAAACGGACGAGGACAGCCCTGTGGATGTTCGCCTCCTCGCTCTGTAACTGTACACTGACATGCTTCATCAGGAAATGGAGGGAGGGGAGCGTTTGGAGGGTTTTCATCCCTGTCAATGTTCTTTAAATGGAGAGCGTTTATCTCCACCTGCTTGTCTCCAGAGCTCGGGCTTTATTTGGATTTACCCAAAGGGAAGGTTTACATCTGACAGAATGAAAGAGAGAGAGAGGAGCGGCCATTCTCGTACAGAAGGAGCGGAGCAGAGTTCTCTTCCTGTGACGGCTCAATCCAGCCGCCTGTTCATCCAGTCAGACCGTCGCCTCATTTCTGAGTCCATGACCGTGTGTGTGTGTATGTGTGTGTGTGTGTGTGTGTGTGTGTGTGTCATCGCTGCAATCTCCAAGGCGATGATGCCCATTCAGTCAAAGCACCTGCCAGGATAAGAGGTGAAGGAGGAGGAGGTGAGGGGGGGGAACCACAGAGACACACAAAAAAAAGAGCTCCAAAATGGCCGCCGCCCCCTCGCCAGGTGTTTCCGTGCTGAAAGGAATCACTCCCGCAGATCATTCAGCTCCATTTACCTCTCAGGATCACCCAGGGTGCAGCACGCCAGGCTCGTGCATCTGTGCGCCGGGAAAAAACATCCAACTCCAAAATAGAAAGAAAAAACTCTTCAGGGACGATAAGTCAAAAAAGAAAGAGACAAATGAGTCCAAGAGGATGTACGCGGCGTCCTAACAGTCCAACGCCACGTTTACTCAAACATAAAACATTTCACACACGGAGGATTCAACACAGCAGCTGCTTACAGGAGGAGACTGTCCATAAATAATTTCATAAAACTTTAGAATAACGATCATTTGTAAGACATTTATGAGCTATCAGAACATGTTAGTGAATAGTTAACTTATCATAAACCACTAATATACACTTGGGAATGGTTATTAAATCATTTATGAATTATTTAATAATCATTTACAACTTAAGATACAAGAAATCTATAAGCTACTAGTAAATTCATTCATTCAACCTTAATTTAATCTCGAAAAATCATTGAGGTTGTTTTCTCATTTTCAATGATGTTGAAAGTACATAGAACAACAATAAAGTATATATATTAACTTTAATTATATTATTATATTATATTTAATTATTTATGAAAATATACATATATACATTTGTAAATGATTATGAAATCATTAGGGTTAGTTAATCATTTTTTCATGATTGCTTAAATATCTACTAATACCTACTAAGAGCTTATAGATGTCTTGTAACTGAAGTTTTAAATGATTCAATGATCATTTAGAAATTTATACATTTAGTTTGTTCATGATTGATTATCTACTAATATCTACTAATAACTTATAAGTGGCTTACAAATGATTATTATTCTAAAGTGTACAAAATATTTTAATAAATAATTAAAACATTCAGCTAATAAAAGTGCCAAAATCAGAACATCATCAGATAAAACAACAGAACAAGAGAAACATCAGGCAGAGATGAACCGTTGATGGTGGAGGCCAAAGAACTCTGGTGCACGATGGGCAGGTTAGCAACCTTCGCCAAAATCTAGCATCAACTAAAAAGATAAAGCGGGAAAAACGTCCACATATCACTCCGGTCAGTAGACTGATCGCCCGACCTAGCCTGATTGCAGCTGTACATTTATTTAATGGCACAAAAGCTTCTGTATGAATTTTGTTAATATCAAAGCTAATTGTGTATTTCCCGTTTGAAATGCAACAGCTCCAACTAGTGGCGGGAGGCTGCATTACACATCATCTGACAGGCTCTGGTCTGCATGACAAAGTGCAGAGTGAAAGAAAACCAAGAGGTAAACTTACATATTCATCTGCCTAGTTAGACGCAACATTAGTTTGAATTAAAATAAGATTAAGAAAGGCAACATGGAACATTAATCTATAACTGTTAATATGTCAACGCGCAGATAAAAGTTTTCCAAGATTCTCAAAATAATCCTAAATTAAGTTTTTAAAACATCCCGTCTACATGAAAACACATGAATCCCCTGCAAACACTATTAAATTACCTCATAACAATGTCTGGATGTGCACTTTTTTAGTCGGCTTCTCTGCAAAACTTTCATTTATGTTCCAACCATAAGTCCGGCAGGTGTTATGGTTAAAGTTGTAGCTGTGTTGAATGGTGTCGGAAGGAATTTTGAGTAAATATTTGTTTTAATTTTAAATGGAGACATTTCTGACAATCTTTAAAAACTTTGACGGGTACGCACATTTGCTTCAAGGTCTGTTTTAACCAAAGAATTGACCAAAGCAGCCAACATGAGCTCTTGTCAAGGAGTAACACAGAGATTTTAACGCAGCATTAGGAGGAAGATGAAGAGGAACCTGTGTGAGCAGGTCAACAGTCCAGATTTCACTAAAGCTGGAGAAAATTTAACGTCTGCTGCGCACGACGACCACAAGGATCACAATAATGGGACCACATAGGATTGCTCCCAGTTAAATGACTGAAAGCTCTTGTGTGAATTTCATGTAAAAATGCAGCTGAAGACAAACTAAACAAAAGCGGTCCGGTGACTGTTTCAGAAAAACAAAGAGGCTGGACTATCACTTCCAGTCTTTCTCCACAATATGTCATGAGGGAGCGAGAAAACTTTCCAAAGAAACCAGAACTTCAAAGCGCTTCAGTGGACTGATCACATGAAAAAAATCACAGAAGAGGCTGTTTTTATAAATATTTGCCTCCATGTGGAATGTAGGAATAAGTTCAGAATAAATAAAAATATAGAGAAATAAAGAAAACATTATAATTAAAAAAGCTTCTGTATAAATGTCACATACTTCAGGACTTCTTAGTAAAATAAATGTAAGTAACCAGAGCTCCGTTCATCACTGATTTTGCGAAGCTAAGCTAATCGTGCCAAGTAGCAAGCAACAGTGACGTGGGTGTGAAGAAACCTGCCTTCATATGAACAAACAATACTTTATAACCTGACACATAAGAATTAAAATCTATAGTTTCAGCAAAAATCAGTGGCATTTCCCACAGCTTAACAAAAAGACTGGTATTTAGGGAAGGCTTGGAGGCAAACCCTTAAATATATGTACTTAAATATGTTAAAAATAAATATCTAGTGGACAACATCTCTATATTTTCTTTTTTTTAAATAAAAGTACTGCAGCACCTTTTGAGCCAACGTGACACGTTGTTGTGCAAAGCTGAACCCAAGTTACATATGGATCAAGAGTTTGGCTTACCAAGAAATAACCAAAACAAAGGTCCTTCAAATGCAGTAGTTTGGTACAAAGACGAAATTCAGCAAACAAAAATCAATCTTTTTATAATCGCATCTTTTTCTCAAAGCTTCTGCTGCATTACAGATCCTATTTGAGAACTTCTCCAACAATTTCACGAGAAAAGTTTGTCAAAAAGTGTTAATGTGGATGAATTAAACGCATAGGACGAACACGATGAGCTCAAATGTTTGTGGAAATTTGATTTCTTTCTTGAAACGAGAAGTTAATGGCTGTGTCAGTAGATCAGAGTCATTGTACGAGATCCTGGTCTAATTTTTACATTTATATCTTTAGGTAAGATAATTATCAAGACTTTATAGCTGTTATGAAATATTGTTGGTTTATATATACATCAAATTAGTATGACACTTTCACTTCAGCAAAAACCTTTAATCTTAAAATGTCTTTTCTTCAGACTTTAAATTCAGCATTACTCAGAAGTTTATATTTCTGTCAGTGACACTTGTGTGAATGGAGTTTCTGCATCATAATCAGAAGGTTTACTTTCTCATATTTGTGTTATCTGTCTGTCCCAGCCAGAGGTGAACAAGCAGAATATTTATTTTATCCCATATATTAAAGTTTCTATCCCTTCTTTCTGCTAAAGGGGTTTTTTAATCTCATTTAAATCCTCTAATAAGCCACATTAGGGTTTTATCTTCAGGTCTGAATGCAGAAACGAGTGAGTTTACAGGACAAAACAAAAGCATGGCTCAGATCCACTGCAGACAGCAGAGGAAATATGGCGAGTTTCTCACTGTGATTGGGTCTTTCAGGCGCCCTGGCGGTCTCCCCTCAGTACATTCTGTCGTGTAATTAACTTTTTAGTTGTATCAGCTCTTCTTGACCCGCCTCGCCTCCGTGCCTCTCTGACAGATTTATCAAAGTTGGTCACTGGTGCAAAATAGCCGCCCAAGGGAGAAAAATCAAAGTAAACGCTCCGTGTTTCTGTAAAAGAATTTAAATGGACTTTTTCTTTACGGGATAAATGAGCTCCAGAGTTTAACTGCAGGGACTCGGACGTGGAGTTTTGAAAAAGTGAATTTAAGTGTCGATACATCAACATAGACAAGGCAAAAGGGAGGATCCCAACATCCCATCACAGCCTGTTAGCCATGGCATTATGAAACATACAATGTCACGTATGTAAGCCTTTAAGAAAACTAAAGGATGGTAAGAGACGGGACGCAGCACAAGAACAGGAAATACCAAACATGCCTCTTATGGATTTACCAGCCTGTGGCCCTGATCAACTGGCACATCTTTTTTTAAGGCTTGGTTTTTATGTATGCCTGGCACGAACAGTTTAAGCATGCAGCACAGGTTTCTTGCCCTATTTCTGCCTAACTTTTGTTAAAAAACAGTTGTGATCATGCTTTGTGAGAATGCCGAATGGTTTTCCCACTATGGAACAGTTTTCTGGCACTTATGGAGGACTGGTTGGGATGCCAACTTCCTCGACCACCTCAGCTATGTCTCCTGGGGGATAAAGGCCTAGTACCCTATTTGAATAAATACTCATTTAAAGGTGTAGCCAGCGATCTTCTAATCTTCTAATCTCTCCTCTCCATCAACAAGATGTCCCCGCTGACAGCATGTTGAAAAAAAGTCCGGTTTCGATACACAGCCTTGGCTCTGAATTTCAGCAGGTAAATACTGTGGCTTGGGCCGTGTAACCAAAATAGGGTACACCCCCCCACATCCGGGGGGCGATCATACTCATGCGCAGATCAGACAGAGGGGGGAGGGGGAGTAGTAGGATGTGTAGCGTGCGCAGTTAGCGTAAGAGAGAGATACAATAGGTGCAGTAGCAATGGCGGACAAAAAGCCAAAAGAAAAAGGTCAGAGGAGTGAAAAGTGAAAAAGAAGGGCTATGACCATGAAAGAGCGAAGACCCGGGTCAACATTGGTGTTGCTTTCCGACGGTGGAGGGAACTCCACGAACTGAAAGACCTGAAAACGGACGCGGATGTCGCCGTCTTTCTGCTGGATAGGTTAGCAACATTAGCTTTGTGGTGCTTCACATAACAGTAACAGCCGTCGGGCATTCATCTTATTGTCTAATCTGACAGAATGTACTGTTGTTGTGATGTTATCAATAACGACAGTCGAGTTGTCTGACGAGTCGGGGTTACCTTAGCTACGTTGGTCAGCTACGCAGTTTCTACGGCCGTTTCCATGACAGTGCACGTCCATCAGCTTTCGGGGGTGGAGCCAGGTGTGAGGTATGAAGGGAGAGGCGGGTCTAAATTCGTTTATAAACAACCTCTCCACTCATTTTCTCCCACATCGCTGACTACACCTTTAAAGTATTAACAACTGGACTAACGACGTGTGCTCGGTTAATTCTTCGATTTTGGAAGGAACCAAGTACTCTGACACTGAAGATGTGGAAAGAAGAAATGATGACAATAACTGCTTGTGAAAAAATGCTTGGGTAGCTGAACTGGAAAACTGACATGTCTAATGAACAATTTTAGCCAGTTCAAGAGAATGTAACACATCACAGATAAGGTGTTAACATGTCCCGGGCCCTGTCTCTCGAAAAGTAACTGATATCCTCTACATCATTGTATCTGATTTCTATAATTTGTTTACTGTCTATTATGTCTCCTGCCTGTTTTGTGTTGGGTTTTTTTCTCTATAGATTTTGGTTATTATAGCTTGTTATAAAAATCAATAAAATATAAATTACAATAAAAAACAGTCGTGATCTGGTGCAAAGCTGCCGTGTTCCTAAGTTAAAGACGCAGAAAATTAGAAGAAGATCAACACATCTGTGAGATAAAAACACATAAATGAGCTTGTTCCACTAACAGCAGGACACATCTACTGTTAAATATCAGAGCATTTGGTCACAAATTTAGTCTAAAGGTCATAACAGGATGGAGAACTTAGAGACAGTGTGAAGTCTTTCCTATCAGTGTGCTATCAGTGTGCTATCCCTGTGCGCTCCAGCAGGTGTAATCCTCCCAGAAACAGAGAAACTCGCACAGGATTGCTGATTTTTATGCACTTAGGAGCTTCATTTGTTATGTTTCTTAGCACTCTAATGAACGTCAGTAGCTGGGTTTCTATTACAGTTTTTCGCAAAATAAAAGCAATATTCCTCAAATTTCGACGAAGTATATTTGCGCTTTGAACGTGATTCCATTGAAGGCTGTCCTAGGTGGGAGCATCATAACTCTCGTGAAATATCGTCCCGCGAGATTTTACTGCAGGGTGATCGGATGCCCAAAACCTGCTGCGTGTAGTTCCCTCATTTCCATTTCAATCTCCTTCTTACACTCTGCATTCCTCTGTTGTTTGTTGTCTAGTATGGCAGTTGTGTTTTTCTCAAGAATAATGGGAAGAAAAGTCTCCGTCTCCTCCTCTGTCCAGACGTACTGCGCCATATCAACTCTGAGAGAAGTGATCATGTGACCAGATAGGTCATGGCCTGTGACGTATAATTGTGGAGTGTTTCCATTGCAATTTTGATATATTTTGAATATCGAAACGTCTGAAAAATCATCTCATGAAAGTATAAAAACTTTTAAGCGATATTTTAGTGCTTTTTCGAAATTCAGGTGTTTCCATTATTAGTTTTTTATTGCGCTATTTACATTTTGCACATATCCAAGGGTAATGGAAACGCACTTACTGATCATTTTGCTCATGGATGATAAAACAGGTTCATTGGGAAGTTTCTGAATCGTCTTTTTTAATCATTTTTTTGCCCTGAAATGTTTGTTTGTTGCTAAGTTTAGTGGCACAACAAAAAAAGGGGAATCAAATGATCCAGATGAAATTCTGATTAATTTAGTTAACTGTCCAGAAAAATGCCAGTCACCTAGAGAGAACTGATTTAAAGGAAATAAAAGCTGTTATTCTGACTGGTCTGATCCAGAATACAAATTTGCACTGTCAAAATAGAAAAATACAGACCGACATGCCCAAATCAGCCATGAACCTCACACTGTCAAAATAGGATGTTTCAGGTCTTATTCTGTCATAACTGTTTGATTTAGCCATGACATATATGAATCTGGTGAATTTTGCAGATTTTTCTGCAACAAGGAGCTTTCATTTTTAATGTTTCTTAGCACTGTAATGAATGTCACCGATAATTTTGCTCATGGATAATAAAAAAGGTTCATTCGGAAGTTTCCGACTTGTCTACTTGATCATTGGTTTATGCCCTGAAATGTTTCAGTGATAAAAATGCACATTAACGTAAGCAATGATATATTTAAACTTTAATGTAAGCAATGATATATTTTATAATAAATTAAGCTGTGTGTGTTTCTCAAGTTCAGTGGCACAGAAAAAGGAGATAAATCAAATAATCCAATTGAAATCAAAGGTATTACAAATAGCAAAATACAGACTGAAGTGCCCTGAACAGCCATGAACCTCACACTGTCAAAACAGGATGTTTCGGGTCTTATTCTGTCATAACTGTTTGATTTAGCATGACATATATGAATCTGGTGAATTCAGCTATTAGATTTCAGTACCAGCAGGCTGTTGATGCTGTTATTCTGCTTTTTAAGTAATGACATTTGTTTTGTATTTGAAGCGATAAAAGTAAATTACGACTCAAACCTGCAAATTTCTCTTTATCACTTGGATTGAGATTGAATCTACTGGCTTAATGTGAGTAAAATAAATAATAATTGGAAAACAGGTGGTTTCTGTTTGGATCATAAGGGGTGACCACTGGTTTATTGTTTGCTTACTCTTAATTCTGCCAAACTTTGCTGTGATAGATGAAGAATAAGAGGCTGCAGGAAGAGTCGAGGCACGAGCTGCAGGAGTTTTACTCTATTGACCGTGTGGTCTTTTTTGATCTGCGTGCCTAAGACCAGAGTTGGTGTGTGCTTGTGTTGGGAAATCGAAAAAGAAGGATGGAGCATGTGTGTGTTGTTTGGAGTGGCGATGCGTCAGGACCTACGGAGTGTGAAATGGAGCAGGGAGGTTCAGGCTTCACTCTCTCTCACCCTCCCCGTCTCTCTTATTTCATTCTTTCCTCTTCTCGCTTTTCCCACTTCCATTTCCCCTCCTCCTTCTCCCCTCTGTCTTTTCCTTCTATCTGCCCGTCGCTGCTTTATTCCGCCGCTTTATCTCTGTGGATAAAGCTCTCCCTGCTGCGGAGTTTGTTTTTCCCCCTGCTCTGCCTTTATCTTCCGTTTGGATGCCGTGTATGTGCAGCAGCATGGAGAGAGAGGGCGAGAGACATCGGCGGAGGGAGAGAGAGGGGAGAGACAGCATCCCCATGTCAGGCCAATGATGGATTAGAATACTAAAATACTGGAGAGAGAAAGCAGACACACTAGACTCTCAAATCTGACATGCTGAGTGCGAGCGCGTGCGTGTAAATCCACTGCACGGCGGTGAACAATAAAAGAGTGCACGCACGCCTTCTCCATTCCTCCCTCACCCTGCAGGCTTCTTCCTCTATCTCTCTCTGAGTTGATTTAACGCATGGCTTCTCCGCTTGTTTATTTCACCACATATTAATGTAAATCACCGACGTCCACTCCCTCCACCGTGTCTCTCTTTCTCCCTCCGTCCATCCCTCTTGTCGTCCTGTCGCCGGGTGTCTGCCCCCGACGACAAACGGCCCAGACAACAATTAAACCGAACAACGGGGCCCGGCCCCCACCGGCCGCGTCAATCACACATCCGCCCCCCCGGCTGACCTCAATTAACCCCACTAGTTGGCTGTAGGAGGTGGTGGTTTTGGGGGGGTGCTGACCTGCCTCTCTAATTCTATGTAAGGCAGCGGAGGATGGATGGACGAGTCGTTCTGGGGTCAGAGGAGAACTCGGAGCCTCTTCGAGTCCCTGCTCACCTTATGATCGCTTTGGGTGAGTCTACAGGGTGTTACAGATGCTCTCACGGGGGTTTGGGAGATACAGACGAAGAAGACTAGCGGTTAAGACATAAAGGTCCAAACTGGAGTCCTTCAGCTGGAGGCTGCAGAGCCGCCTTCTGTAGGTCCGGACGTGGACTTGAGTGTCCTAGCTATGAGGCCTAGTTTAGATTAAAGTCGTAAAACACTGCAGTCTTAAGAAACCTGGTCATTAGTTCACCTGTTTACTTGATGAGCACCAGCTTCCTGCTTTCTGATCATCTCATCTGCATGGATGCCTTTATGGTTTGCAGGCTGCAAAAACTCCAATCTAAGGAATCTTATTCATCCAATTTTAATTCTAATAATCTCACCAAAATTGCCTTACATGTCTAGCTTAACATCTTATTTCAGTAAAAACTAGAAAAGCACTTGGAGAGCACAGACCTCCGCCAGCACCACAGTCCTCACCCATATTGTGATTTAGATTCATTGACCAAGAAAACGTACCATTAGCAACTCCCAAAAACTACTCATTAGTGCCTTGTCCCAATCTAGACATTTCCTGAAAATTTCATTCGAGTCCCTTCATAACTTTTTGAGTGATGTTGCTAACAGAGAAACAAACAAACAGGTGATAACATAACCTCCTTGACAGAAGTAATAACCCATGAATTACCTGTAATCAGTTAAATATCTGCCAATGTGACAGACAAATGTTACTTGTAAGATTATCAAGGAGAGTAAAATGTGATATCTTACCTGATTTTAAGCTGATATTTTCTGATAATTACGTTATTCAATGCTTCATTTTAACTCCTTGTAGATATCCGTCTGGACTTGTCAAATGCATGCAGAATTTTGGAAAGTATGTTGGATATGTTTGACTTGAAATTAGACAAATAAACTTGCTAAGATCTGAGAAAAGCTGTTAGAAATAATGATGAGGTGTGACTGTTGCATCTGCAGAGCATAATTGGCAACGTCATATCCATGAACACAAAACACTTTAACAATTAAAACTTTGTCTGTGTGGACAGCCCCTTAAAGTTCATCTCCACCAGTAGGGTGAAATGATCAAACTAAGCAGATTATTGTTACAGATATGACATCCCAACTTCATATGTCCAATCAGCTATTTTTGATTTTTACTCAATGCAACCTCTAAATTCAGCAAATGGATCACACTATTTATCAGTCTACACTTACAGCTGAAACAAATGAGTAACTACCATTAATTAATATAAAGTGACTCATTCTAACAAAAGGGATGCAAACATTGATTTGATGTGTTCTGGTCTATAAAACATTAAATATGCCTGAGTTTATTTTCTGACAAACAGCTGAGCTGGTAGTTAAAGGGTTAATAAAGGGGCCTCTAAACCCGACCGGCCTCTCCGGCAGATGTTCCTCTAACTTTCCCGAGCGGTCATGACCCTCTCCCTGTCTTAATGAAAACACTTGATGCAGACATTTGCAGTCATTACGGAGGATGAATGCTTCATTGTAATCAGTGGGAGAGATTACACTGATTACAGATTGTTGTTTGTGACTCTTCGTTAACGCCGGGGCGCTCTCCTCGTCACACAGAGACACGTTTCGGTGTCAGCCGGAGAAACAGATGAAGGATCGAAGGTGAGGGCGCCGAGCTTTACGCCGAGCTTTACCGCTGCTGCTCTGACTGACAGATGCTTTGTCTGAGTGTGTGAGCGCTGCAGCCTGCAGACCTGTCGCCTCTCAGCTCCTGCTCTTCCTCGGCTGGTTCATCGAGCAGACCTCCTCTTCCTCTTCCTCTTCCTCCTCTGCTCGATTCTCTCTTTAAGTCTTCTACTCTCTTTTCTCGTCTGCCTGTCCCTGCTGTCAAAACTCTCTGCACATGACTTCATTCTTTGTATTACCAACCAGAGAAGAAATCTGCATGAATTAAGAGTTTCTCCAGGCTTTTACTTTGAAAAGCACAAACAGGAAGTGTCACCAAACTGTTCCTGTCACATATTCTACCAATGTTTCGGCTACAATAAAGTTAATAAAGCTCTGGATTATCATTGTTCTCTTTAATTTGATCAAAAGAGATGATGTTATCGATTATTTGACTCTCAGAATTTTCTGCCATGTTTGCAGGTCAGTTCTAACACAACATGTTGTTACAGCCTGAAGTCTTTTGCGCCCTTTAGTACTTTAGTAACACTCATCATGTACAGCCACGCAAAAGCACTCATGATGCCAACAGTTGCTCAACGATTGCATGAAAAACTGCAAGCTTATTCACGACTTAAGGGCCAATCTTCAGTTTTGTAAATTACAGTTTTGTTCCTTTTTATTCCGGAAGGTTTCCAACTATAAACCCAACTATTAACTCTTTTAAATGTCTTCATTGTTGTTTTGACAAGAGATTTGGTGCTTTAACTCTCATCCAGTGTAATAGTTAGCTGATATAAAGAGACTGCTTGCTTAAAGCATTTATAAAAAAAAAAACAGGAAATATTAACACTGGAGATTTCACAACTTGGGCTTTGGCTCAGGATGACTGACTCCAAAAGTGTTGTTTGCAGTGTGTTGATCCATGGATGTGATTCACTGAAACGTCATTTTTAAACTTGTTTGTTACCTCATTCTTACATAAACAATCATTTTAACTTTATATAATGATTAATTATTCTGTTTTCTGCATTCACACCAGAAGCGATCTATCATTATGGTTTGGGGCTGCTTTGCTGCCTCAGGGCCTGGACAGATTGCTGTCATCGACGGGAAAATGAATTCCCAAGTTTATCAAGACATTTTACAGGAAAACTTCAGACCATCTGTCCACCAACTGAAGCGCAACAGAGGATGGGTGATGCAACAGGACAACCACCCAAAGCATAGAAGTAAATCAACAATGGAACGGCTTCAACAGAAGAAAATACAGCTTCTGGAGTGGCCTCAGCAACATCTCTACCAGGAAAAGCAGAAGTGGATTGTCGACTGCTTTTTGGTCAAGCTGATTTGTAATAGGGCTGAACGATTTGAGAGAATAACCTAATTGTGATTTTTTTTCCCCCAATATTGCAATTTACTCTGCAATTGTTTCAATGTTCCTCATCTTATGTGTTCTTAAACAAACATAAGCAGTAGATCTTTTTATAGTAAAACCAATATGACATTAAATTGATCTAAGGATAAAAGATTTGAGAAAAAGTGGAGAAGTGAAGAACAGAAGCAAAATAGGTATGAAATTGTAAAAACTGGGTAGGAATGGTATGAAAGCGGAAAAAGGTTAATAAATAGGTGCAAAATAGGTATGAAATTGCAAAAAAATTGTGGAAAATTGGCAAAAAATCAAAAAAGGGGCTTAGGAAAATTGATTATGGCAGCAAATTTGGGAATTAAATTTCAAAAACCATGTAAAAACTCCAAAAATGGTTCTGACAGTGGCCAAAAAAAGATGAATGGGGGCAAAATAGGCATAAAGTTGTAAAAACGGGGTTAAAAAAAGGTAAAAATGCTCCAAAAGTGGGAAAAAAGTGTATGAATAGAGATAAAAAAAAAGGGAATGAAATTGCAAAAAACTACATCACAATGCCAAAATGTTCAACACATTTTGGGCTAAAAATACTGAACCTTCTGCGATTTGAAAATTGCAACAGCCATATTGCGATTTAATTTGCAATTAATTGTTCAGCCCTAATTCGTAACAGTGACGTGTGACTCCTTGCCCTGTCCTTCCTCTCTCCTCACTCCTGTCTACCTTTCCTTCCTTCGTCTCCTGTCTCTTGCTCTCCTTCCTTCGTCTCCTCTCCTTCCATTCCTTCCCTCCTCTCTCCCTTGCCCTCCGCCATCGCCGGCGCCACTGCAGATGGAAGTTAATTTTACACGCTCACGAGAAATAGGAAAAAAAAATTAGTGTCAGCAAAAGATTTATAAGACATAGAAAATCAAGAGCGGGCGATTCTCTGCGCTGTGTTTGTGCTGCAGGGTCCTTTCTGTTCTCGCTGTAGCACACTATTTCTATCACTCCCCCTCCCCGACACTCGGCTCCCCCCTCAGGAGCCTGTCAGATGATAAAGAGATGTTGTCAGAGACTGATTATCAGCCAGGCAACTAAAAACAAGTAAAACATCAAACGCACAAAGACCACACAGGGACCCGGCCTTATTTTTCCCCTAATTTCTCCTCCATAAATCTCAGCCTCTCTCGCCGACTCCCCTCATTTTGTCTCCGTGTCGCTGTCAAAGTGGCGTGCGTGTGTTTTCTTGTGCCTGCTGGGGAGCTATTTGATTTGTTCTGCCGTTTTAGAGCTCATATTGTTTCTGGTGTGTTGTTTTTATTATGACGGCTTTATTCATATCGGTGCCTGTGGCGGCGCGGGTCCCGCTCCCTGAGTCACCGGGGAGTGAGATAGGGACGGGGATAAAGCAATAAAGCAAGAAAGAGCTGCATCGGCTCGACACGCGCGACAGGCAGTGTGTGTGCCGATGTGTGTGTGCTGACGTGGGCGGGAAAGTGCAAGTTCAAATTAAAACAAAAAGCTTCACTCAATTTTCCTCCTGCACACACAAACTCGGCAGCTGACGTTCATTAAACAATGAGAGACGAGCGTGTCATTCAGCGCAGCGGCCCTTCATTCATCAGTGTGATGAAGTCGAGTCGTACATCAGATCCAGAGCTGCACACCTCCACAGACAGGTGTAGTGTTGTGCTCAAGATCACACTATCCGAGACCTCGGCTGTGTCCGAAATGGCATTCTAATGTATTACTCATTTTAATGGCCCTTTTCCATTAGCCGTACTCTGCTCTACTCGACTCTACCCGGCTCTACTCTACTCGCCTTGTGCTGCTTTTCCATTAACCCCAGTCGCCCGCCGAGCAATCAAGCTGCAAAGAAAAGATGTATGAGGGTAAGCTAATGGTAGCTACCGCTAGCATGCTAGGACCTCGCGCTCATGACTCAAAGATGACAACATTGTCTGACCAATCAGTAGCCGGCAGACGGTGATGTCATCTTTTAGTATCGACTCAGCTCATTTGGAACCAGAGCGCAGTAGGTACTAAAACTAGCTTGTTTTAGGAGGTACCAGGCTAGTGGAAGCACGCTGCAAATCGAGTAGGGCCGAGTAGAGTAGGGCCAAGGCGTGCTAGTGGAAAAGGGCCATATGTGTGACATCAAAATGAGTATGTAGTGCGTTCACATTAGATAGTATGAAAAGATTGAGTGTGCTAGAAATACCCGGATGTATACTATATGGGAAAAAATATTTGAAGTATGCGAGGTGGGCATACTAGTCACACTCAAGCGCCCCATAATGCATTGCGAGCCCGGCATTCAGCAAAAAATCAGCCGCTAGCAAACTTCCTGTTTTCAAAATAAAAGGATCTTTTATTATCTCCTTTTAGTTCTTTTACGCTTTTGTAAATTGGGCTCTATTTTTGGAGCTGAAGTTTCTTTGATAGCATAATGGCGTGCATAACAGAATGTCCGAAAAGCCGAAATGAAATTTGTATCTGTGTGTTTTATGGCTCAAATGACCACATTTTGGTATTCTACGTGGTGACTTTCTCGCCTAAAATGCTCTCTGAACTTTCAAATGTGGCGAATCAACAGAGTTATTTGATAGCCTGGTGTGCTTCTGATTTTTGTTGTCAGAGGTTTGAAATGCATCATGGGAAACTTAGTAGTATACTACAGTGTGAACGATTGGCATTCTAATCATACTTATAGTATGTAGTATACAGTATACACATGAGTGTGTAGTATGTTAGTATGCCATTTCGGACACAGCCCAAGACTTGCCCGAGACCAGCATGCACCAAGACCAAGACAAGACCAAGACTACTGGGAGTCGAGACCAAGACCAAGACCATCATAATCAATTTTCAAAACCATGACAAGGTTGAACAGTTGAGGGGGGTGTTCCGCAGTCACAACACTGGGAAGGTTGCAGTCATCAGAGAGGATATAACACATGAACTGAAGCTTTTTGTTGTTTTACTAAGTGTTCCTCCTTGTTAACATTAATGAAGTTGAAGAACAGCAGAACAGTGCTGGTCTTGATTGGTCTTGATGGAAAATCCCGAGAATGGCCAATCCGAGACAAGACCAAGACCTTTAAAATATGGTCTTGAGACCAGTCTCGAGACCAAGACGGGTCTTGAGTAACACAACACTAGACAGGTGAGCCTCCATCAGGAAACCCACCATCATCAATAAGTTAAAAACAAAAATCAAAACTAAACCACAAATAAAGGTCTGACTGCAGCCTCTCATGGGGGTTCACATCCAAACACAAGGATCAACCTCTGCAGCTTGTTGCTTTACTGACGAGCAAATTCAAAGTTACGTGAGTTTCACACAACACGATAATCGGCCAATTTCTGTCTCGGATCCCCACTTTCAATCAAACTCAGCCAAACTGATATTGTTGGTCCTAAAGATCATCCAGTGGTGTGAGGAGTGTTCGGGGTGACTTTATGCTCTCAGAAGAGGATCAAGGCTGCCGGACTTAAAATATTCATATTAAACATTCGGTTTTTACGAGTAGAAGTTTTGATGTATGGAGCATCGAGGACAGGTGAGCACATGCTCTGCGTTTTGGACCAGAGCAAAGCCAATCAGGGAGCAAGATGGCTGCAGCAGGAACGAACACAGCCAAGGCAACGAGAGTAAAGGCGACACATGAAGTTAGATGAACGTCAAAATGAATGTAAACTTCTCAATTTGTGTCAATAAATGAGCATGACCTGCTTATTATGTATAAGAAACTGACGAGGAGAAGAGCGGGATGGACTGCCACGTAAATATTTAAGTCCAGTTAAAATAAGAAGCTCCGAAAATATGAAATTTTCAACGTTAACATTCTTAAAAAAGTCAACAGAAACCTCTTAGTCAGCCCTCAGTGACAGCGCAGACTTCTAAATTGCACATGGGCTGAAATGGTGCCATTTTAACCACGCCCCTCTCCAGACAAACCACACCCCCTTGGCATGTTCAGATATTTTTCATTGTATTTGTTTGGTTTATAAAATAAATAAATATGGCAGTTGCTTGGGAGGAGTATAACATACTTATGTTTCATTTCCTTTTCATTAATTTCTTTTACGTTGGAACTTTTATTTCAGTCGATTATTTCTCCTGTTTAATAAAAGCTAACTGGTGGTTTGTCATTATTGTTGGAAAGTCTGATTTGTCACCTTTACAGTGAGGAAAAGCTTCTCACTGTAGCAACACAGCCTAGCATGTGGGTAACACCCCCTAAAAAAGGGTGTGCAATACTCTATTAGAACCACTCTATTTTTCATTGCATTTCCCAACCAAAAGTATAAAAAGAAACAGTTTAGCATTGTAAAAACGCTTCCCCCCTTTAATAACCTCTGCATCCACACGGTCTGTTTGAATTATTTTGTAAGAATCAAGTAACACATGATAGATTTGTCCAGATGTGAATTATCAGTATATGTGTTACTGGGACAGAGTAAATGAAAATAGAAGTCAAAATAATTTAAAATTTTCATCCTCGCCTAAAATACACTTTTTTTTATCGTGAATATCTCTTTGGAATGATGCTGGAGTGGCTGTAAAACTCTAAAAATGAGTAATAAAATATTTTTACATCATCTCTGCAAAGGACTATTGTTATAAAGTGATGCAGAGCAAAATTAGAGAGGTTTAATAACAATACGGTCAGGCGAGGATTTTGAAAAACAGTTCACTTTTTCTTACATTTTTATTGGAGAGCATGAAAGCTTTTCTGAAATCAGGTACTTTGGGGTTGTAGAGGTTGAGTGTCTTTTCATATTATTTATTATTCATGATGGAACTTTTGTTTTAGTTGATTATTTCTCCTCTTTAATAAAGCTAACTGGTGGTTTGTGACTATTGTTGGACAGCCTGATTCGTCACCTTTGCAATAAAGAACAACTTGCAAGAATGGTTTTAACAGAATGAGCAACACAGCTAAACATGTTCTTGACCAAAAGTACAAAAATAATTTGTTTCACACTGTAAAAACGCTTCTACTCTTCCTGGAAAAAAACCTCTTAAACTTCTTAAAGAGTTTTAAAAAAAGGAGAAAGCATCGTGACGGTTGAGGTTGTCGACACCAAACGTCTTGAAACCACAGCTTCCACCACAGGAACACCTGAAATCATCTTTACGACCAACGGATGATTTTGCATGACAGGGTGGGTTCGAGCCAAAAATCAGGCTAATAATCTTTAAGCAGCTGATATCTGATATTTAACATCTGGAACTAAAAGCAGACAAACTGGACTGTCAAAGTTTTTACCGGGGAAGCTGCATGATGTCCATTGACTAGCGGTTGGATGTGAAGCCCCCTCCTGAGCCTGGTCTTCTGTGCCCCCAGGACTTGAACCCCCCCTCAGCTGCAGTCAGACCACAACCATCAAAGTGCTGTTTGCAAATGAGTGAGCGGGACAGAGGGGGGATCATCGAGGGGATGCTACGACTAAACGTGAAGTCCTTTTTCTTCACTCCGCTTGGCTTCGTCCCTCAGCAGTCAGTCCAGGATTCCTGGCAGGTCCGTTACATCTGGAGTTGTGTATATATGTGTATGAGTGTGTGTTTGTGTGTGCGTCCTCCCCACGGGCTTCGCTCTACCCCCAGCTGAAGAGGGCGCTCACGAGCAGCAGGAGCAGCAGGACAGGCGCAGACGGGCCGCAGGGGAGCGACGCCGCCGCCCCCGTGCCGGGCGAGCCCAGGTTGGACACGGTGGCTCTCTCGGAGTACAGCGGGATGACGTCGAACTGCCCGCCTTCATCGCTCTCCTCCTCCGTCTGGGTCAGCTCCTCCTCTTCCTCGCTCTCCACCACCTGAAGGAACAGACACAGTTAGTCAAGACGGACAGACGGAGATCTTAACAAGCTCTGAAGTCTTTAAAGAGTCGATCAAGTCTGATTCCTGTGACCTGTGGTTTTTAACTCTACAACTGTTTACTGCGCCTTTATGTGCAAAGCTAAGCACCCAATCACATGGCAGCAATCTAGTGTGTTTGGGTATGTAAGATATAACTTTGTTTCTTGGGAAGACTCCCTCAGGAAAGTTGGATGTGGCATGGTCTTTGGTGACAGGTGAACAAGTCTGCCAACTGCTGATCTACTGGGATTGCACATGGAACAACAAAATAATAATAATAATGTTATTTATATAGCACCTTTTAAAATAGAAGAGTACAAAGTGCTTTAACAGACAAAACAAAGGCAGAAAAAGGCAAAATAAAATCAACAATCAGGTCAACAGAGACCACGAGAGTCAGTGGAAAAGGCACAGAGGGTCGAGTTAACAAAAGCAACAGAATGAAAGAAAATAGAATAAACTGGTAGGATTGAAACAGCTGGTGTAGTGCATAATGACAAGGAGACGACAAGACAGATAGATAACAGATTTACAGATACATCAATAAATTTAAGACTGTTGAAGGTTGACAAGATCCCGTCAGGAACTTAGAAAAGAAGAGGGTAGATAGAGGACAGGTAAAAAGAGAAAAAATTAATAAAATAATAATAAATCCTAATAATAAATAAATCAATACATCAAAAAATGTGAAATAAAAGTAATGATAATAAAACTGAGTATGTCAAAACAAGAAAAGAAAGTAAAAGTAGGACTAAAACAATGAGAAACTGTGAGGAGGATCAGAACAGTAGAACTTAAAAAATAAAATAAGTTAAAAAAAATCATGTAAAAGCAAGTCTAAAAGAAGTGGGTTTTAAAAAGATGTGATATAAAAGATGTCACTGATTCAGCTCGCTTTATTTCCTTGGGCAGGAGATAAATATAAATAATAATAATAAAAATATCCAGAGAGCAGCAGTTGTTGAGGCTAGGGGTCAGAACAGAACCACCAGAGTGCTTAAGGATGACGAAAAGACACTGGAGTTTGAAAAAAAAGTGCATTATAAACCAAACAGGAGACCAGTTGTAAAGTCAAATGAGGTGATCGTCTTGTCGCATCACAGGAGGGTTAGCCCCGCCCCATCGCGGCTGTACATTGACTTTGAATGGAGAGTAGCGTGTGGTGTGAACGCAGCATTAGAGCTCAGATCAGCTCACACTGGTTTATTCACTCCAGAGGCTCCACAGTCACCAGATCTCAGTCTAATGCTACGGCCACACCGGATGCAAATTCGCCTGGACGCGTGTTGAGATTACATACAAAGTCAATGCAAACACGCGTCTTGATGCAAATTCGCCCCGGGCGGCGCGTTGGACGCGTTTGGCGCGGCGTGTTTGAAATGTCGCTCGAGTTGAAAATATTGAACTTTCGACGCCAGTTCGCGGCGCGGCAGCCAATCAGCGATGACATTCCCCCCCGACGTCATTGATTTGATGACGTGTGACGCTCCGCGGCCCCCTGCTCCCGCTCAAAGCCCCTCTCAAAGATGGAGGAGAGGTTTAGCACTGTCTGCTATCATTCGGAGCTATACTATTCGGCGTGTATACTCTACAGAGACCGGAACAAAAAGGAGCAGGCTTGGGTGAAAGTCGGTAATGATGTGTGACGCCCCGGCCTCCTGCTCCTGCTCAAACCCCCTCTGAAAGATGGAGGAGAGGTTTATCTGCGGTGTTTGCTATCATCCGGAGCTCTACTACTCGACGTGTGCACTCTACAGAGACTGGAACAAAAGGAGCAGGCTTGGGTGAAAGTCTCTGAGGATACAGGTTTTGAAGGTAAGTTCTGAAATATTCGTTTCCAGCTGGATTTGCCTGCACGGGTCATCACTGAGTCCGACCGGCTCCGGCTCTCTACTGCGCATGCGCCCGGACGCGCGTCGTCCCACAGCTTGTCAAAATGTCCAGCGTCCAGCTCCGGGCGTTAAGCGCCACGAGTTACAGGCTTTACGCGCGTTAAAATTCGCCAATTCGCGTCCGGTGTGGCCGTAGCATAATAGAGCACCTTTTGGATGTGGTGAAGCAGGGGATTCTCATCATGGATATGCAGATGATATATTCACTAAGTGTGTTTTTTGGAATCACTCCTGTGTTCATTAAATGCAGGAATATGATAATTTAAGCATACAGAGAGGTGCCAGCAGACTGCATTAGTGACCAGAGGATGCTTGAGATGTGATCAGTCCTTAAATGTGTTTGAACATCAAAACTCTGTGGTCTGCCTGAATCTACATCAGAGTACTATACTTAGAGCTGTCAGTAGATTAAAAAAAATTGAGCAACTAATTATGACCTGTAATTAATTAAGCTAATTAATCTATTTTTTAATCTCACTTAACAATTGCTGGCAAATTGATTATTGTGTCAGATCTAAAGATTGTTCTCCACCCCAGAAAAACTGAAGCACAAGAAGCCCAATGCATAAAAACTGTCCAGCTTTAATGGACCAATCAGAGGACAGAGGCGGAGCTGCAGATGTGACGACAACAGGAAGTGACTGCGTGTTTGAAAACAACAGTGGTCTCTGTCTCAGCAGGATCTGCAATTTTATCCGAAATGGACTTGATTTCTTCTTTAAAAGAGGAGCGAAAGAACGTCACTTCAAGCTTTCTTATAGGAAATCATGATTTTGTTCTTCTCCAGACTGGAGATCACTGCCGGGAAACCGAGAGAGACACGGAAATGCTGCGCTGACAACGCCGAGACGTAGTCATGGTTACCCTACAATATCAAATCTGCTCTTCTCAGAAGTTTAGCGGGAGAACTTGGTGGTTTGTCTCTGACAAGATTCATGTCTCATGTGGCAGATGACACATCTGTGTGGAATCATTTAATGTAAGATAAGACGATATCTAAGGTCTGATGTACTCATAGTTTAAGCTAACGGCTAGAAACAGGATCGAGCTGCTACTGTGGTTTGATATGATTGGTCTATGAAGAGTGTGACAAGCAGACTGATCATCCAATCACAAGCTGTCCTGGTATTTAAGGGTTCTGCCCTCTGAAAATAAAAGTAAACAGTAAAATTAGATAAAGAATTAGAGTAACGCAATTTAGAAATCTAGTGCGCTAATTATGACTGTACTAATTAATCTCAATTAACATGATACTGTGGTATCCCTAATTTTACTCATGCCAATTTTAAAGGGACTGTGAGTAGTTTCTAAGTAATTGCAAAAAAGTCTCACTTTTAGATATATGCCTGATCTAAATACACACTTTAAGATGAGTTTTATAGCATCTAAATAGGTTATCTATAAATGCTATTCCTTAGCTTCACGGTCGGGTCGGACAGGGCTGGACTGGCCTGGATACTCAACTTCAGGAACAAGACAATTAAAACTAGAGCAAATTTATATTATTCAGACACGTCTTAGAGCACCGGGCTGTAAGTAGCCATATATAGCTGGCTATAAAACTACGATACTAAGTTTTCTAAAAATTGCTTGTTGTCACACATCAA
Organism: Scarus forsteni; assembly: GCA_036419115.1. NCBI lineage: Eukaryota > Metazoa > Chordata > Actinopteri > Labriformes > Labridae > Scarus > Scarus forsteni. Next base: position 11,223,817 of record JAZDUH010000395.1, read on the forward strand.
AAACTACCGCTACGTAACTAGAAAGAGATACATTACCTCGTGGCTTTGCATCCTGTAAGTTGTTGAAAAAAGAAGTTGTAAAGCAATGCAGAGTTCTGAGGAAGGTCCGAGCTGCATTCATTAGCATCACAACAAACACACACTTTGGCTTGGGTCACGTCTTTTGGTGCGTTCCAGTTGTTGTCAGAAGTAGGAATTTCCAAGTTCCGAGTAGGAAACTGCAACTGGAACGTCCCCCGAATCTGAATTTCCTACTGGGAACTCGGTGAAACCTCGCCACCCCTGAGTTGACAATGGAAGATGGATGCCCCCAGTGTGAACAGTTATTTAGCTCCTGTAATAATCCATTTATTAGCACTTCTGACTGGGGTGTGTGGCTCTAGATCAGCTGTATACATAGTATTGTTAGACTTATATTTACAAAAATGCTGCCATAGTGATAATCACATTCTTCATACAACAACACAGGGTGTGCTAACAACAGCTAACAATAGCCTGGTAGATCGGCATGTTTTTTCTGACTTCAACTGGAATAGATTCTCCTCATAGCACCTTTAGGATGCAGCCAGTTTGACCTGAAATCAGGTGTTAAAATGCTTGTTCCTCCTTTTGTTTGCTTCCATTGGTGCTTCATGTTCAGAATATAAATGTATGTTTCATGCTAACATGTAGCGTGTCTTTATCTGTGAGTTCATGTCTGACCATGAGACTCTTCATCCCAAACTTCAGACCCGTTGATGAAAATGACTGTTTATGTTTTTTATTAGAGTCGAATGCCGAAGATGCCCAGATGTTTATCCTCAATGATCTGCACAAACATCTGCAGAGCCTGGAGCTGCTGCTGGATTAACGTTTTCAGATCGTTCCTCTCTTGATAATAACGCACGGCTCCATCATCTGACTGAAATACTGCCGGTGAGCTGGGCTCCTGTCTGGATATTTACATTTTCTGACTCTTATTTTGTTCCTTTCATCATCCTGTCTGACAGCTGCAGAGGCTTTAAACAATCATCTCTTCCTCCTTCAGGGTACAGAAACTCATCGCTGTTAGATTTTCTTAATTTATTATAAAACGACGTGACAATGATTTCGTTCATCACAGGGAAATGGGTTTGGAAGAAAAACTGACAGAGAAACTTCTGTTCAACTTTTCTTCAGCCAGTACAATTAAGAACTTTCTAACTCTCGTGACCTTTTCGTGGATTTTATCACTTTTATTACAGCGCGGGGTGAAGACAGATAATTAGGAACACTGAGAAAATCCGAAATAAGCCCAAGATCACACCAACACGTGGAAGAAACTCCTAAAATAAACCTTTGAAATAAAATCTGATGGAAAAATGAGGGGAAAAAAACAAATCACTGTCCACAACATCCAAATGTGCTCTATGAGACTGAGATCTGGTGACTGATCCAAGGCAGGATGGGTCCATGCTTTATGATGTTCACACCACATACAAACACATGATACAAACGAAAGTTTCTCAAAAGCCAAGACGAGGAAATATGACGAAGTGTACGTAGTAAACACACCGGTCTTTCCTCGTCTCCCTCCGAGGAAGGGGTGAAGCCAAGCTGACGTGCGCTTCGTCATATTTCGTCAGTTTTTTGTGAGACTTTTGTTTAGTTCAGTAAAAAAGTTCATAATTTAAATTTATTAAAAAAAAGGATTTATCAATTTTTTTCGAATTTCAGACAAATGATGTACTTTTAATCTTTTGTTAGACTAAAAAACTATGTTAAAGGTGCTATGAGGAGAATCTATTACCGGCGAAATAAAGACTCATGAGCACACGAAGCAACTGTCATAATGCTGCGTTCCAGTAACCTTGGAAATGGGAGTGACATCATGTCCGACTAATCGGCGTTCCAGTTGAAGTCAGAAAAAAACATGCCGTTCTACCAGGCTATTGTTAGCTGTTGTTAGCACGCCCAGCGTTGTTGTTCACAAATATCACATGAAGAATGTGATTATCACTATGGCAACATTTTTGTAAATATAAGTCTTAAGGTGCGTTCACACCGCAAGCGACCCAGCTACCAAAGTCGCGTCGCCCACTGAGGTAGCGTCGCGCGTCCATAAATAGCCTACCTGTTTGGTCGCCTGGCGTCGGCCGTCGGTCGGTGACGTCACGTCCGCTCGAGTTTTACCGCGATCGTATCATATATCCCATAATAGGATGTATAAGCGGACATTATTCCAGCTGTATCCTTTTCACTCACTTATCAAACACAAAACTCTGCAGCTGATGATGCAGCAGCATCCTCTGTGAGTTTACTGCGGTCCGTCTGCAAATGTCCTCACTGAGATTAGTTCCGCCTATACGGAAGTGATCCGCCCTTTAGTCCAGATGAATAACGGCACCGTCACACATACACACACCGCTGATTGGCTGATGCTGCACAGCCACACACAACATCGCCTGAATAGATCAACTTTTTTTTAACTTTGACATCGCGCGACGAGTGAAGCGGTCGTCTTGTCGCCAGCTGTTGCGTCGCGGGAGGGTTAGCCCCGCCCCATCGCGGCTGTACATTGACTTTGCATGGAGAGTGATCGCCGAGGTAGTACAGGTAGCGTCCGGTGTGAACGCACCTTAACAATACTATGTATACAGCTGATCTAGAGCAACACACCCCAGTCAGAAGTGCAAATAAATGGATTATTACAGGAGCTAAATAACTGTTCACACTGGGGGCATCCATCTTCCATTGTCAACTCGGGGGTGGTGAGGTTTCACCGAGTTCCCAGTAGGAAATTCAGACTTTGTTCCAATTACAGTTTCCTACTCAGAACACGGAACTTCCGACTTCTGACTACAACTGTAACGCACCAAAAGACGCGCCCCAAGCCAAAGCGTGTGTTTGTTGTGATGCTAATGAATGCAGCTCGGACCTTCCTCAGAACTCTGCATTGCTTTACAACTTCTTTTTTCAACAACTTACAGGATGCAAAGCCACAAGGTAATGTATCTCTTTCTAGTTATGTAGCGGTAGTTTTTGATGTGTGACAACAAGCAATTTTTGGAAAACTTAGTATCGTAGTTTTGTAGCCGGCTATATATCTCTACTTACAGCCTGGTGCTCTAAGACGTGTCTGAATAATATAAATTTGCTCTAGTTTTAATTGTCTTGTTCCTGAAGTTGAGTATCCAGGCCAGTCCAGCCCTGTCCGACCCGACCAGAAGGCTAAGGAATAGCATTTATAGATAACCTATTTTGATGCTATAAAACTCATCTTAAAGTGTGTATTTCCATCAGGCATATATCTAAAAGTGAGACTTTTTTGTAGTTACTTTGAAACTCTTCACAGTCTCTTTAATAAAGTTATTCTTTTGTCGTAAGTTAATCTATATTTCTTCCTTTTTTCTTGTTTGTATTATTTAAAGTTAATAAGGATACTATGTTATGCAGAGGTGTACTTATAACAATTTTCTAGACAAATGATACTATTTAAAGGCACGGTGGAGAGCAGGGGGGGGCAGGAAATGTTTTCTTCTTCCTGGGGGGGCTTAACAGAAAATAATTGGGAAGCACTGCTCTAACAGTGCAGGTTAGTTTTTCCAATGCAATATATGTTTAAATAAAAAATCTCTCTCTTGCCTCTTGTCCAGAATGCAGCAGCTAGGCTTTTAACTGGTTTTAGTAGACGACATCACATCACTCCAGTTTTAGCCTCCCTCCACTGGCTTCCTGTGAGTTCTAGAATTGATTTTAAGATTTTATTGATAACTTTTAAATCACTCATGGGCTTGGCCCCCAGCTGTATTTCAGAACTTTTAACTCCTTATCAGCCAGCAGGCAGCCTTAGATCCTCTGGTGTGGGCCTCCTGGTCGTTCCAAGTCGAGGCTTATAACTAAAGGTGATCGAGCTTTCTCCATCAGAGCTCCTCGACTTTGGAAAGACCTGCCAGAGGAGATAAGGCGTGCAGAGTCTGTTGCTTCTTTTAAGTCACTTTTAAAAACTCACTTTTATAGAACTGCTTTTATGTGATGTCGTCTTTTTAGTCGTTCTTTTATTTTCCTTCCTTCTCTGTGTTTGTCTCTTTTTCTTTTATTTGTGCTTTAGTCTTTTTTATCCTTTTACTTGTAGGAATTGCTCCAATAATTTTAGCTTCTTCATCTTTGATTGACTTCTTGATATCTTAACAGACTGGTGTCTTTATTTACTTTTATTCAGATTGTTTATCTTTGCTTCATCTTTTGTCATTCTTTTAATCTTTTATTGAAGAATTTTAAGCTAATTGTGTTTCTGTTCTGTCTCTTTTATTATCTATATTCTGTTTTATTGCTGCCTCTTATTTTTATTCATTTATTAATGTATTTTATTTATTAATTTATTTATGTATTTTAGCTTACTTTGGTCCTCACGGTCTCATTTTATGTAGCAGTGTTCCTGTATTGTCTGGGTTCCTATGACATATGGAGGGGGCCCTTTGATTCATGGGGCTGGAGTCTCTGGACATGGGCACGTCCATGTTAGTTAAAGGAAAAGTTTGGTTTCTACAGCTTCCACATTGTTTATAGAATGAAGTAGAACAATATACTCACCCAGAAGGCTTTCCTGATCCAAACAGTGCTTCAGGAGATATTTAGATCCAAAATCGAGCGGCGGATATCCGTATAATGGTAGCACACAGGGCATGTTAGCGCTGCTCCTAAAACTGCATTAATCATCCAAAAACTCATTAGTTTCACCAATATTTCATCATGGTCCACTCAGGCTACTCCTCCATTACAGTCTGCGTCGCTCCAGACATGTTTTTGTGACTGTGCTGACCTCTGAACTGATAACTTTCTTTACGGCTGCCACGCATGCGCAGTACGGCTCATTGTTTCAGGGGCGACAGCAGGCGACACAACAACTTTCTTTTTCCAGTTTTGTGCAAAATGGACAAATATCTACGGGATGAAGATGTTGTGGAGGAGAACTTTGAATATGATGGGTGTCCTTACAGTTTCCAGCCAGAGTTTACAGATGAGGAGCTCATTGAAAGGAGGACGCGGAGGCAAAGAGAAGAACAGCTGGCCGAAGAGCAGTCTTCAGTTCAGAGGTCAGCACAGTCACAAAAACATGTCTGGAGCGACACGGACTGTAATGGAGGAGTAGAGCGGACCATGATGAAATATTGGTGAAACTAATGAGTTTTTGGATGATTAATGCAGTTTTAGGAGCGGCGCTATACATGCCCCGTGTGCTACCATTATACAGATGTCCGCCGCTTGATTTTGGATCTAAATATCTCCTGAAGCACTGTTTGGATCAGGAAAGCCTTCTGGGTGAGTATATTGTTCTACTTCATTCTATAAACAATGTGAAAGCTGTAGAAACCAAACTTTTCCTTTAACAGAAAATAATTGAGAAGCACTGCTCTAACAGTACATGTAAATCTTTCCAATGCAATATATGTAGCAATCTCCTTCAACCATACCTTTACAGAGGGCTTCCGTTTTCTGTGTGATGTAAGTGGCTGATCAGCAATCCACACTAACACACAGTTGAACTGGTGAAACTAATAAAGGTGGCTAGTAAGTAGTTTTCTCACAGGTCATCCCAAGGTCAAGGCTTTTCTAAATGTGGCTGATTCACAAAAGAAGAAAAGATAAAAGTTGTAAGACTGGATCCTGATGTGGAGCTGAAAGTCTCGTCCCCTTATGCTCCCTCATTCACAAAGAAACCCTTCATTAGAGCAGTTTCATGCCTTTCTCTGATTGGTTAAGGCTAATAAGTAGATTCCCAGCCCTGTCAAACTAAAACAGATGTCTCCATACGTGATAAATAAACAGTTTGGCAGTTAAAATCTCGCCTGACTCCATTCTGGAGCTGCATCCCTCAGGGAGACGAAACGTTTCAAACAAAGAGCGTTAATCTGTGTTTCTGAGCGTGACACTTTTTTCTCTCCTCTGCCTGAGCCGATCCTCAGCTTTTTGAAGTGAAACCTTTCAAATTCTGGAAAAATCACTTTAGAGAAACAAGCCAAAGCTCCTCAGAGAGACGAGACAAGAGGCTGAGTGACGGACGGGCGGTGAAGGAGGGATGGGGGTTTGAGGAAGGTGAGGATGATGAGGAATGGAGAGGAAGGAAAGGAAGGAGGAAGGAGGGGATTTAGGGAAGGAAGAGGAGGGGGGGGGACATATGGGCATGAATAAATTCATACTAATGAAGCCTGACTGATGCACCGCTTCCAACCAACACCTCATCTAATCCGCTCGCCAGGAGAGAGGGAGAGGACGAGGGCGACCGAGAAGGAGAGAGAGAGGAACTGGAATCCCCTCCTGTCTGGCAGCCCAGATTATCTCTGGCAGCAATGCATGCTGGGAGCCACGGCAGATTGTGGTCCGGCCAAGGTCCGAGCAGCCAGGACCGGGATTGGATTGGACTGGACCGCATTTAACGGTCAGAGTTGGACAAGGACAGCCAGGAGCTGAACATATGTGTGTCTGTTAGGGCCCACACATTACCGAGCTGGCACGAGCACGGCCCACGACAAGAGCGAAAATCCAGTGCTGCGGGGCCAGGATGAACCAGACGATGTGAGGCCTGAAGGGCTCGGGGATGACGGGACGCCATCAGGACGCATCTAACATTTTTCAGAGTGTCCAACATGAAGCAGAGGAGGGTGAGGAAAACTTAAATCCAAACAGTGGGAATGAATAATCCACAGGGTTTGTGAAATATGAAGGGCCCTTAATTAAAAAGGCTAAAGCAGGAAGTCAGAATGGGTTGATTTAAAGGCTTTGAGAAAAAAAGGCCCTAAAAATGAAGCCATCCTGGTGCCTGGACCTGGATTACCTGTGCCCTCTTTTGGGTTTTAAATTCTCCTCACCTTCCTTGAAGTTTTCTGACCATTGATTTGAGCTAACAGGGACCTTAAAGGGACTGTGAGGAGTTTCTAAGTAATTACAAAAAGTCTCCCGTTTAGATATATGCCTGATTGAAATACTTTAAGATGAGTTTATAGCATCAAAATAGGTTATCTATAAATGCTATTCCTTAGCTTCGCGGTCGGGTCAGACAGGACTGGACTGGCCTGGATACTCAACTTCGGGAACAAGACAATTAAAACTAGAGCAAATTTATATTATTTAATGATTTATATTACACGTCTTAAAGCACTGGGCTGTAAGTAGAGATATATAGCCGGCTAAAAACTACGATATTAAGTTTTCCAAAAATTGCTTGTTGTCACACATCAAAAACTACCGTTACGTAACGAGAAAGATATACGTTACCTCGTCGCTTTGCATCCTGTAAGTTGTTGAAAAAAGAAGTTGTAAAGCAATGCAGGGTTCTGAGGAAGGTCCGAGCTGCATTCATTAGCATCACAACAAACACACACTTTGGCTTGGGTCACGTCTTTTGGTGTGTTCCAGTTGTAGTCAGAAGTAGGAATTTCTGGGTTCCAAGTAGGAAACTACAACTGGAACGCCCCCGAAGTCAGAATTTCCTACTGGGAACTCGGTGAAACCTCACCACCCCCGAGTTGACAATCAAAGATGGATGCCCCCAGTGTGAACAGTTATTTAGCTCCTGTAATAATCCATTTATTTGCTCTTCTGACTGGGGTGTGTCGCTCTAGATCAGCTGTATACATAGTATTGTTAGACTTATATTTACAAAAATACTGCCATAGTGATAATCACATTCTTCATGTGATATTTGTGAACAACAACGCAGGGTGTGCTAACAACAGCTAACAATAGCCTGGTAGATCGGAGCTGATAAGTAGGAGATGATGTCACTTCCAGTTCCAAGGTTACTGGAATGCAGCATTATGACAGTTGCCACGCGTGCTCATGGGTAGCAGAGTCTTTATGTCACCGATAATAGATTCTCCTCACAGCTCTCCTTTAAACTGCTACTAATTTAGCCATACTGCGGGGTAGAAAACCCTGACAAAGGCAGCAGGAGCCTCTGAGGGTGTCACCTACATTCAGAGATAAAAGTCCAGATCTTCTCAGTGCACTTGTCTCGATTATGGACCTGCCTGATTCTGTAATCAAGCATATCCATCTTACCAACTTTCATTGTCCTACAACTTCACTTGGCTAAATGCTTAATGGCCCAATCAGGGAAGAGAGGCAGGAGCTACATGACGACACCAGGAAGCGACAGCATGTTTGAAACAATGGCGACTTCTGAAGCATCTCACTATCTGCCTTTTTTTAAAAATCAGAAATGGACTCAATTTATTCTTTAAAAGAGGAGGAAAGAGCGTCACTTGAAGCTTGTCGAACGAGCAAATCCTCCACGTAGGCTACATGCCGGTTAGCCTGTGGCCATCAGGGTTACTCAGTGATACTAAGCGAAATCTGCTCTCCTTAGAAGTTTACCAGGAAAACTTGGTAGGGATTGTCTTTGAAGAGGTTCATGCCACATTTAAGTGTTAAATGATACATCTGTGTGGTATAATTTAATGTGAAACGGAAGTCTTAAGGTAGTTTAAGCTAACGGCTAACAGCACAAGCTGTTGTTAGCTTAAAAACACAAGCTCAATTCACAGAGACTTTGTGGGAAGCTTCTAGGCTCCGTTATATTTACACCTTGAGACCCACATGAATTCTACAAGGCGATGAATCTACAAAAAAAGGTGCTTTTGATCAAATCATGACCCTCGAAGTCAGGACAAAATTAATGTAATAGTAAGATACTGGATGATTCAAACAGCAAGTAAACTCAGAGCAGAAGATGGACGTGCCAAACTTTCCTCCAAAGTCAGAAGATGTCCATTCTAATATTCAGTGTTTATTGTCATTTGCACACTGAGAAACATGTTTCCCTGCACAATGAAATTCATACCCTGCTGTCCACAACGAATGCCAGATAAGAGGAATAAAATAATAAAAGACTTAACTAGCAGCACAAAAAATATTAAATAATACTAAAGAATAGCAGCAAAAAAAAAGTCAAAATAAAAATGTTGTCCAGATACAAACAAGATGAAGATGAATTCAGAATATATTCATGTGTGAAGACATTATGTCTATCTAAGCTCAGGCTTAGGAGAAACCAGTAGGAACTGCACACATCTATCCACCATCCAGAGGTCATAGCTGTCAAGTCTCCCGTTTTGGCCGGGAAACCACAGTATTTTACGCCTTTTTCCCGCCGTCCTCCCGTATTACTAATTTCCCGTAATTCTCTCGTATTAAAAAAAAAAATTCCTCTGCCTCTGCTCCTAACCAAACACTGTCACTGGCCTCGCGAGAAATGCCACCTGCAGTAGCCTGGATGGCAGTTGTCGCAAGGTTTGTGCCGACAGCGGGAACAAACCCGGGACAAAAGAGGAGAGAGATGGATGGATGTGAGGCTGTCATGTAAAACGAACCACTCCAGCCACGCCCACTAATACACTCCTTTCCAAAAAAGTGTTAAAGGATGCAAAGTCTGCAACAAATCTGTATAATAAGTCATTAGTGAATGCCAGAGAGCTACTTGAGTAAACATAATGAAATGTAAGAAATGTAAATGAATGAAAATAGAATGTAGCCTCCATGTTAAACTTAAAGACAAGCAATGTGAGATAAGCAGTAACTATGTAATGTGTTGACTTGTGAATGAACTAAAAACATGTAAAATAAATAAATGTGCTTCATATACTCTTTTGTGTTTTCATTTAGGCTTTATTATAATGTAGGAATGTTCACAGCATTTCAATGTCAACAAAGGCAGGCCTATCAGATTCTGATCACCTAACTAATTAGTAAGCTGTTGACGAGTTGTTTTTAGATATCTTGTACACCTGTCTTAAAATGTAAGGGATACTGGAGCTTGGTTGGGGTGGTGGGACAGCTCACAGCAAGCGCTGGAAAATATCCCTAATTTTTAAATCCAAAACCTGACAGGTATGGCAGAGATGTTTGACAACAAGTGGAAAAACTTAGTCTGAAAAGTCTTTCATTCAGTGTGGAAACAAAGTCAGGTGACTCAGTAGTGCATGAAAGCTCTGCAGATCTCTGCAGAGTCTGAATCTGAAAAATCTGTCTGCAGCAGAATGCAGGACAATAATGAGTGTCTGCAGGAAACAGTGAAGAATGAAGGAGGGTCCTGCAGATGGAGTTGTGGATTTGGTCACAACTGATGTCCTCACTGCTCAGACACGAGCAGATATAAGTCCTTCTTATACTCTGATTAAAAAGGCATTTTGTGGCCTTTAACTTGTTCTTCAGCAGGACAAAGACCAGAAACATGATGAAAAGTATCTTCAGCATAGGGAAGGACCAAGTTCTGGAAATCATGATTTTATGGAGTTGAACCTGTGGTTTAAGTCTCTGTGCTCAGACCTACACCAGTCCTATTCTTTATAAATCAAAATGGAATAACTCATTAAGCGACCTGATCATTGTTTGTAAGTTTCTTCTGAAACAGGCCTTTTCTGGTGTGAGCAGAGAAACTTCAGCTCCTCTGTTACAGCAGCTGAGGGACAAACATCTCCAGTGTTGAGCTGATTTTACTCCTCCAACATCCTGACAGCTGATCAGAGCAGCGTGGATTGATTCTGTTCCAGTCTGGGTCAGCTTTTGTTAACAGGCAGCAAATAAAATCAGACTGGATAGTTGAAGCTGTCTGGGTTTAAGACACAGAGGTTTGAGGAGACACAATAATCAGAGAAAGTGTCTGTGAGGGGACTATTTGTCAAACCTGGACCTGGGGTTGGAGTTGTTATGGACTTTGGGTTGAGATTTCTTTTTAGGAGGTGTTTTTTGAAGCATTGAAGAACCATGGCGCTCTTCTTCTCCAGGAAAACAAACTGCAGAACCTGGTCTGTCAACAATGGTGCAGCTGTCTGAGTATTAAAGGTGTAGTTGTAGAAGTTGGCGGAAACGGTGAATATAGAATAAAATGTTTCTAATTGTATGTTAAAGATGTAGTCCGCGATCTTCTAATCTTCTAATCTAATGCAGTATTTGTCAATATCACCGTATTTCTCCTCTCCATCCACAAGATGTCACCACTAATGTTAAAAAAAAGTCCGGTTTCAATACACAGCCTTGGCTCTGGATTTCAGCAGGTAAATACTGTGGCTCGGGCCGAGCCACCAAAACAGGGGACACCCCCACATCCAGGGGGCGATCATACTCATACGCAGATCAGACAGAGGGGGGAGGGGGAGTCGTAGGATGTGCAGTTAGCATAAGAGAGAGATACAATATGTGCTGTAGCAATGGCTGAAAAACAGCCCAAAAGAAAAAGGTCAGAGGAGTGAAAAGTGAAAAAGAAGGGCTATGACCATGAAAGAGCGAAGACCCGAGGCAACATTGGTGTTTATTTCCAACAGTGGAGGAAACTCCACCAATTGAAAGACCTGAAAACGGTCGCGGACGTCGCTGTCTGTCTGCTGGATAGGTTAGCAACATTAGCTTTGTGGTGCTTCACATAACAGTAACAGCCGTCAGTCATTCATCTTATTGTCTAATCTGACAGAATGTACTGTTGTTGTGATGTTATCAATAATGACAGTCGAGTTGCCTGACGAGTCGGGGTTACCTTGGCTGGGTTGGTCAGCTATGCAGTTTCTACGGCCGTTTCCATGACGATGCACGTCCATCAGCTTTCAGGGGTGGAGTCAGGGGTGAGGTATGAAGGGAGAGGCGGGTCTAAATTTGTTTATCAACAACCTCTCCACTCGTTTTCTCCAACATCGCTGACTACACCTTTTAGTCGGTCAAAATAGATGAACAATCATCCTCATAAAACTTTGGTTTTCTTTTATTACTGTAATTTCTCAAATATAACATGCACACCATTTTTCGTGCTTCTTTCCTGGTTAAACTTTGTGCTCAAATATCACGCTCACCCACATTTTGCCCTAACCTTACTCTCTCAAACGCCCAAAAACTTTTGCTGTTACTTTCTCCTTCATTATCTCTGCTTTCTTTTTCCCCCAAACACGAATGTTAGCTTCACTCATGCAAAATTTCCTACTGGCTTCTCTGCCTCAGCCACTTCAGTCACCTTTCTTTTCAATGCTGCATGGTAACTTTTTCTTGATGTCGACATTTTCGATAGTTATTTACTGTTTAAACGCAGCTTTAGGATGATGAGATAATAATAATGATGAGTCTGTAGACTCTGGTCGATCATGAGCAGGGTCACCGAACTGGACATTAAAAGTGGAATTCAATATAAACGCGAAATACTACAGAAATAGACAGGATTTTATATTTATATACATATTTTAAAGTATATAAAGGAAAGTATCTCTCCAGGAAATACTTTGAGGGGGTCACTAAGCCTGGGGACAACGCACTCTCCCCATTTACAATGCAAACATGTCAAAGCGGTTGCATACGCAGCTTAAGAAGCTACACCTGACCTCTGGCTTCTGTCCTTAACTCTGTCCTCAGCTGATCAGATTGTAAATAACAGTAATGAAGAGGAAGACTCGGCCAGCAGTCCTTCATCGCTAACTGTTGCTGTCTCAGGAGATTGGAGGAGCTGGCCGTTGTTTTCAGAAGATAACGATAGCTAATGTGCTCTTGGATGGTGTGATACACGAGCTCAGGCAGAAGTCAAACAGTATCTGAGAAATCTCCATCATGTGGACTCCAGTGATGGACTTTATGAAATCTGATAACTCCAGTCCCCCCAGCTGCTCATTTAATCTTTTTATCAACCTGATATTCAATTGAATACAGCAAAAGACAAGATACTTAGATTAATAACTGGTAAACTTTTGTTATTTTTGAAATATTAGATCATTTGGAATTTGATGCCTGCAACATGTTTCAAAAAGCTGCAAGTGTCAAAGACTGAGAAAGTTGAGAATGCTCATCAAACACTTATTTGGAACATCCCACAGGTGAACAGGCTAATTGGGAACAGGTGGGTGCCATGATTGGATATAAAAGCAGCTTCCTGAAATGCTCAGTCATTCACAAACAAAAGATGGGGCGAGGTCACTTTGTGAACAAATGCTATTCAAACAATTGTCCAACAGTTTAAGAACAACATTTCTCAACCAGCTATTGCAAAAAATTTAGGGATTTCATCATCACGGTCCATAATATCATGTTCAAAATCTGGAAAAACCCAACATGTTTGAAGAAAAGTACTGCATCAAAAATCACTGTGTAAAGGATATCACCACATGGGCTCAGGAACACTTCAGAAAACCACTGTCAGTAACTACAGTTCGTCTACATCTGTAAGTGCAAGTTAAAACTCTACTATGCAAAGCCAAAGCCATTTATCAACAACACAGAAACGCCCGCCCGGCTTCACTGGGCGAGCTCATCTAAGATGGACTGATGCAAAGTGGAAAAAGTGTTCTGTGGTCTGACCAGTCCACATTTACAATTGTTTTTGGAAACTGTGTGCGTCATGTCCTCCGGACCAAGAGGAAAAGAACCATCCGGACTGTTATAGGCAAAGTTCAAAAGCCAGCATCTGTGATGGTATGGGGTGTATTAGTGCCCAAGGCATGGGTAACTTACACATCTGTGAAGGCACCATTAATGCTGAAAGGTACATACAGGTTTTGGAGCAACATATGTTGCCATCAAGCAACGTCTTTTTCATGGGCCCCCCTGCTTATTTCAGCAAGACAATGCCAAGCCACATTCTGCGTGTTACAACAGCGTGGCCGTAGTAAAGAGTGCGGGTACTAGACTGGCCTGCCTGTAGTCCAGACCTGTCCCCATTGAAAATGTGTGGCGCATTATAAAGCGTAAATACAACAACGGAGACCCGGACTTAGCTGAAAACAAGAATGTAAAAGATGAATCACCAAGCTTTATTGGTTTCAGCCCACAAAAAGTTTTCCCAAAGCGTTTTGTTGTAAAGAAAAAAGGCTAAGTGCCACAGTGGTAAAAATAAACTTTCTCACGTTAAGTATCTTGTCTGCATTAAATTGATAAAAATAAACAGTACTGTTGCAATCAAAAATTAAGAATGGGGTGTATCTTGTGATTTTTTAATTGTTTGAGATAATAAAGGGTTTCAAATCTACGAGTGCGTTTACACGGACTTGATTATCAGGTTCGTTAAGTACCCTGTTTTGTGTTTTGGCGCGTGAACATTTGGAATTATTTCAGATCTGCTGGTGATGAGATATCAGCATTTAGTATCCAAGAATTCTGTTCTTAAAAAGCAAACACGTCTTCAATCTGGTTAAAGGTCAATTTTGTCTTTGGTGTAGCCACTGAAATGATTAAAATCACTCATGTTGAGTTTGATACAAAAGGCTGGGATTTTCTGAAGAAAAAATGTGATCTTTGATGACTAAAGTGGTTTGGTTTAAAGGATTGTGCCCATTGTCAAAATCCTGATGAAATTGTGGTGCGTGGTGCATCTCTTGGTCTGATCAGCCTTGTATGTCTGATGAGCGGGACATCGAAAGGTGTTGAAGTTTTGAGCCTTCAAAACTGCAGGGAAACGCCCCTCAGTATGGTGTGGAGGTAAAGCAGCTGTGAGCGGTGCGTGGCATGTTGACAAGCTAGTCGGGCTGATCGGCTCAATCAAAGCTTTATGAGGTAATTGAAAGTGTATCCTGCGTGTACTCAACATGTTGTTGTGCATCGGCTCAGTGCTCAGCGTGGCGTACTGAGCTCGGCGGCTGACGATCTGTCGGCAGGGATGGCTCAAGCCGATATCGCTGTTAACCCAGGAAAAGACACGCCCATGAAGCCTGTGTGTGCTGTGTGTGGGTTGTGTGGGGTGAACATCACATCCATGTGCGAGCATCAGTCGTGGTGATGAGCTCGCCTCGGGAATGTGTGACTGAGGCATAACTTTAGGCTTTGGACCTGATCTCAAATTGGCAAGACAATTAAAACTTTGTTATTTGGACTCTTCAGGGCTGTAAGTAGATATATGCACAAAACTATGACCCTTTGAAATGTTGTTGACATCAAAAACTACCGCTCAACTGGAAGAGATAATTACCTGTCATCCTGTAAGTTGTTGAAAAAAAAGAGTTCAATGCAGAGTTCTGAGGAAGGTCAGCTGCATTCATTAGCATCACAAAGCACATCTTGAGTCATCTTTAACATCGCTCATCATGGTTAGAGTCCCAATAATTCTCCTCATAACTTTTAAGTGTAGAATAATCAAAGATCTGAGTTTTGAGTTATTTATTATTATTAGCAAATGAAAGTTTCCTATCCACTTAATTCAAATTTTCTGCAGAAATAAAAGATTAAATCAGTTGTGATGTGTTGCCTTGTTTGGTCCACCTGAAATGTAAAGTTTTCATCAGATTGGCGTGTCGAATTTTCTTTGCACAACTCTAATTCACAAGAGGTGGAGTGGCTAAGGCCAGCAGGAAGTGACTGTATACAGAGATTAGCATAGATGCTAACATCGAATATTAAACAAAATCTGAAACTTTATATAGCAATGGACAATCTCTTCCGCATGTTTAAGAGCTTGATCAAAATCTCAGTGAAAGATGATTAATTCTGCTTTTATCTGATTGGCCCGTAATGAATCCGACTGATGGAGCGATCGTCCAATCACCTGCTGGATGTGCTTTTGAAACGTTCTGCCCTTTCCCAAACACTTTCTATGGGCTTCAGAGATATATTAAATGGTCCCCTAGTGTGTCAGGTCATGGCATATAGCCTGCTGGTGTTAGTGAAACTTATATAAAATGTCTATCGCTGAGACATCACTTTCATCCCATATGATAGCGATCACCCAATTCCGTTTGTACAGTCATCACATCGCCGTGAAAGCAGGAAAGTGCTGACATGAAGAGGTTTGACATCAGTGCGTTGGATAATGGCCTGGATACTCAAATTAGAGAACAAGACAATTAAAACTTTATGTTATTTGAACACGTCTTAGAGCACCGGACTGTAAGTACATATATAGCCTACAAAACTATGATACTAAGTTTTTTAAAAATCTGTCACACATCAAAAACTACCCGTACTCACTGGAAAAGATACATTACCTCGTGGCTTTGCATCCTGTAAGTTGTTGAAAAAGAAGTTGTAAGCAATGCAGAGTTCTGAGGAAGGTCCGAGCTGCATTCATTAGCATCACAACAAAACTTTGGCTTGAGTTTTTGCAGTCATCTTTGCAGGTTCAAGCAGCGGGAATGGGAAATAGATTCTCCTCATAGCACCTTTAAGTGTAGAATGGTCAAGAGATCTTTTCTGGACATACATGCGGATGTTTGAGGTTATTTTTATTATTATTAGCAAAATGAAAGTTTGCCATTAGGCTGGGCAATATAACAATTAATTCCAATTATTTTCTGCAGAAGATAAAAGATTAAAAATCAAGATTTTGTTTTCTTTATAAATGTAACTTGTTATTCAATTTTACTTGTTTGACTATGGTTTCCATTAGTTTACTCTATTTCGCCTTGTGCTGCTTTTTAGCACAAGCTCTGCCCAAGATGCAGTGTTGCAAACAGAGTGGCTCTGTGGTCGTATTTTAGCGACACAACAATCTGTGGCTGTCACAAACCGAGTGAGGAAAGCAGAAAAATCTGAAGCATTTCTGTATAGCAAGGATTTTTTCGCTCTACTTCCGACATGTTTGAAGCGAGAGAGCAATCTGCAAAGAAAAAGATGTGAATTTAGATAATTAATTCTGCTACCGTGCATGCTTGATCCGATGACTCATGGAAGCATTGTCTGACCAATCACCTGCTGGTGATGTCATCTTTTAGTATGGACTCTGCCTTTGGAACCAGAGCATAGGTACTAAAACTAGCTTGTTTAGGAGGTCAGGCTATGAAACACGCTGTGGTGGTGAATAGCAGCTAATAAAAGGGCCAATAGTATCAGTGGCCCGTCTATCTTACTATGTTTGTTAGTATTTACACACATGACACAGATTGTTGGCACCCTTGCATTAAAGAAATATAAACCGACATGGTCACTGAAAAAACTTGAAACTGACAAAAGTAATAATGAAAAAAAAAATACACAAAATCAACCAATGAATATCAGACATTGCTTTTTAATTGTTGCTTAACAGAATTATTTTAAAAAACAAACTCTTGAAACTGGCTTCAACTACACATCTTATTAAATAACCTAAATATTACTTTGGTCAGTTTCAGTTATTTCAGTGCCATGTGATTGTTTAAAATGCCAACAATATTTATTATTTTATTTTATTTTCTGTTTTGTTGTGTGTAATCACCCTGTGCTGTGTCTGTGGCTTTTTCTTTTTTTTTTTTTTTACAACTCTTTTTATTAACTTTTTTAAAGGTAATAAAAAACAGCAGTCGGATGAATTTATATACTCAATTACACACTTGATTTCCCATAAAGTATAAAGTAAATCAGTAGCACATCTTAAACAAAACACAAAGAGTAGAAAAATTATAGACACCTACAATTTACAAAAATTTCAGTGAGGTAGGAAATCAATAATATAAATGCATATGCAGATATATATATATATACACATAAATACATAAAAGAGGATAATAAAAATATATATACAGTACAAATGAATTATTTTATTTACTCTAGTATGTAAACAGTCTGTTAATCACTAAGGTATTACTATACTGTATAAGCATCTATGCTAACAGAGTCTTACTATGTATTAATGTATTTATTATTAACGCTAATATTATTCATGTAAATATTTTGTTTTTTTCATGTGTTTTTTTTGTGTTTTAATTTATTATTTTAGTATTTCTCTTGATTTGCTGGACAAACAATGTATCACAGTGGTGTTGCCCAATTGGGAAAAATAAAGGTATAAAAAAAAACAAAATTAAAACTCTATATAAGCTTGAACTGTTTTTGACTGAGAGTGTGAGGGGGACCATCTCCTCACCCTGTCTTTGTCTCATTAGAGAGTTAACACAGTCACTCCTCTTTGTAGTTCTCCACTGTCAGACACCTTAAATAAAATCAGCTAAACTGTGCTGCAGATGTGACTTTCCTAAAGACGCTGCCCCCTACAGTTTGGGAGGACACTGGTTTGTGGTGAGGAGGAACTAAAACCACCACGGTCTCGGTGTCATGAACCTGTTTGTGCTGGTTCAGGTGTGGAGCTTCACCCGTGGTGAGTGTTTGTGTGGACTCACGCAGGCAGATGTTGTGGCTGAACATGCGCTGCAGCCTCAGACAGTCCTGCCACTGGTTCCCGCTGCCCTCGCAGTTACACCACAGGGACACGTCTGCAGAGCTGTTGCTGATGTAGTTTGGAGTCATGATGGTTCCTGCACCACAGGGAGAAGCAGAGGGACATAATTGGACAAACTAAAGACTCATTTCATCAAATCTTTACAAAGACAGGCCTGGAAACCTCTGCTGGCTGCTGCACTGTGTTTAACTTTGAATCAGCTAAATTGTGTTATGGTGGGAACAAAGAGAGAAGCTGAAACGAAGCCTGTGGATGAAAACAGCATGTGGACGCTGTCCTGGACGAGCTGAAGGACATTCTGAGCCCTGGAGTTTTTTTTCTGCTTAAGGCTGTCCAAACACTTTTTAGAGCCAGACTGCATGAGTTTTAACCTGACATGCCAGATGTACAGTTTCATATTGGAAATATTTCCCTGATATCTCAGGAGGAGCCGTTCATAAATATTTTCAGGGGCAGAACCTTCAAAAACAACAGCAGCTTGTGATTGGACGAACGTTTGGATCATCACACTCATCACAGAACAATCCAAATCAAGCAGCACTGCTGTGATGTAGCATATGTAGGGGCTAACGGCAAAAAACTGTAAATGGCTGTTAGCTGTCGTGGCTAACTGTTGTTACCGGCTAACTGTTGTTAGCCGATAGCCTAACTACCTTTAGACTATCGTTTCAAATTAAATTATAGCACACAGATGTATCATTTAACACTTATATGTGACATGAACCTCGTCATAGACAATCCCTACGAAGTAAACTTATGAGAGCAGATTTCACCAAGTATAACTGAGTAACCATGGACATCCATATTGGAAATATTCACTAATCCATCTGGGAAGGAGCCCTGCGAAAATATTTTCAGGGGCAGAACCTTCAAAAACAACAGCTTGTGATTGGACAGACCAATCACAGACCAATCCATATCAATCAGTGCTGCTATGACGGAGCAAATGTAGCGGCTAAAAGTAGCTGCTAACAGAAAACAGTTAGCCGCTATGGCTAACGGCCTGCAAGGGCAAACAACAGATAATGGCCGTTAACCGTAGCGGCTATCTGTTGTAAGCAGCTACGACTAACAGATAACTGTTGTTAATTGTTGTTTTCCCTTGTTAGCCATTAGCCGTAGCAGCCAATGACCGTTAGCTGATAGCTTAACTACCTTAAGACTATCGTTTCACATTAAATTATACCAGACAGATTAGATTAGATTAGATTAGATTGTACTTTATTAATCCCTCAGGGAAATTATGATTCCAGTTGCATTGTATTATAAATAAAAGATAATTCTTGTAGGCTACTGCTGCTGCTCCTTCACATCCTCTGTCTTCCTGTTACTCCTCATCCCCCCAGTTGAGGACTTATACAGTCTGATGGATGATTACATGTATCATTGAACACTTATATGTGACATGAACCTCGTCAAAGACAATCCCTATGAAGTAAACTTATGAGAAGAGTATATTTCGCCAAGTATAACTGAGTAACCATGATGACCACAAGCTAACCGACATTAGCGCCCATTATTTGTACAACAGGAAGTGACTTCACTTCCTTTCAAGTCACTTCCTGTTGACGTCACACCCGCAGCTCCCGTCTCTCTTTCCTGATTGGGCCGTGAAGCATTTAGCCGAGTAAAATTGTTGGACAATGGAGGCTGGCAAGACGGAGATGCATGATTTATGAATCAGGCAGGTCCATCTGCTCTGCAAGGCTACATGAGTTTGGGCTCAGTGTTAAAATCCTTTTTTTTTTGTATCAGATATGTTGCAATTGTGATGCTGACGAGACAAAATATGTTCAGTATTTTGCCAGTACTCCTGTCTAATACGCAACCAAAACAATAAGAGCTGTGATCGAGAAATTCCGCTAAATATCAGAAAATATCTGCCAATGAAACAAGCAAAATTTTACTCCTTGAGAATCTAAAAATCAGCTACTTAAAATAGCACAAGACACAAGTCAGGTAAAATTTGCCACAAGAGTAGATATTTTAACGAATTACAAGCAATCCATGGTTTATTTTTGTATCTTTAAGTGCTGAAATAAGATGTGTAGTCGTACAAGAATTGAAATTGGATGAATAAACTTCATTAGATTTCAGTTTTTGCAATGTTCAACATGACAATGAGTTCACTGTACTCCAGTATGGAGCAACATCTTTGATGCTCTGAAGCCCAAAGTGGTCCAATCTGGTTATAGCGAGGTGTACCTAATAAAGTGCCTAGTGAGTGAACGTCAGTGTGCACGCCTTCTCTTTTCTTTATGTTGCACCGCTCCTGCCACTCAGTTATGTTTACTTTTTCATTATTTAGTTTTCAGTTTTAGATTAATGTTTGCTTTTTGGAGCCTCAAAACAGCATGTTCTGATTTTCTCAGTGTCTAAATGTATCCTAAAGCCATTTTCACAGCCTGATCTTCTGGGAGAGTCGCTCTCAACGAGTGTTTGTTTGGATCATTTGAATATATATGAACACAGCAGCATCATCATCATCATGGCAGAGAGCAGAGACTTCTGGACTGATGTAGAGACGAGGAGGTGAGGATAGAAGTAATGAAGCACTCCTGAGCTGCACTGGAAAAGTCCTTTATGCTCAGGAAGTTCCTAACTGAGTGAAATGATGAAGTAGTTTTTGATCAGATGCTTAGGAAAGGAGGCTCAATACTTCCTTTAGCATCTTCTTTGGCATAGGATACACCAGACCATCCTTTAGGAAAGGAGAGGAGAATTTTCTGTCCCACAATTCTCTGCAGCAACAGCTTTATAAACAGTTCATTTATTTTCATGCACTGATTGGTGTTCATGTTGATAATGAGAGGACAGATTTATTTAAATCCTCACTTCAACATCGGTTATGCACACCTCATTTTTACCGGGTTGTTAATGTTTAAATTGTCTAAAGGAACAACATTGTCATGATACACCAGCTCTTCTAAGATGAGCCTTTTGTAGTCCATCTTCAGAAAATTGTAGTTTCACTGCAGCAGTCGTCACATGATGACGAAGCGTAGAGAAAGAGTTTTCCTTTCCTAAGTCCTTCTGAATTCTCCTTTTTCGTTTCCTTCACCATGTGATGTTTTCCATCAGGGTTAACCCGTTAAAGGTGCAGGGTGTAGAACTTGGCATTTTAGCGGCATCTAGCGTTCAGATTCTAGAATGAACCTAAACGTCACGTTGCTGAGCAACGGAATCCTGTGAAGACCAAAAAGGATCCTTATGTTGTGTGTGTTTATACACACAGTTTGAATCTCTAGGACAGAGTAACAACTTTCTATGCATCCACTGCCGTCCTCTCCTCTTCTTCACCTGCATTCCAGGTAGATTTCAGAACCGGCGGACAGATTCGCGTTTCGTTCTTTTTGTCCCTAAATACCACTGTAGACAACACGGCGGATCAATATGTCGGCCTACACGAAACAGCGGCCCTCAGTAATGTAATTTTTTATAAAGATTTTTCTAACTAAATAAAAATAAAACAAACGTTTATGGGGATGTTTGTACTCCTATTTTGACAGACTTTACATACAAATAGAAACATAAATCTCCTATATTCACTGTTTCTGTTTGGCGAAATGCGGTGGATGTATAAAATGCCACATTCTACACACTGTACCTTTAACTCCCTGCTTAACTGTTTGGAATAAATTTAGAAATATTTAATTTGTTTAAAAAATCAACTTGTCATTGTTTCTGTCAGTGTTTCAGGATACAGAAAAAAACTACAAACAAACCAAAAGAATGGATACTTTTTCTTTTGCAGTAAACTGCTTGGGTGTGTTTGTGTAGGTGTGAATGTATGTATGTCTATGTGTGTACATACATATAACTACATGCATAGTTGGGTGGATTGGATGGGATAGCATGCTCTGGGGTGGATGCTGCACATGTGATATTAGGTTGGTTGGAAGGGAAACATCATATATGGACTGATGTGTGTGCATGGATATTTTTTTGGAGTTTGGGGGTCTGTGTGCTTGTACATACAGTATATATTAATATAAACTACTATTCATCAAAAACATTTTTGTGTTTGTCAAACTTAATTTTATCTATTTTAAGTCATTTTAATTGCAATTTTATTTACGAACATTTTCTAACTGAATTTGCCCCACATACAGTATTTGTTCATTTTTATGTCATCGCATAATCACCTGTTCACTTTAAAAACTTTTCAGTCCCACACCAAGAAAATGTTTTTGGCTTGTTTTTTGTTTTCTCTGTTCCCTGAAGTGTTAAGGGAACCAAACAATGATTTAATGTTCTGTTTTTCAACACAGGTGAGCTGGTACTTAAAGGGTTAAGGAGAAGTGGTTAGGAAAGGACTTAGGGGGCGACTATTCGACCGTAGGACTTGTTGGTCGACTGCAGCCGATCCTTTGGGAATAAGGCGACCCCATCTGTTCCCTGTGGTCCTGGCATTAGCACAAATCTCCTCTCTTGGTGTTTGTACACGTTGCAGCTTTAAGAAATCTCAGAGCCAGGTAAAAAAAAGTCATCCATCATTGTCAGAGCGAGCACAAGCCACTCAACACTTCTCTATCCTCATCTCCCGTCAGCTGTCAGGCCTCCTCACTTTCCCACCTCCACTCCTGCTCCGTCTGATAACCTCGTAACACTCCACGCCTCTGTACCCCGCTCTCCTCAGATCCACCGAGACGGGAAACAAAAGACGCAGAGCTCAAACCCCACAGGTGTTTGTTTCTGCTGCTTGTTGACAGTAAAGCCCTGTTGATAGCTTTGCTGCACGGAGCTCTCGTTTGTGATTATATAAAAACTAAAATCAGTTTCCAGCAGGACACTTAACATACGCTGTCTGGCCAAAAACAAGATCACACACTCTAATATTTCATTGTCCCGCCTTTTGCTTTGATTACAGTCTCGTTCTCTGTGTCATTGTTTCTTTAAGCTTCTCCAATGTCACAGATTTGTCCCAGATCACAGCACTGCCCCCACAGGCTTGGACAGTAGGCACTAGGCATGATGGGTGCATCACTTCACCTGTCTCTGACTCAGCAGCTTACACATTATTTTTAAACTAATTAAAACAAACTAAAAGACTGGATTTGTCCACAATAAGGAACTTAAACTGTTTCCAGCAGAGTGAAACAAAGTGTAAAAATGCACAAAAGTTTTGGGACAATATTAGAAACGGCAGGAATGTTTGTAAACAAAACAGCAATAAAAGTAACTTAAGGTAGATGCTACTGAGTTCGCAAACAGAGAAAAATCTTTTTGGGAAATAACAGATTATATACTGCTGCGTTCCATTAACCTTGGAACTGGGAACTGGGAAATGGGAGTGATGTCATCTCCGACTTATCTGCGTTCCAGTTGAAGTCGGAAAAAAGCGTGCCTATCTACCAGGCTATTGTTAGCTGTTGTTAGCACGCCCTTCGTTGTTGTTCACAAATATCACATGAAGAATGTGATTATCACTATGGCAGCATTTTTGTAAATATAAGTCTAACAATACTATGTATACAGCTGATCTAGAGCGACACACCCCAGTCAGAAGTGCAAATAAATGGATTATTAGAGGAGCTAAATAACTGTTCACACTGGGGGCTGCCATCTTGGATTGTCAACTCGGGGGTGGCGAGGGTCCCCCGAGTTCCTAGTCGGATATTCCGACCTCGGGGGGTATTCCAGATAAAATTTCCTACTCGGAAGTGGGAAATTCCGACCTCCGACTACAACTGGAATGCACCATAAATATTAATCATCATACCAGTAAGTGGTTAAGTTTGGTATTTAACATAAAAATGATGGTAATAATAATATCAACTTTAAAGGATAAGTTTGGTTTCTACAGCTTTCACATTGTTTATAGAATGAAGTAGAACAATATACTCACCCAGAAGGCTTTCCTGATCCAAACAGTGCTTCAGGAGATATTTAGATCCAAAATCGAGCGGTGGACATCCGTATAATGGTGGTAGCAACTGCATTTATCGTCCAAAAACTCATTAGTTTCACCAATATTTCATCATGGTCCACTCGAGCTACTCCTCCAAGACAGTCTGTGTCGCTCTAGACATGTTTTTGTGGCTGTGCTGACCTCTGAACTGAAGAAGAAGAATGTTTGCCTCCGCGCATGCTCAGTACGGCTCATTGTTTCAGGGGAAGACAGCCGGCTACACAACGACTTTCTTCTTCCAGTTTTGTGCAAAATGGACGAATATCTATGGGATGAAGATGTTGTGGAGGAGAACTTTGAATATGATGGGTGTCCTTACAGTTTCCAGCCAGAGTATACAGATGAGGAGCTCATCGAAAGGAGGACGTGGAGGCAAAGAGAAGAACAGCTGACCAGAGAGCAGTCTTCAGTTCAGAGGTCAGCACAGTCACAAAAACATGTCTGGAGCGACACGGACTGTCATGGAGGAGTAGAGTGGACCATGATGAAATATTGGTGAAACTAATGAGTTTTTAGACTATTAATGCAGTTTTAGGAGCGGCGCTATACATGCCCCGTGTGCTACCATTATACGGATGTCCGCCGCTCGATTTTGGATCTAAATATCTCCTGAAGCACTGTTTGGATCAGGAAAGCCTTCTGGGTGAGTATATTGTTCTACTTCATTCTATAAACAATGTGAAAGCTGCAGAAACCAAACTTATCCTTTAAGCTTTTGAACCTTTAAATCCCACACATAGGAAATATAATTTTTCACACTCTAACATTATCGGTAAATTATTACATGATAGGGTGCTCCAGAGCTCAGTCACATTTTTGAGTAAAATAACCCTTTATACATATATATATGTACATATGTGTATATATATATATATATAAATATATATATATATATATATATATATATATACATATATACATATATACATACATACATATGTATATATATATATAGATATAGATATAGATATAGATATAGATATATATAGATATATAGATATATATATTACATGTTTTTTTATTTCTAATGACCAGTGGCAAATTGAGAATTCGAGAAACACTTGCTTAAAGAGCACGTGTGCATGTGGTATACAACTCTTATTTCTGTCTTCTGTTCTTTTCTCTGCATTCTCACTGTCTCATCAGCTCACACATCACTTTTAGACTAATTAAAACAAACTAAAGGCTTAACTAAAAGACTGGATTTGTCCACAATAAGGAACGTAAACTGTTTCCAGCAGGGTGAAATGTAGTGAGAGTTTAATTGCGAATCATGTTTGGATGCCATAGGCCTTTCTGGTGCAGATTAAAAGAGTCCTGCAGATAAACTGGACCATGAGCCCAGACCTCTGGTTATTATAAGATGTTGGATGCAATATACTCACCAGAAGGCTTTCCTGATCCAAACAGTGCTTCAGGAGATATTTAGATCCAAAAAAATCGGCGGTGCTCAGGATATTAACCAGTCTGGACCTGGAAAGGACACAAAGAGTCTGCAGTGAAGCTCTGTGTGCTTTCAGATCAGCACAGCTCCAGTCGGCTCCGGTCTCACCTGCACAGGTCGTCTCTACGGCAGAAGCTCTGCTGGTGCAGACAGTTGGGCTGCAGCCCGTCCGTCTCCTGGTAGGAGCAGGACGGCACGATGGTCTTCCTCCTCCTCTCGCCGCACAGCGTGTTGGTGCACGGGCAGAACAGCACGCCCAGGCTGTACTCCTCGGGCACCCGCTCCAGGAAGCGCCGCAGGGCCCGGTGACACTTGTGCTGGTTGCAGCGGTTGGCCCCCGGCACTTTCTTGGTGCAGGCGAAGACGTACTCTGATCGCAGGGAGCCGCACTTCTCGTACAGGCCGCAGTCCTGTGCTGCCTTCAGGCACTGATTCTCTCCGTCCAGCTGCATTAGAGAAGAGGCTGAAAAAGACGAGGAAGAGTCACGTCAGACCAACAACATCAGCTGTTTGTGTCGACACCTCAGAGCTCAAATAATGACGTAAACCTGACTGCTGGGGCCATTTTGCTTTACAGTTTGAGACGGACACTGAGGGATTCTGTTGTTTCAATGGACAATTTTCTAACATCAGATGGACAGCTCCATATTGGAAATATTTCACTAATCCATCTGGGAGGAGCCCTGCAAAAATATTTTCAAGGGCAGAACCTTCAAACAACAGCAGCTTGTGATTGGACAATCATTCGGCTCATCACTCTCGTCACGGACCAATCCATATCGAGCAGCGCTGCTATGATGTAGCATATGTAGCGGATAAACATAGCGGCTGACGGCTAATGGATGTTAGCTGATAGCTTAACTACCTTAAGACGATTGT
Source organism: Scarus forsteni (assembly GCA_036419115.1). Classification (NCBI taxonomy): domain Eukaryota; kingdom Metazoa; phylum Chordata; class Actinopteri; order Labriformes; family Labridae; genus Scarus; species Scarus forsteni. The sequence continues at coordinate 11,250,115 of JAZDUH010000395.1, forward strand.
TTCACATTAAATCATACCACACAGATGTATCATTTAACACTTATATTTGACATGAATATTAAACTTGTTCAATATTTACAACTGAAAATCTTCATGTTTGGGGGGAGTGTAGCCAATCAAGAGTTGAGCTAAAAGAGGAACAAGGAAGCAAAAATAAAAATAAGCATGGCGGACCTGAAACATAAAGTTTGGTGGAGCTCAGAAATGAAGGACCAGTCTCCAGGATTGCTCCGACAGTCTTTTCTCTTTTTAGTTCTAAAACAGTCCGGAGACTCTTCTCGTATGTCCTCTTCCATGTTGTGTTTTCTGGCTGTTGCTGTTTTTTCTTCTTTGTTTTTGCTAGATCAGGTTTGATCAGATTTCTGTCTTGGAGGACTAGATTGTAGATTGATGGTGGGACACAATGGTTATGTGTATGGTGAGATGTGTTGAGATTATTAGTACACCACACCAGAGGTGTGGACTCAAGTCATGTGACTTTGGACTCGACTTGACAATATGACCAAAGACTTGCAACTCGACTTGGACTTTGAAATCAGTGACTCGGGATGTGACTCTGACTTTAGTATGATGACTTAGAAATGCTTTAAATTTTCAGTAGGACTGTTGAGAAAATGTGCTCCCATTCAAAGTATTCAACTAAGTGACGGTTATGTTGTCATTTCCAGCAAGACAATACTTTTCCCACAGGATCTGCCCCATTGAATGCATCTATTAACGTTCAATCAGGGTTAAGAAGAATAAACAAAGAGGGGGCAGATTTCACTGTTACTTTCTTTGAGCGCAAGACTGCAGGAGTGCAGGAACAACCCAGAGATGTGGAACCATGCAATTTCCATGTATTCGCAAACTACAAGGTCATAAACAAAACAAATTGCCGTTTGCAAAACCTGCAGCATGAGAATAACAGACAGAGAGGCGACAACGTCAAACTTTTTTTGGCACCTGTCGCTGCACAAAGAACAGTAAGTTCACTAAACAGTGCTTATAACTTGCAAAGACTTGAACATTTTAAGCCTATGACATCAGACTTGACTTGGACTTGCACGTCTTTACTTGAGACTTGACTTGGACTTGGGTTTAAAGACTTTAGACTTGACTTGGACTTGGGTTTAAAGACTTGAGACTTGACTTGGACTTGGGTTTAAAGACTTGAGACTTGACTTGAGACTTGCAAAACAATTACTTTCTCCCTCCTCTGCACCACATGGAGTCCGATCAAAACTGTTCAGTGTATGATTTCTGTCTCCATGTGCGGGCTCTCTAACGGATAAAATCAAACCAGAAACCTTGGTGCTGTGAGGCGAGAGCACTACCTGCTGCACCACTGTGTTTGAGCTAAGTCGAAGGTGATGCAGATTTGTTGCACGGTGAAACCTGAAGTCAGACTCAACATAGACAGACTCTCTTTCTGCTTTGTGGTCTGACTTCTGAAATCCAGGCTCTCACGCTCAATGCCACACTCATGTTTTTGTATTGGACCTATGATGTGACCTTCTCTTCAGGATAAAGTGTGAGTCTGGAACTAAACCAGGTTTTAATCTCACTGATGATGTTTGTCTTGATCCACTCTTATCAGAAAAGCTGCTGATAGGACTGAATGTAACCTGTGCTGCAGACTGTGATGGTCATGTTAATTTAGATTTACAGCAGGTATTACTGTCCTTAATAACCTTTATATGACTCATATCCAGTCTGAGGCAGTAAACAGGCTGTGGGACCGAGACCGGAGTGGACATGAAGACATCAGAGTCCTCAGCTGGTCCACAGTTACCATGTCAGTATTGATTCGTCATATTGATCAACATGTCTGAGGCAGAGTGATTCATTGAGCTGTTTGGTTGTGTATGACGACCAATAGACTCGTCTGTCATTAAATATTCTCTGGGTGACATTGATGGACCCTGACACAAACCATCCAATCAGAGCGGGGCCGCATGGCTGCCTCTGCGAGCGTGTGCGAGAGCGTTTTACCTGCCACTAAGGACGCCATGTGAGTATCCATCTGTGTGTCATCGTAGGGAGAAATCTCCAGCTCATCCTCCCCTGGAAAAGAAAGGAGATGGAGAGAGTGAGCGCTCATGAAATGTGTGATGGGACAAACATTAGGGTTTGGAAACAGAGAGGTAATGGAAGAAGGCCAATTTAAAATCCAATATGGTGGTCTGTAAAGTTTTCCAGGTCAGCAGTAACATCTGAACGGAGGATGTGAAATGATCCGGAAAGATTTCATATATATACGTTTCTAAATAGCCCAAAAATTAGAGGTTGAGTTGGCATTTAGCACTTCCTGTGTCGCGAGGCTGAAAGTCTTTAGGATTTTTTGGATAAATGCCTGAAATATGTTTGTGATGATCTTAAGATTTTACCGTTAAATCTGAAATGCATCTAGTATTAGCCTGCTTTAAATATTAGAGTTTGTTTTAAGGGATGGCTGATAACAAACTGCTAATGAGGACTGCAAAAATGGCAAAATGGGGATCGGCATTTCTTTCTTTTTTATAATTTCTATTAGCATTTTCACCATGTGTACGTCAACCGCTATATAACAGAAATATAAACACATAAAACTCTCCCACATACACCAAAACTTTCTTTCTTTGAAAAAGTTCAAATAAATACAAATTCATAACGCAACAATCAACTTAAATTTAAAAAAAATACAAGTTCAACATTTCAAACAAAAACATATACATAAATTCATAAAACACACTTGTGCTTAAAAGAGTCTGTGTAAAACAGATTTGTCATAAACTAACAACCATTGCTAATCCAGGGATAAACTCATGGAGGAGTGTAACGACAGTTTCTGATTATCTTAATCTTTACTTTTGCTACAGGGTTCCTGTTTTGTTTTGTTTCTCACTTTAGTTTGCCCTTGTGTTGGTAAATGTTCTAAGCATATTGCTAAAGGGAGCCAAAGGCCTTGAAAAATGTAGCCTCTGTTATTTTTTTCTAAAGGTAGAAACTCAGAAATTTGCTCTAGAAACATCTTAAAAGTCTGAGGTAATTATGTTGTGATTATTAATAATCTGCATTGTTTTTGGATTAAACTGAAAAACTGGTTTGTTATTTAGAAGACACACACTGGGTATTTGATCAAATTCTGTTTTTAATACTTTTTTTGTGAAATAATGAATTTAATGCCAAAAACTTTTTAAGATGTCACAATGCCAAAGAGGTGCATAAATGTTCCTTCTTTAACTTTACATCTATGACAGTTTGGAGAGGTATCTTTGGATATTTTATGCATCCTTAATGGGGTTAAATAAAGACAGTTACTAAATTTAAAGTTTTCTACTTTAATTTTGTTGCTTGTAAATGGAAAATATGAATTCTCAACAGGTTCTTTTTCATAAGTGTGAGGACAGATGATTGTCTTCCTTGTGCTAATAATTTATAAAATTCTGCAGTTTTACCTTCAATCACTGTGGATGACTATTTAGCGTTTTCTATTTCAGTGCAAAACTCAACAGGTTCTTTTTCATAAGTGTGAGGACAGAATTTTGTGTTTGAAATGGCCCTTTTCCACGAGCACGCTTTGGTCCTACTCCACTCAGCCCTACTCGATTTGCAGCGTGTTTCCACTAGCCCGGTTCCTCCTAAAACAAGCTAGTTTTAGTACCTACTCCGCTCTGGTTCAAAGTGAACTGAGTCCATACTAAAAGATGACGTCACCAACTGCCGTCTACTGATTGGTCAGACAATGTCGTCATCGATGAGTCATGAGTGCCACGACCGAGCATGCTAGCGGTAACTACCGTTAGCTTACCCTCATACGTCTTTTCTTTGCAGCTGGATTGCTCTCATCCTCGGTTTCATTCTGTTGTATAACTTCCAAAACTCTCCTGTGCTTCTCAAGGAGTATTTCTTCTTACCACCTGCAGCCTTCTTCTGCTTTCCTTTTTTACTCGGTTTGTGACAAAAAGCCACAGATTGTTGTGTCGTGCTCAAAATGACGTCACCACAGAGCCGCTCTCCATTTACAGTGACACTGTAGCTGTTGGGCAGGCGACTGGGGCTAATGGAAAAGCAGCACAAGGCGAGTAGAGTAGAGCAGAGTAGAGTCAGGTAGAGTTGAGTAGAGTAGAGTAGGGCTAGTGGAAAAGGGCCATAAGTATTTGAATTAGTCGATATTTGAGATCTTAAACTCTAAAACTGTTCTAATCATTTTCATAGTTCATCTATTAATTTCATTTTCCAGTAGCTTCGCAGTAGCATCATAGTTGGATATTTTTTAATCAGCTTCTTTACTTATTGATAAAGCAGCACAGTATCATCTAAACAAGCTCCACGTTTCCCATCACCCCTCTTTCCTCTTGTATTTAACCTCATGTCTCCCTCTGCTCTGTGCCAGTTCGTCGTACCTCATAGCCCTTGCCTTTTGCCCCACGTTTTGGAAACTTTTGCCTGATCTGACTGCTCTACTGTGCAACCCAACTCTGCCTGCAAAACCACCATTTCTGAATCTGGTTTTGTGTCAATTTAATTAATTTTTTTGAGGTTTGTTCGAGATTCTATAAGTTGTTCAGGTATGCAGCAACACTTTGGTGACCACTTTCTTTTTCTTATGTTTTAGAGAGAGAGAGTACATAGCAGACTCAGTGAATGTTTTTGAAGTAAAAGATGGTGTCCCATGATCATCCCCTTCATTTATCATGACCTTTAAGCCCCTCCCCTTGACCTTCCACTGTACAGTCATGGCCAAAAGTTTGGAGAATGACACAAATATTACATTTTCACAAAGTCTGCTGCTTCAGGGTTTTTAGGTGTTTTTGTCAGATGTTTCTATGGTATAATGAAATACAATTAGAAGTATTTCTTAAGTATCAAAAGCTTTTATTAAGAATTACACACAATTCATGCAATAAGTCAATATTTGCAATGTTGGCCCTTCTTTTTCAAGACCTCTGCAATTCTCCCTGGCATGCTGTTAATCAACTTTTGGACCAAATCCTGACTGATGGCAGTTCATTCTTGCATAATCAATGGCTGGAGTTTGTCAGAATTTGTGGGTTTTTGATTGTCCACCAGCTTCTTGAGGATTGACCACAAGTTCTCAATGGGATTAAGATCTGGGGAGTTTCCTGGCCAAGGGCCCAAAATCTTATGTTTTGTTCCTCAAGCCATTTTGTTATGACTTTTGTTTTATGGCAAGGTGCTCCACCGTGCTGGAAAAGGCATTCTTCATCACCAAACTGCCCGTGGATGGTTGGGAAAAGATGCTCTCGGAGGACGTTCTGGTACCATTCTTTATTCATGGCTGTGTTCTTAGGCAAGATTGTGAGGGAGCCCTCTCCCTTGACCGAAAAAAACCCCCACACATGAATGGTCTCAGGTCTCAGGCCCTCCTCACATGAGGATGACCCTGTATTGCCTTGGAGTCGGCATCAAAACATGTATCGCTGTTTATATATGCATGAGCACTTGTTGCTGTTGTTGCTGTAGCTGGTGTTGTTGGTGTTCTGTGAGCAAATGTTGGTATAAAAGTCGTAGCAATATTTGTAGCTGCTGGAACAAGATCGGAATCTGCCCGACTGCCGCCATTGTTGTTGTTGTTGTTGTGTGTGTGACAGCGTGGGTTGGGGGGCGGGGAGGAGGAGGAGGGGTGCTATGAGGTCACCGTCTTTTCTGGACTTATCTGTTTATACCAACTACAGCATGAAGACGAATACGCAGATATCAACCTGCAGACCCGTTTTCAAAAAAGATGCGGAGTCATGGACAAATACGCGTCTCCGTGTGCCAATATCACCAGATCAATAGTTTGTTTTACCTTACAAATTCGTACTCGTGTAAAGCCCACCTCAGTCTGTCCCTGATGTTTTTACTGGAGGGGAGTGGCTTCGTTGCTGCCCTCCTTGACACCAGGCCTACCCCCAAAAGTCTTCGCCTCACTGTGTGTGCAGATGCACTCACACCTGCCTGCTGCCATTCCTGAGACTGGGACTTTGCAATTAAATGCAGTTGAGCTGATAACTCCTCATAACATTCTGGAGTATATGCAAATTGCCAGTATAAAAACCGAAGCAGCAGACTTTGTGAAAATTAATAGTTGTGTCATTCTCAAAACTTTTGGCCATGACTGTACTTTCACTTCTTGACAGCTGTGTACTCTGCACAGGTTTAAAAACATGAGTCTTTATTTTAAATTTAACTTTCTTTAAAGGGACTGTGAGGAGTTTCTAAGTAATTACAAAAAAGGTCTCACTTTTAGATATATGCCTGATGGAAATACACACTTTAAGGTGAGTTTTATAGCATCAAAATAGGTTATCTATAAATGCTATTCCTTAGCTTCGTGTTCGGGTCGGACAGGGCTGGACTGGCCTGGATACTCAACTTCAGGAACAAGACAATTAAAACTAGAGCTAATTTATATTATTCAGACACGTCTTAGAGCACCGGGCTGTAAGTAGAGATATATAGCCGGCTACAAAACTACGATACTAAGTTTCCCATAAATTGCTTGTTGTCACACATCAAAAACTACCACTATGTAACTAGAAAGAGATACATTACCTCGTGGCTTTGCATCCTGTAAGTTGTTGAAAAAAGAAGTTGTAAAGCAGAGTTCTGAGGAAGGTCTGAGCTGCATTCATTAGCATCACAACAAACGCACACTTTGGCTTGGGTCACGCGCCTTTTAGTGCGTTCAGTCAGAAGTAGAATTATAATTTCAAGTTCTGAGTAGGAAATTGCAACTGGAACGTCCCCCGAAGTCGGAATTTCCTACTGGGAACTCGGTGAAACCGCGCCACCCCCGAGTTGACAATGGAAGATGGATGCCCCCAGTGTGAACAGTTATTTAGCTCCTGTAATAATCCATTTATTTGCTCTTCTGACTGGGGTGTGTCGCTCTAGATCAGCTGTATACATAGTATTGTTAGACTTATATTTACAAAAATGCTGCCATAGTGATAATCACATTCTTCATGTGATATTTGTTGAAAAAAAGTTGTAAGCAGGTTCTGAGGAAGGTCCTGAGCTGCATTCATTAGCATCTAGCTCAGCACACTTTGGCTTGGAGTCACGTCTTTTAGTGCGTTCCAGACTTCAACTGGAACGCCGATAAGTCGGAGATGTCACTCCCATTTCCGAGGTTACTGGAACGCAGCATTACGACAGTCGGCGCGCGTGCTCATGGGTAGCAGAGTCTTCATGTCGCCGGTAATAGATTCTCCTCACAGCACCTTTAAGTAACAGTTCATCACTAAAGCTCTGAGGCCCACTGAGAAGATGCATAAAACATACATTTTTAATTTTAAGCAGAATCAGGCTGACGTTTCCCCCTTTGGTTCATGATTTTTTGCTTAATTATTTAACTCTCTTTGGTGCAGGGCTGTTTGTAAAACTTAAAAACAGTTTTTGTTATGGTGAGTTATTCTCTGAAAACAGCCAAGGTGCCTTTGTGAAACAGTGTTTGTTGTTCCAGTGGGCCAACAATTAAAACCCATTATTTACCCTCACTGCAGTGTGCTATATTTGTGCTTCATCAAAAGTCTCAAAGTACATTCAGGACGCTCACTTTGCTTTTCCCAACAGCCTTCATGTCCCTCAAATCATTTTGAAACAGTTCAGACCACCAGCTCGACTTTTTAGGTGGTGGGTCAAGAGGAAAACAACAAAAACTCAAATCTAAGGAAGTTTATTCATACAATTTCAGTTCTGAAAATCTCACAAGACTTATCATAAGCCAAAGCTGCCTGACATGTCCAGCTACACATCTTATTTCAGTATTTAAACACATTAAATAAACCCTGGATTCCTTGTAATGAGATAAAAAACAATCTACCAATGTGGTAAGACAAATTTTACTTGTAAGATGTCTTGGAAATAAGATATTTTCTCATAATTACAAGTTATTCAGCATATGTTGTTTTTCATTCCTTGTAATAAGATATCCATCTGCACTCCTCAAATGAATTTGAAATTTTAGGAAGTATTGTGGATATTTTGGACTTGAAATTAGAAAACTAAACTTGGTAAATTTGAGTTTTTGCAGTGAAGACATGGTGTGTTTTCTGTAATATTCTGATTGAGATCATTCTGTTAATGAAGTTAGTGTGTTATCAAGAGTCAAAGTGATGTTGTCTTTGAAAGGCTCCTCCTGAAGTCTGAGTGATGTGGAGGAGAAAAGTTTGGAATAAAATCACGCTGTCCCGTTTTTCTTCTGAATTAACAAGATCATCATCTTCAAATGATAGTTTTACGGGAAATATATTATCAAATAAACTGGATCTTCAATAAAAAACCTAACACAAAAACTAGATATCCACGATAACGGTGACCAGCTTAGCTCATCCTTGGTTGACCCCATGAAGGCCAAAGGTCTGTCTAATAGGGCTCCTCTTATTTCTTGGTGCTTGGAGAAAACCATCCATCCTCCGAGCATTTTCAGTGTTTGAACAGTTGTTCAAGGACAAACTAGTAAAAAAAAAACATCCATAAAAGCCTCCTGAAAAAATGTATTTCCCTCATTTATAAACCCAAATCAAATCAAACAGTGGCCATGTTTACTTCCTTCAGAGTTCATTAAGAGAGTTTAAATTCATCAGAACAGCCAGATTTATTCACACAAACATGTCGACATTTAAAGTTTCTGATTACTTTGGGAAAATTGAAGCTAGAGTCCAGTTAAAAACCAGCTCAAATCACCCAATGAAGAGGCTGGTGGGTGTAATTATGCCAAAAAGACACCACCTGATTCAGTCAGAGCAGTGATATGAACACTAGATGAGGTGCTGCTGATGGAAGGAAAACACTCAGATCAGCCCCACACCATGAGCATCTGCTCTCGAGAGTGTCTGAGACTAAGGGTGTTTCCACACCAACCATATTTAGCGCGCACCAAAGAAGTTTTGGCCCAGGGTTTGGTACGTTAGTATCAATGTGAATGCAACCACTGCACTTTGGTGCGCACCATAATGGTCCTGGTCTGGACCTCCATGTCTTGGTTCCGCCTCCATCTCCCTACATTTGGTGTGGTTTCACTGGTGTGAAACAAAGTGGTCCAACCGATCTACTTTTGATGCATTACTTCCTGTTAATCCCACGGTTGAATCTTTTGCTTACTCAATTTGTCGCATTTGTGTTTTCTCTGGTTGAGATTACGCGATGATTCTGAGTCCAGAAGAAGGTGATGGATGACGCTCTCAAACCAAAAAAAACACACTGGAAGGAAAAAAAAATGAGAGAAGAAGCGTAATATCATGGACATGGTTAACAGGTCAATTTTTGTTTATTCTGGTTGAGGATTATGATGATTTACGAGGGTCCAGAAGGTCGCTGATGACGTCTTAAACACGATAAAAAAAACACACTTGAAGGAAAATGTAGAAGAGAGCGAAACATGATATCATGGACATGGTTACCAGGTAATTAGCTTTGTTTAACTGTTTGTTTATGAAGTGTGAGACAGGTAAGTCACATGAGCATCAAACTTGAGGAAAAAGACAAAGCTGACTGAATTTTTAGGTAAAAAAAAACTGCTTAAATATATATATTTATATATATTAATATATGATACACGTTCACATGGCCTGAAGTGATACCAGACTGACTTTAGTGATTGTTAGAGGTGAAAATGAGGAAACAGACAGTTTGGGCTTCAAACAAACAACAACACAAGTTTCTTTTTCTGGTTAAATTAAAAATAAAAATAAAAAGTAGCACTAGCTCGATGTGTTCAAGGTCATGTGACTCCTATCTGCACTGAGTGTTACGTTTGCAAAGGCTCATGAGAAAATTTGCACTGATCCTTAAACTGTGAGCTCATGTTTAGTTGTCTTCAATAAGTACCTGTAAATTAATTATTTAATGGGGACATCAGCTTCTTAAAGGCTCCACCTTAAACCTGGACTCCTCTTGGTCAAAGGGCCAGAGCTGATGGATTCACTGAGGCACTCGGGACAGGGTGAAAGGTTATCTCCAAGCTTAAAGCTGAATAAGATTTACATATTCATAAAATCAAAGAGTGAAATAATGCTGAATGTGACAGAGGTTAGGTCTGTGAGGCTGTGATGGTCATCGCTTTAATATTTCCTCTCAGCTCTGTGGAAGTTTAATTCTGCAAAGGGAAGATTTTTGTTTCTTTAAACTTCAGAGAAGAGACTTCAAGGCTCCTCCTTTGAATAATTAACATGCCTTTACTTTCTTAACATGATCATGTGGGCTTTAAAAACACATCTGGAAGGGCCTCAGCATCAACCCATCATCAGGAGGTGAGACAAAAAGAATAAGATGTTTTCTCTGCTTGATGCCAATGATCTGACCCTTCTTAAACAGACTAACATCTTCTCCACGACCACAGGATGTGTCTTTGACATGGTTGTTGAAGAAATGAGAAGCTGCTCATTGCATCAACTGGAGTTAAATAACTTATTTCAGCTGAAAGATAATCACCCATGCAGTAATTATCCAACAGGAGGCTTCCTTGAAAGCAAAAAGCAATCCATACACAAGGCAATTCAAAGTGCTTTACAGGAAAAGAAAAATGCCTTAAAATCACAATACAAAATAAAAACATTAATCATTATAAAATAAATTCAAAAAGAGGAGGGCAGATCAGATCCTTTCAGTCATGCACAGTTAAGCAGAATTGTTTTAAATGTATTTTTGGGCATTCTGTGCCTTTATTGATTGGAGAGAGACAGTGGATAGGCTTGTGAAAGGGGGAGAGAGTCGAGGAAGACACTTTGCAAACTGGTCACAGGTGGGATTCGAACCTGGGGTGCATCCGAATAGTCCTCTTTTGATAAGGAACCTTCCTTACTGAAGAAATGACCCGGAAGCATTAAAGCATCGGCCATGATAAGAGCTGTTCGAATTCTCCAAAAGTTAAGGAAAGGAGGGTTGTTGCTTCCTTTAATATCTCCTTTAGCTGAGGAAACACTGGACCATCCTTTTCAAAAGGAAAAGAGAAGAAAACGCCCCATAATGTCTTACGGCACGTGACGTGTATAAATACGGCTCCTGACGAAAGTTTACGGAAACTTACGATGGAGAAGGGACAGAACGATGAGGCCTAATAACGTTTATGAAAAATAATCAGCTAAAGAAGAACAATGAGGACTTTTACAATACTTCAAATATAATAAATTCAAACAATGTTCATGATGATATATGTGAATGAAACAGGGGGAATAGTGCTTCTGACAGTCTGCTGTATTATCAGGCTTCAGATTGTCAGTGTCTGTGAAAGACGTCCACATTTATAGATGCTCTAACCTCACAGCTGTGAGCAGAAAACACACACTGCATGACAACAGACTAAACACCATCACAGGTAAATCCTCTGATCAGGGATTGTTAATGTTAACCGAATGGACAGATATGCAGAGCTTCTATTTTTCGGATAAGGCACGGCGCAGTTCATTTTAGAACATTGAATAGTTCCTCGTGTTTACCTACACTAATCCGTCGCCACATAAAATAAACCTGTCAACAAGTGAAAAGTAGTCGCATGCCTCTTTACCGCAGTTCTCCTTTCCTCTCGTCTTTTTCCCCCACTTCCCGATGTGATGCTTTTTTTTGAGGTTACTTTGTGAGCTGGATAAAGGCGGAGGACTTAAGAAGGACTATTCGGATCCACCCCTGGACCGGCAGAAGCATGTAGATGGAGTGCCTGGTTGCTAACCAGTCCGCCAAACCAGCACCCCAGTAGGATTGTTTTAAGCCTAGATTTGAACATTGTCAAACTGAAGACACGAGTGACCCTGTCAGATACTGTTCATTTTCAGAAAGACTGTTCCAGATTTTTTTAGCAGAAAACTGAACCCTGGATGGCAAGTGTTTAGTGGCGAATAAATACGACATCAAAGTGAAATGTTTGTGTTGATGATGGAAATGAAATTCATTCTCTCGCCTTGCTCGATGATGAAGGAGTTTTTTTTTTTGGGAGGAGGAAAAAGTGATAGGAAATGTTGTGTTATGTAGATGGAGTGCCTGGTTGCTAACCAGTCCGCCAAACCAGCACCCCAGTAGGATTGTTTTAAGCCTAGATTTGAACATTGTCAAACTGGAGGCCTGTCTCACATCTTCAGAAAGACTGTTCCAGATTTTAGCTGCAGAAAACTGAACCCTGATCCTTCATGTTTAGTCCTGGCTCTGGGCCCCAGCAGGAGGCCGATGTTGCATTAATGATGAAATTCAAATGTTGAAATGCTTTACAATGAATTGACATTGTTTCAATGGTGATGATGGGAGGAGGGAGACGCAATGGCTGATGGGAAAGAAAAAGAGTGACTTTGTGTTAACATGCTTGTGTTTGGTGTTGTAGTGCTTGTGTGTTATGTTGCTGGTTTTGTTGGGTGTATTGTAGGGATGGACGATACAGTTAAACTCACGATACGCTGCACCTCGATATGCCTGGGTCACGATACGATACGTCACGATACAATATCAAAAAGTAAAAAGAAAAAATATTACTGTGTAATTACAACTTATTTGTTTTTGTTTGAGTTGCACACAGGAAAACACAAGGCCCAACAGGCCAAACACAAACAATAACACTCTCTCTAACCCTAGAGAGGTTAGAGAGAGTGTATGCTAACGAGCGGTAAGCTCGCTTTATGTTGATGCTGAAGGTGGTGGTTCATGTTTGTTGTGTTGGAGGCGGTGTACAGAATGACAGCATAGCAAAGTTTACACACCGTCTTAGTCTTGTCAGTTACTCTGTTGTCGTCTTTGTCTTTTTAATGAGAAAGCCAAAATACTGCCAGACAGATGACTTGTATCCAGGCGGAGCGTCTTCAATTTCAACCTCATTCGACTTCATCATTCAGCTTTTTGGAGGCAAGCTAGTTGGTGCTAATGTTTGTTGTCGTCACTTCTGGTCACATGCGCTATTACAGGACGTGACGTCTTTATTCGCGATCCATTTTTTTCAAACTCGATGCATTTCGTCACTTTCTGTATCGCGATATTTCGCCAAACAATATTTCATCCCATCCCTAGTGTATTGTGAGGGTTTTATGTGGATAATGGATTGATTGATAAACATGGATTCTTAGCCCACTTTATTCACTCATTGTTTTAATGTCTAATGTAATCCATAAGTATCATTGAATCAATGTTGATCATATCATGGTTGATTCAAGGTTGATTCATTGTTACAACTGGTTAGAAACTAAATGTTGTTTTAATGTTGATCATAGTTTTTAATATCTGACATCAATGTTGATTATAATCTTCAGCCTGACTGTATTTCAGTGTTGATTCAATCACTTTCTTGCATCTATTTGCTTAGTTCAGTCCAGGTGATGAGTTTACATGGACGACACTCTGAGGAGCCGAACTGGCTCAACCCTCCACTGGGATGCCAGGCCAGCGGAGTCGGTCCAGTTGTGGGCTCGTCATTTCTGGGGGACCTCGTCTCTTGTGAGGCCCACGAATGGACCTGAGCCCTGTTCTCCCCAAATATCTACCCGGTGTCCAAGTAAATATCCTCTCTCTATAATCACAAAGGCAGATTAAGCTCCTAAAATATCTGAGGCCATTATTCCAAAGCAGCCTCATGAAGGAGTGTGTCAGAGCTCATTCACACACACTCTCACAGAAACACTCTGGAGTAGCAGAAGCGTGTCCGCCGTGCTGGTGCGACGTGTGCACGAGCGAGCGAGCGAGGACTAGCCAGCGGACCCCTCCTCCCCTGTGGCCTATTAGTCAGCCGAGCATTAGTGTAATTACACACTCTTCAGTTCCCGATGCTGCTCGGCTGCTCTCCCGTGTCATTACCATAAATATATAGCCCGGAATAGGATTTACATACATAAACACTTTACATGCCATTACATTCCTGATTGAGTTTGCTCTTTGGAGTGTGTTTAAATAATTTGCAGGAACAAACGGCTCGTCCACTCGTCAATCAGGACTCTCCTGATGGTTTCAGCAAACGGACAATAGCTGCAGTTACACCAAATCGCTCTGAAATTAAACATCTCTGCTCCGTGTGGACGTCTAATTTAAACCTCATTACGTCAATTTGGCTCTTCAGTCTGGCAGGTACTGAACAGCAGCACAGCAGTCCAGGTGATATTACAGAGAGACCGCTCAAGGCTGAACTGGCAAGATGACAAAAATCAAGGTCAAACATAAAAACATACTGGATGCTTTTTACAGCAGCAGTGCATGGATGTGTTGTTTTTTTTTAGCATGTTATTCAGTCAAAACTCGAAAAACAGAAGGATCGACTTTCAGCTGCACTGAAAAAACTGAGGTCTTGGCAAATTAATTTTTCTGATTTTAAGTCAAAATATCCACAGTACTTTGTAAAATTCTATATGCATTTAACGAGTCCAGAAATATATATTATTATAAAGAAAATTTACCGGCTTGAGGGTCTTAAAATCAGGTATAGACACTACTTCAGAGAGCACATCTTACTTCTGAGACATCGTACAAGTAACTGTCCTGCAACATGGGCAGATATTTTTTACATATCACAAGAAATCCATGTTTTAAATTTTCTTTTTAAGTGCTGAAATAAGATGAACAACTAAACATTTCAAGCATTATTAGCTTACAATAAGTCTTTTGAGATATTTAGAACTGAAATTGGATGAGTAAACTGCCTTAGATCTGAGTTCTTGCAGCGTGCATGCATTTCTGGGCCAAAACAGACAATTAATGAAAAAATGTAAATTCATATTTAACTAAATACTTCTTATGTGTGTCAAGGTTGTGAGGCCTGATGTTCACATCGCTTGTGAGCAAAATATCTTAAACATTTTTCCAAGGATTTTCTACAAACTTTGCACATGTCCACTTTAACTTCAGTAGGAATGAGAGAGATGGTAGAGGTCATAGGTCCATGAAAATGTCGTCTGATGTAAGATCTCGGAGCAGTTTGAGGGTTTTTTTCTGGGTTTGCATGAAGCCTGTTTCACACTGGATTCCTTTTTCTTGCCGGACAGCAGCAGTGTGTGAATGCTTTTTTTTTTTTTGGCAAGTTATTGAGTCAAACAGAAAAACAGAAGGATCGATTTTTTCGGCTGCACTGAAAAACCTCAGGTCTTGACAAGTTTATTTCTCTAATTTCAAGTCAAAATATCAACAGTACTCTTCCAGATATATATCTTTTTATGAAGAACATTTTCCTGCTTGAGGGTCTTTAAAATCATGTATAAAAATTACTTAAAATGGCACATCTGACTTCTGAATCATCTCACAAGTAAAATTTGTTCCGCAACATGGGCAGATATTTTAACATATCACAAGCAAACAGTGGTTTATATTTTGTTTACAGTACTGAAATAAGATTTACAGCTCGATATCTCAGGCATTTTTGGCTCACAATAAGTGTTATGAGATTTTCAGAACTTAAATTAGATGAGTAAACTTCTGGACTTGCATGAAGCCTGTTTCACACTGGATTCCTTTTACTTGCCGGGCAGCGGCAGTGCATGACTGTTATTTTTTTATTTATTTTGTTTAGCACGTTATCAATTCAGAACTTCCAGACTGGAAATGCAACCCGAGCGTTCTCTTGCCAAAATCTCAAAAACAGGAGGATCAACTTTTCCGTCCACTCGCTGCACTGCAAAAAACTCTTGCCAAGTATATTTGTCCAACTTCAGGTCAAAATATCCACAGCACTTACTAAAATTTCATATGCATTTGACGAGTTCAGATGGATATCTTATCACAAGAAATTAAAACCAAAAATAAAGAGTTGAATAACTTGTAAATATAAAAAAAAATATCTGCCAACGAAACAAGAAAAATTTTCCTGCTTGAGGGTCTTAAAATCAGGTACAGAAACAACCTAAGATAGCTCATCAGACTTCCAAGGCATTGTTAGAGTAAAATTTGTCCCACAACATGGGCAAATATTTAAAGTTTCACAAGAAATCCATGTTTACTTTTGTTTTAGGTACTGAAATAAGATGTACAGCTGGACATTTTAGGCATTTTTTGGCTCACGATAACTGTTGTAAGATTTTCAGAACTTAAATTTGATGAGCAAACTTCCTTAGATTTGAGCTCTTGCAGTGTGCACACATTTCTGGGCCAAAACAGACAATTAATGAAAAGATATAAATCCATATTTAACTAAATCCTGCTGGTTTGTGTGCCCACAGCAGCAGATAAAGACAGAGACTGTTCGCTCGCTCCTCCTCTGTGGAGAAACTCCCCTCGCTGCCTTCACTCTGCAGCTATTCATGAATCAGGCTCCTTTGGGGAGATTTATCACAGATCTTTCTAAACTTTAACAGAAGCTCTTTACTAAGGTGATATAATGTGTAGAGATAGAGCTGTGGCAGCAGGACACTGGGGTGAAATGGGCTTCGGTGTCGATTCTGCCTCAAGGATGAACCTGTCAGAGTCCATCATAGGTCAGAGGATCATTAATGGAGCCTCATGTTCATCACTGCATCAATCCTCAGTGTCTCAGGGACTTAACGATGTGAACTTGTAAGCAAAAATATCTCGAGGGCAGAACCGGCTTGAAACAATGTGGCACCCTAGACAGCATTTTACATGGTGTAATTGGCATTAAGTTTTAAAAAGAACTTAAAAGCATATTTTTACCTCAACATGTTTAACAAATAAATCTAAAAAAATCTGTAATACAATTAAAATTCCAATACAACAAAATACAGTTCTTTAAATAAGTGAATAAGTACTAATAACTTATTATTAGGGGTGCAACAATACATGTATCTGTATTGAACTGTTTGATACAGTGGCCTCAGTTCAGTACCCTTTAAACTGAACAATACGCAATTTTGTATTTATTTATTTGATCAACTTCTGATGAGGTGCTATGGGCTGAAAGTTCAGTGAATCTGTGTTCGACTACTCCAGGCTGCATTGTCGAGCACAGATCCGCTGAGCTGCGTGCAGCACCTCCCCTTTCATTCGGCCAAGCTGCTGAGACAGGAGAAGCTACATATGCTAGGGCGCGGCAACATGGCGAGTGCTTTACCTTCAGCTCAAATTGAAGACCCTCCACTATCATTCAGATCTGGTGTTTGGGACTACTTTGGCTTCCGTGTTAAGTATGACCCTGATGGTAAGAGTGTCGTGGACAAAAACACAACAGTATGTCGGAAGTGCAACACGATGCTAAACTACGTCGGGGAAATACAACAAACGCCGACATCATCCCGGTGTTAAAACAAGTAGAACCAACAAGCAGCACACATGCTACAGACTTTACCTGGGTCATTTAGACAGCCGTTAGCACATGATTCAAAGAGGACAAAGGAAATCCACCGGGCCATAGCTACTTTTATTGCTGTCCACATGAGACCCTTTTCAGTTGTGGATAACGCTGGGTTTCAGGACATGGTACGGACACTTGATACACTTATGGCTCGTTCTTTGTAATATTTACTCTGCTGCTAAGAATGCACCACATAAGATGGGTGAGTTCTCTATTAGATACATTTATTATTTAATTTATTCTTGTTTTAACATGGTAAAGTATGCACCGAAGAATGTGCCTGGTTTAGCTGCAAGAGTTACATTTAATTCAATTTAATGAAAATGTACTTTGAGTTGAAACAAATGTTGGATATTTTAATAAACCACAAGTAAAAAAGGCATTGAAATTTCTCATATTTTGTATCGAAAAAGTATTGAACCGTGACAGAAACATATCGAACCGAAGGGTGAATTATGTGTATCCTCGCACCCCTACTTATTAATTATTTGTAGTACTATTAATTGGGCATTGCTTTACATTGAATCCATTTGAGCTTTTCCATTTTTAGAGTCACTAATAATATCTGTTTTTAATACACTGCCTGGCCAAAAAAAAAGTCACCACCTGGAGTTTATTAAGCCAGGAAGTATAAGCCTCCTATTGGATAATTACCGCATGGGTGATTATCTTTCAGCTAGAAACAAGTTCTTTAACTCCAGCTGATGTGATGAGCAGCTTCTCATTTCTAAAACAACCATGTCAAAGACACATCCTGTGGTCGTGGAAAAGATGTTAGTCTGTTTAAGAAGGGTCAAATCATTGGCATCAAGCAGAGAAAACATCTAAGGAGATTGAAGAAACTACTAAAACTGGGTTAAGAACTGTCCAACACATTATTAAAAACTGGAAGGATAGTGGGGAACCATCGTCTTCAAGGAAGAAATGTGGTCAGAATAAAATCCTGAATGATGGTGATCGGTGAATCACTTAAACGTTTGGCCAAATCAAATCAAAGAAAAACAACAGGAGAACTCAGGGGTGTGTTTAATAGTGAAAGTAAGAGCATTTCCACACACACAATGTGAAGGGAACTCAAGGGATTGGGACTGAACAGCTGTGTAGCCTTAAGAAAACCACTAATCAGTAAGGCTAAGCAGAAAAAAGGCTTCAGTTTGCTAGGGAGCATAAAGATTGGACTGTGGAGGACTGGAAGAAGGTCATGTGGTCTGATGAGTCCAGATTGACCCTGTTCCAGAGTGATGGGAGCATCAGGGGAAGAAGAGAGGCAGGTGAAGTGATGCACCCATCATGCCTAGTGCCTACTGTCCAAGCCTGTGCGGGCAGTGCTGTGATCTGGGACAAATCTGAGACAATGGAGAAGCTTAAAGAAACAATGACACAGAGAATGAGACTGGAATCAGAGCTAAGGGAGGGCCAATGAAATATTAGAGTGTGTGACCTTATTTTCTTTTTAACATTGAATACCATGATTGAAGTGACGACTTTACTGATCAACAATAATCATTCAGTCAAAACAAACTGTAATTAAAGGAGACATATCATGCTTGTTTCTCCTTTTCACTATGCCAGACTAGGATGCCTGTAAAGCATTTCTGCCCTCAGTATAAGTTATTTAGTTCCTTCATTGCCCCACAATAGCGTTCTCAAAATCCTCATTTTAGGCCATTATCAAGCTCTCGTTGAAACACTCGGTTCTCAGGCTGACCTACAGTAACCTCGCAACGTCACAGCCCTTTGTGCTCTGATTGGTCAGTTCTATCGGGGGTAGAGCCAGCCTGTCCTTCTTCTTCTTCTACTGTATTTTCCGGCAGGCTCAAAGCAGCGACCGCGTATTGAGTCCCCCTACAGGCCAGAGCTGGTAATGAGTGACTGTGAGCTAGGGAGCTTTATACTGCTGCTGGGTGGATGTGTTCCTTGGTGAGGGTTTGTGGCTAATAAACATCACAGAGGAGGAGCTGTTTTATCAGATTACTCCAATAAAAAGAAAGGTACCTCGTGTCGTCACGATGATTTAAATCTCGCGGTCATCTCGCAATGACCTATTTTCAGAGGCATCAAATCTCGTTCTAAGATATCAGAAAAAATACAATATCTCATTTTTTGAAAATTAAGGGGGTGTAAGGTCTTGTTTTCAAATTTATTATATTATATGTAAGTATTAAATCATGCATCAGCATGATATGTCTCCTTTAAGGAGCTGACTGATGCCTGATTGTTTGAATAACTATGAGACATGCAGGATAGCTCTCTTACTTGTTTTTAAAGCTCTACACGTCCTTGCTCCTCCGTACATTGCAGATCGTATTTCTTCTTATATTCCATCCCGAACACTAAGGTTCCTGATTGCTTCTCTTTTAAACATTCCCCAAAAACATTCTTCAAACCTTTGGAACTTTGAAACACTCTAGGTGTTTTCAAAAGCAAACTCAAAACTTACCTTTTTAATCTAGCTTTTAATCTGGAATTATTACCATTATTATTACAATTAATACCATTATTGCTTTTATCACAAATTTTTAATCTCCATTTTTATGGGTTTTGTGTTTTCTATATTTATTTATTTTGATTTTTATCCTTTTTTTTTTTTTTAAAGTCTATTTATTTTGATTTTTATTATTTTACTTTATGGAAAACACTTTGTTTTTACTATTTTTTAATGTGTTTTATTTTGCTTTTAAGTGTTCTTTTAAAATTGTACTGATTTTTTTTGCATTGGGTTTGTTTTGACTTTTGTTTACTTTGACTCTTCTCACATAATGATGTCATGTTTAGGTTCTGCTGCTGTGTAAAGCACTCTGGGCTGCATGCATTTTTAAGACCTACCTTTGTAATCTGGCTTTTAGCTGATATTCATTGTTATTTTACGTTATATTTTAACTTATTTTAACCCATTTATTTTGTTTTATTTCAACATTTCTGTTCAGATTTTTTATTTGGAATTTTATTCTTTGTTAAATGCTTTCCTTTTATTATCCTATTTTAGCTGATTTTATTATGCACCTGATGTTACACTTTCTCATTTTACCACATTATTTATCCAACTTTTATTCTATACTGTTATATTATTTTATTCATTTATGTATTTACACATTTATTTATCTTACCATCTAGTATTTTCGAGTATTTTTAAGTATTATTTTAGTTTGAGCTCCTGTGTTTTCTCATTTTTTTAAATTCAAGATAGTGTTTTCTCAGTCCTCTAATTCTGTTTTCTGTCAGATGTCCTTTTTATGTCTTTGTGTGTTTGAGTAAGTGAGTGTGTACACTGAATGTGATTTAGGGGAGGGGGGATTGCGGGGGTCTTAGGTTTTCATTTTATGCAATTATGCAATTTTCTGCTTTTTATTCCACTTATTGTTATTTTATTTTATCTTTTTAAAGCACTTTGTATTACAAAGTCCTGTATGAAAAGTGCTATATAAATAAACTTAAGTTTGAGCGTGTGGACTTGAGCGCCCCCCTGTGGACTCACCTGGCAGCAGGCGGACCCTCCAGTAGATGCGCAGACACTGCTCCTCCCGGCGAAGCCCCCGCTGACACTTACAGGTGAGCAGAGCCGGGTGTCGGGCCAGCAGGGCGTCCTGCCTCTCCAGACACTCGGCCGCCACCCGCTCACCCAGGTACGACACGGCAGCGTCCGCCGCGCACAGCTCCAAACCCCGATACAGGGCCTCGCACTGGGGGTCCACGGAGCACACCCGGTGGGCCTCCACACAGTCAGTGGGTGAGGGGGGGTAGGGGAAGATGGGTGCTGAGAGAGGTGACGCCCCTGAGGGGAGAAAAGAGTTTATTTAAAGTGGGTGATGGTGAGTTTTACTCTGAGAAGACTTTTTAAAGATTTCTTTTTCCCAGGCTGACCTCGATGTAGTGGCTAACTTAATTCTTATTCTTAGCCAGACTCGAACAGGAGCTGCACCGCTAACAGACAGATGAGAAAACTTAACGCCAGGGTTGCCAGGTGTGCTTATTATAAGTGACTTTCAGCTTCTTCTTTTTCTAACTTGCATGTACATTGGGAGTTGTGTGTTGCAGTTTTTTGTTTGTTTTTTGTTTGTTCCAATAGTGCAGTTGCTCATTTGGTTTTGTTGTGTCCCCAAACAGTCAATATAAACTCAATTCAGAAGTTATTGAAATTCTTTTAAACTGAATTTACCCATGGGTAAAATAAACGTTCTGAATCTGAATCTGAAGTTGAAGTTGAAGAACAGCAGATCAGTGCTGGTCTTGATGGAAAATCCAGAGTCCAGCCAGTCTGGACCGAGACAAGACCAGACCTTTAAAATGTGGTCTTTAGTAGCACAACACTAAGAATCAGAACCTCTTTATTGTTCTATGAAGGGAAATAAGTTTTGCAGCAGGGCACAAAAAGACAAGCTAACAGCATCAGAGTTAAAAACATAAAACAACACAGTATCAAAAAGCAGCATACACAAAACCACTAACCAGAGTTTAGTCCAGAGCCCAAACCAAAATGGAAAATTACTCCCAAGTAGTTTAAAAGTGCAATGTGCCGATGTGCAAATGAGCAATAAATGTGCAAGAAGAACAGGTTAAGGGTTAATTAATTAAACAAATAGAGACTTGAAGTCTTTTAGTACCTTTCTTCTCTATTTTGATGCTCAGCTTGAACTTCAGCAAGTCGTCTTGACCATGTCTACAGGCCTTAACCCTTTAACTGGCATTGTAACCGTGCGGTTGACTTTTTGCCACCACTGTATTTAAAAATCTGAAAGCCTGGCTTTGTCAGTTTTTCCTTATTCACCTCTATTTATAGTGTTTGGAATAGCAATATTAACTGGGTGGCACTGTGGAGCATGGATATAAGTGTGAGAACTAGAAAAAATCAGAGGTGAATCGTAGCTGCATAGCTCTGGAGAAATCAAACACTAAGAGCATACACTGGAGAAAAAACCCATATTTCCAGGTCCTCTAAGAATTAGAGGCAACAAATGGTACAAAATAATAAATGTTGATAAATGATAAATGTCAATATAAATGTCGGTTAAAAGTCAAAGAGTCATAGGATGACATTTGCTTTGATTTAATGCTATAAAAATTAAGACAGATTGATTACTTTGGACTTGATATGAGAAATTTCAGTTTATTTCTATTGAACCTTAAAGCTCTGACAGAGCTTCTGAAACAGAGTGAGAATAAAGGTGGATCAGGAGGAATCACAGTAAAAACTACATTTTTTAATATATATAAGTGTGGTGAATATATATTTTTATGATATATTTATATGTATTCCATGTACTGTTTCTTTCATCTTGTTTTTATGAATGGCACATGTTTACTTATTAGCTTGGTTTGACATATTTGAGGCCTTTTTTATACCTCCTGATGTTTTAACTTCTCTTGCTTTTTATCTCAGGGCTGTCCTCTTTGTTCTTTTAGACTAAGCACTGTCGTCACTCACTGTAAACTGAATTTACCCAAGGGTACAAAAAATATTCCCTATCTGAATCTGAATTATAAGAATAATAATTGTTCAAGAACTAGAAAAAAATCACAGGTGAATCATATTAGTGTTTGTTTCCTCGCTACTCTTTGAGACGCTCACTTCAGCTCTGTGTGTGTACGCGCGAACAGCCCCGCCATCCCACAAAGATTGACTGACTAACAGATGCTCACTTCGCTATAGAAGATGCTAAATCTGCTTTAAAACCAATGCACCCAGGTGTTGAGACAGTTGCACATAGTGAGCCATCTTCTCATCCAGTTTGTTTTGGTAAAAAGAGAGGAGGAAAACAAACATGCATGAATCGTAGCTGCATAGCACTGGAAAAATCAAACAGTAAGAGCAAACTTTGAAAAGAAAAAAAAACTTTTCACATATTTCCAGGTCCTCTAAGAATCATATTTTAGTTGAAGAAAATAAATTTGATGATAAAAATGTATCTATGAATCCACAGAAAACTGAGTCATTAGCTAAATATCTAAATTTTGCCTTCTGTGATAATTTCATATAAACAAAATGTTGCATAACAATCATAACTGCATAACATCTACATTTGTTTGTAAATTATTGTTTGGTAAAGGGGGGGGATTAATAAGTTTTTACTTCATCCCACTCCTTTTTGAATATGTGATTAGATAATGTCTGTTTTGTCTTTGACAGTGATTTTACTTTAACCTCATCTTCGAAATAAATGTCAATCCATCAAAAAAAACTGTTGCAAAAATCAAATATAAATATTCCATTCACGCCCAGCCAGCCCTTAATGGGCGAAGCAACCAGCTGGTTGACTCGTATATCTGCTTCCCAGTTGGGTGATTTGAAAAGTAAAAACCTGAAATGTTGCAAAATGAAAAAGAAATACAAATTTATTAACAAATAATTTGTTACAAATGCACTGCTATTCTTATTTTGAAAATCAAATGCATTAACGTATTGAGTTGCTGCCATGTGATTGGCTGATTAATAGTATAAGTGAGTATAAGTAAGTGAGTTTATTGGATGGGGGCTCCTAACAAAGCTCCTAGTTCAGCCTGTTTCCTTCACAGAAACAAAAAAAGACTGACATTTCAATCCTGTTTTCTGCTCTTGATTGACTGGAGCGGAACCCCGAACTTTCTCCAAACAGGAAGTGTTGATTTCTCAAGTGTGTCCGCTTCGATTTGAAAGAACGAAAGGCGAGGCTCCCCTCCTCAAAATCCAATAGCTCAAACGCACACGGGGGGAAGAGCAGAGGAGCTGTGTGAGGACAGCAAATGTCATCGAGGGAGGACGGATGGAAAAGGGAGAGAGAGAGGGAGATCGTGAATGGTTGGACACGCGCTCAGTGTGAGGCCCAATCAGCATGCACTGCTGAAAATGATGTTCTTAGAATCACACACACACACTAACACACACTAACACACACCAACACACACACGCACACTGATGGCTGCCCTGAGAAGGACCCGTCTGTGTGTGCGTCCTGCTGGGATGGAGACTGGGAGGCACAGAACCCATCATTACGACCAGAACACAATACTGCACAGCCACAGGAGGGGGGGCAAAGCAATCTGTCTTCACACACACACACACACACACACACACACACACACATGCACGCACACTCTCTGGTGTCGGAGTAAAGTGGCTGAGAGAGCATAAACAGCTTAACATTCAGCACCGGATCAGTAGACAGTATGTAAATTGAATACTGAGAGTGCTGATGAAAGGCCGACCACGTTCATAAAACAAACGTCCCCACGCTGCACTGGGCCCGTCCTGGACATCAGACCTCATTATGACCCGACACACACCAACACACACTCTCTCTCTTTGTCATCTGGCTGCTGTACTCATCTCTCAATTGTTGCGATTGTTGTGGACCTGCAGCTTCATCTTTACACTACAGTAAATACACTACACTGCCAGAAGTATTCACTCACCTGCCTTGACTCACATATGAAGTTAAGTGCCATCCCATTCCTAATCCATAGGGTTCAATCTGACGTGGGTCCACCCTTTGCAGCTATAACAGCTTCAACTCTTCTGGGAAGGCTGTCCACAAGGTTTAGGAGTGTTTATGGGAATTTTTGACCATTCTTCCAGAAGAGCATTTATGAGCTCACACACTGATGTTGGACCAGAAGGCCTGGCTCTCAGTCTCTGCTCTAATTCATCCCAAAGGTGTTCTATCAGGTTGAGGTCAGGACTCTGTGCAGGCCAGTCAAGTTGATCCACACCAGACTCTGTCCTCCATGTCTTTATGGACCTGCTTTGTGCTCTGGTGCACAGTCATGTTGGAAGAGGAAGGGGCCAGCTCCAAACTGTTCCCACACAGTTGGAGCATGGAATTGTCCAAAATGTCTTGGTGTGCTGAAGCATTCAGAGTTCCTTTGACTGGAACTAAGGGGCCAAGCCCAGCTCCTGAAAAACACCCCCACACCATAATCCCCCCTCCACCAAACTTTACACTTGGCACAATGCAGTCCCACAAGTATGGTTCTCCTGGCAACCTCCAAACCCAGACTGGTCCATCAGATTGTCAGATGGAGAAGCGTGATTGGTCACTCCAGAGAACGCGTCTCCACTGCTCTAGAGTCCAGTGGCGGCGTGCTTTACACCACTGCATTGACCCTTTGCATGTCACTTGGTGATGTGAGGCTTGGGTGCAGCTGCTCAGCCATGGAAACCCATCCATGAAGCTCTCTGCACTGTTCTTGAGCTAATCTGAAGGCCACATGAAGTTTGGAGGTCTGTAGAGATTGACTGTGCAGAAAGTTGGCGACCTCTTCTCACTATGCGCCTCAGCATCCGCTGACCCCTCTCCGTCAGTTTACGTGTCCTACCACTTGGTGGCTGAGTTGCTGTGGTTCCCAAACACTTCCACGTTCTTATAATCCAGCTGACAGTTGACTGTGGAATATTTAGGAGTGAGGAAATGTCACCACTGGATTTGTTGCTCAGGTGGCATCCTATCACAGTTCCATGCTGGAATTCACTGAGCTCCTGAGAGCGACCCATTCTTTAACTAATGTTTGTTAAAGCAGTCTGCATGCCTAGGTGATGGATTTGATTTTACAAGGATGTTGAGGGGAAATTGATTGACTAAAAACACCAACCTACAGTGAAAGACAAAAATGTGCGTGATTAAAACTGTGGTAACTCCTCGAGTAAACGAGCAGAGAGAGAGAGAGGATTCCGAGAGCCACACCTGAGTGAATTATAGGAGGTTTATCTGGATTTTCAGTGTAATACTGTATAAAGGTTGTAAATAACAGCATTAGTATCAATCTGGAGTGAGTTTTTGCCATTCTTTCGCCGATTATTCACTGTTTCACCATATTTCATCGTAATAGATCATCTTTTTCTGTTTTAGTTCGTGTTTTATAGATTTAATCAATCGTAATTTGGAAATATTAAAGAAGGAGATGTGGAGGAGATCTGCCATGGAAAGGGGAGACCAGAGGAGAGTCATGAAGGGGGCTAACTGCTTCAGGGACTATCGTTAGTAAAACAAAAATAAATTTAAAAAAAGTCCTGGACATGGTCTAATATAACGAGCTGTAACATGGACTCTAATGCTGCAGGCAAACTAAAATAAGTGTGTTTGTAAAATAGGTTAAATTTATTCTTGTTCATCTTAAAACTTTGAACATGTTCATTTACGATTGTTTATGAAGAGAATCCTGTTTAAAGTTCAAATTCATTTTTTTCTTTTCTTGTAATTACACACTGTTTAAGCTTTTATAACATAATGATGACATATACTTTCCAGAATTGTTTACTTTTATTTCTTATTAAAAAAATGTAAACAAATTTACTTATAGGACATTTCTTGACACATTTATTGGCAAAAAAAGACAAAAGAACTGTTAAAATTATAATATTAAAGGGTTAAATGATTTCAAGACTGTGTGAAAGTGCTTTTTTTTTTTTTTTTTCAAATGTATTTTTTGGGCATTTTTTGCCTTTATTGATAGGAGAGAGACAGTGGATAGGCTTGTGAAAGGGGGTGAGAGAGCAGGGGGAGACACTCTGCAAACTGGTCACAGGCGGGATTCGAACCTGGACCGGCAGAAGCAAGTACATGGGGTGCTAACCACTCCGCCAAACCAGCACCCCGTTAAAGTGCTTTTTGAACATTTCGAGCACACTGCAACAATACTGCAATGAAAATAACCGTGAAAATTTTGGCCACAATAACCATGATATGAAATTTTCATACCGTTACATCCACCCCCTGTCCAATCAGAACATTTCCCAACGTCCAGACTTTGAATATAGGTGAATAAACATGTTCTCCATGTAGACCTCTAATCAGAATTATTATTTCCATGTTAACATGTGGGAGAAAACTTTAATTGCTAATTATTGAATTCTGAATAATTGATTTGGAATTAAAAAAACATCATGTAAACATGGACAGTGTCCGAGCTTCCTTTGAAAGTAATGATTGCATGTCCCGTCTGAGCTAACGAGCATAAACCAGCTGGTGTATCTGACGGAGAGCTAAGCTGAGTCCTTAAAGCTGTGAACATTGGCGGAGGCTGCAGGCCGCCCTCGTCTGCACAGAGAGAGTTCTGACCTTCCTCCTTTGACTTCTGCCTCTCACACATTGATCCAGATCTCATCTCAGAGCGTCTCAGGTCAAACTTTGACAATCTCTAACATCAGTCTGCTGCTCACAGGAGTCCAAATGTTCGCAGCCCCCCGTGGAGCCGGGACGTGCTCAGGTCACACACACACACACACACACACACACACACACACACTGTCTGCGCACACACACACACACACACACACAGGTTCACATCCCCCACACTCTGAGCCGGCTCTCACAGCATCAGCGAGGCTCGTCCAGTTTTTCTTTGTGTATAATATCAAACATCTTTTCTGAGGCTTCCAGTGTAAAAAAGAAAAAAGTCTGATCAATGGGTTCAGCTAGTCATTTTAATTATTTTTGCACAAGATTTTAAAAATTAAAAATGGGGAAAATTTGTTTTCATGATGGTCTGCCAGGTCAGGCTTTGCACAACCAGAATTGTAGTCTGGTCACCATAGCTCGGGTCTGAGTCGAGTCCTCAGTACCTTAGCCCAAGTACTAGAAAATTTCCCTAAGCCTAATGGCCCTTTTCCACTAGCGCTCCTTGGCCCTACTCGATTTTCAGCGTGTTTCCACTAGCCTGGTACCTCCTAAAACAAGCTAGTTTTAGTACCTACTCCGCTCTGGTTCTAAGCGAGCTGAGTCGATACTAAAAGATGACGTCACCGACTGCCGGCTACTGATTGGTCAGACAATGTCGTCATTGATGAGTCATGAGCGCGACGACCTAGCATTTTAGCGGTAGCTACCATTAGCTTACCCTCATGCGTCTTTTCTTTGCAGCTGGATTGCTCTCGTCCTCGGCTTCATTCTGTTGTGTAGCTTCCAAAACTCTCCTGTGCTTCTCAAGGGGTATTTCTTCTTACCACCTGCAGCCTTCTTCTGCTTTCCTTTTTTACTCGGTTTGTGACAAAAAGCCACAGATTGTTGTGTCGCGCTCAAAATGACGTCACTGCAGAGCCGCTCAGCTGCACCCCGTTGGGCAGGCGACTGGGGCTAATGGAAAAGCAGCACAAGGGGAGTAGAGTAGAGCCGGGTAGAGTCGGGTAGAGTAGGGTAGAGTAGAGTAGGACTAATGGAAAAGGGCCAAAATGCTGAGTCCTCAATGCTGAGCAAAGCCTGAGAAATGACATGCAAATTAAAAATGTCTTCTTTAAAAATAAATAAAACAGTTTTCTCAATTTCAAAGGAACTGTATTAGCTGTCAGAGGACTGCAAATTTAAGCAAGTGTTGTGAGTTTGCTGTTCTTTTATGAATGTATTAAGTTCAAATGTTTGAAAATTGTTTAATAAACTTAAAACCAATCAGCCACCAACACCCCAGGAAACAAGAACAGCCTCTAAGCTTCTGAAAACCTACACAATAACAGCTGCCACCTACTGGAGCTGAGCTTACATTCTGCATTTTAAAAACATTAGCTCTGAAGGTATGGAGCTGCTCATCCTGCACGGTGAGGCCTCATCAAAATGCCTCTGTGACTAAAAACCCTTTCAACAGGTGCACTGTGGAAGGAATCAGCACGTGAAGGCGCATGTAGGTAAGCTAACACACATGCCGCCGTGGGCTGAAGACTGATATGAGGACCTTAGACCAGAAGAAATAATGAATAAAGAAAAAAATTACAAAGGATTCATTGATAAATAAGCTCCAGTCCTCCTTCAAGTCCTAATGCAGCCAGAACCAGAGTCCAAGTCATCAGTGCATGAGTCCGAGTCGAGTCCTACAACCCTGGCACAAACACATGTTTAGGCTTTCATTTGTTTATTTGAGTTTTAACAGTGAAATAATGCAGCTTTCAGAGTAATGCATGAGCCTGTGTTTGTCCAAACTACAAAACAAACATTTGATGACAAAATTACATCACGCACTAAGAGCATAAGAGATAAATCTATTTAGTCCTGGAATGTGTATTGGTAAAGTTGGCATTTTAGTGTTTCGGCATTTTATTTTTAGCCATTACTGCCCAGCCCTGATTTATCAGCATGCACACAGTGTTCACATCACTCTCCTCAGTGCTCCAAAGGTGTCGTGGTTTAATTAGTAACCGTGTCATTGATGAAAATCAGAGCGGGTGCTCATGAATGCCTCTTGGATCAGAAACAGCAGCTCTCTCTGATCCTGTCTGTGTTGAGCTGTTACAGACATCATGTGTGTGTTCATGTTTTTGTCGTACAGTTCATGGCTCCTCCATGAAGGCTGAACCACGACTACATTATAAAACATAAAACCAGAAGAAGGCAGAAAAAAACTCAGACCACTGCTGCAAGATGATTTAAAGAAGAAAGCAGAAAAGGTAAATATTATATATACTGAACAGCTTAGCAGAGCAACAATGATTTATCACAGCAAAACACAAAAAAGACAGATTATCTGATTCAGTAAAAGAGACATCTGTTTGGATTGGACGATCACTCTGTCAATCACAGTCTTACAGCCAATCAGATAAGCAGTAGGTGGGCCTTACTGCTGCAGAATAAAGTACAAGATATGAGTCACTTTGGAACAAACTGTCACCAAAACATTGAGGAGTGGAGTGAAAACATCCTTATTTTAGGGGAATGCTTTCAGTGTTCGCTGCATCAGCTGCTGTAGATGGATCTGCGTGATTACTGACAATGAGGAAGACGATCCAACTGCACTGCAAGGCCTAAACTGGAGTCTTGGTCATCACTGATGGTTTCCTGTCCTTCAACTTGCCTATTTTTAAATTTCATCTTTATTTTCACTTTAACTGGTTGGTTTTCATCATTGGAGTCGTCTCTGTTTAAATGAGTTGTTTTTTCTGGAGTTTTTCATTTTTAATCAAATTTTTCTTTTGCTTTTTTATGTTTTTGGTTTATTCTAAGATTGAATTATTGTTTTTTTTACTACCTCAGAGGCTATGTTATTGCCAGTTTCTTGTTTGTTTTGTTCGTTTGTTTCTCTGTTAGCAACATAACTCAATAAGTTATGGACAGATTTCGATGAAATTTTCAGGAAATGTTTGGATTGGGAAGAGGAACAAATGATTCGATTTTGGGAGTGATCTGGATCACCGCCTGGATCCACCATGACGAAAATTGCAAGTTTTGTGAACAACTACTGAACTAAAATAGAAATCATGATGAATCCAGTTGCTAATGGTATGTTTTCATGGTCAAGGAATCTAAATATTTAGATGAAATAAAGGTAGGACTAATATTTATGCTCAAAATCACAATATTGGTGAGGACTGTGATGCTGGCGGAGGTCTGCGCTCTCTGAGTGTTCTAGTTTTATTCTGTTCTGTTCTGAGACTTTGTGGGGTCTGAGCTAAGACAAGGTCGCAGGTTCTCCCTTCAAATCAATGCCCCCACTGGCTGCCCATCCTTCTTTTCATCCCATGTGCTCGTCTCTGTGTTCGCTGTAATAAGTTGCTCATGTGCTGGGGTGTTTTTTTCCAATCCCACTCTGTGCTCCCCTGACAGGTGCCTAGTTTGAAAATGTTTTTTCCCCTCTTCTTTCCTCTTGTTTTCTTTTCTGCAAGCACTTTGAATTACATATGTTGTAGGAAAAGTGCTACATAAACAAAGTTTGATTGACTGATTGATCACTGTGCAGCACTTTAGTGAAATTATTTTTTTCCAACTCTTTTTGTTGAACTTTTTGGACATTACAGTGATTTTCAAAGCAAAGCAGGTCAATATTCGATGTTCACATGTCCCCAAAAATACCATTAAATCCCCCAGCTCCACCCGCGCATCCATTAGGGCTGGGTATTTCCAGCAACCCCACAATACAATTTTTTTATTACAAGAAGAACAAGGACAAGGATGAGTTTTAAATGGCTCTACTACTTAAGAACTTTAATTCAGGTCCTCAAAGATGGTAGATGCCCAAGTTTAAATTTGGAACATGTGCTTCATGGTGTAGTTCGGCTTCTACTTTGAACTGTGCCATTGTTAACATTACCCAAAGAGTATTTAAAACAGCTGTCCAACTATTGAGGCAGTTTCGATTCTGTAGTATCCTTATCGATACACGTATCATGACAACATTTTGTCGTATCAATATTTTGAGCAATGGCTGAGCATCCATCCCTCCCACGTCCCTCCCTGGTTATGGTTAAAGTGTCGTGCTGTTTCCAACAAAGCCAGAAAAAAAAATTCCACAAAATGGATGTGTAAACAAGTAAACTATTCATGTTCCAGCCTAGTAATTACCCTAATAGTAATAAATACTCACTCATAGAATAAAAAATAAAGGAATAAATAGACGAACCAATAAGTACCATGCTAAAGTAAATTAACTTAAATTGAAATGTTAATATAGTCATAGAAATAAAAGTTAGACTCAGTTCCTCGTTAGGATGTTCCTTGGGCATTGTCAGGTGTTATAACTTATTAACTGTGAACTTAATTGTTTTTAAAATGTGTTATATAGTTAAGGTGGAGTCTGATTTAAGGAAGAGCAAAGTAAAGAAAAGCCTGATCCGGTTTTATTAGTATCTACACGTCCTGTTTATGTAACTGGAGTGAGGGGCTTTTTAAAGTGAATAAACAGAACAGAACAGAAAGTCTCCCCACATCCCTCAGACCCCAGTTTCATGAAAGAGGTGGTCGGTGTTTGGGACGTCCCGTCGTCGTGGGCCCCCGAGGCGTTCCCGCAGGAAGTCCAAGTCACAGAGCGAGTTTGTTTCCGAGCCAGGCAGAGAACGGGAGGTGTTAGCTAACTAATCTGGCAGAGAGAGTCCTCGCTGTAGCTCTAAAGCGGTCAGTCAGATGGATAAAACTCCTCTTTTATTTACCGTCACTGAAAACACGTCGACAAATAAGAGAAGCAGTTTGTGTTTGTTCACCAGCAGACAAGCAGACGGACCATCAGGCTTCAGTCTCAGTGACGTGTCTGCAGGTGGACAGCAGCTCGATCCGTCACTGCTGCAGGAGTTTATCTTTGTTTTCTCTCTGAAAACAAGCGATAGTCGGCCATCTGCTGCAGACGGGCTCTGTGTGCACACAAAGGAGCTTCCTGAGAGCTCCTTCAGCATCACTCAGAGAATCTAACTCAGATCTCCATTACAGGCTTTCAGGGAGACGGCACTTCTTCACTAGACTTCTTATTTCGACACATTAACTCAGCTCCTGAGGAGAGGAGACTGGCCCAGGGATAGTTATATCACCTACATGGAGGCTACAGAACACAAAAGGTTTCTGTTTTTGGACCCTTATGTTTGTCTGTTTGTGAGCAAGATTACAAAAACTACAGGATGGATCTACATGAAAGTTTAACAGTGATGTGGTTTAGTCAAAGAAAGAAGCCGTTACATTTTGGTGATCTGCAGATTTGTCCGGGTGCAAAAAAAAAAAAAAAAAGAAATCATGTCACCAACATCACTGGATGGATTTGCTTCAAAATTTACAAGATAATTTAAATAATACATCTCTTTCATCAGTGTAAATTTCATGTGGATCCAATTTAGATTGCCACCACAAAAAAACACTGAATTTCATAACGAGATTTATATTCTATTATCTTTCACTCTTTTACTTCATTATGGGAATTGTAGTTTATTTACTAACTGATGTCAATGTTTTTAAAGAATATGTTACTCCTCAAAGTCTTGTCTAAAACACACTGACAAAGTATTAAATAACTATCACTGAATTTTCTGACATGCAGATTACACGATTAGGAAATTAACTTTCATAAGATATGGGAAACTTTCCTGACATATACGGACCTATACCTCTGCTATTCTCACAAGGGGGTTTGTTTCGATAAAAGCTGGAAATGTACATAATAGTGGCTGTTTTTTTATTTTATTCATCTTAAAGGTGCTATGAGGAGAATCTATTACCAGCGACATAAAGACTCTGCTACCCATGAGCCCGCGTGACGATTGTCGTAATGCTGCGTTCCAGTAACCTCGGAAATGGGAGTGACATCATCTCCGACTTATCGGCGTTCCAGTTGAAGTCAGAAAAAAACATGCCGATCTACCAGGCTATTGTTGGCTGTTGTTTGCCCGCCCTGCATTGTTGTTCACAAACATCACTATGGCAGCATTTTTGTAAATATAAGTCTAACAATACTATGTATACAGCTGATCTAGAGCGACACACCCCAGTCAGAAGTGCAAATAAATGGATTATTACAGGAGCTAAATAACTGTTCACACTGGGGGCATCCATCTTCCATTGTCAACTCGGGGGTGGCGAGGTTTCCCTGAGTTCCCAGTAGGAAATTCTGACTTTGGGGGACGTTCCAGTTGCAGTTTCCTACTCGGAACTCGGAAATTCCTACTTCTGACTACAACTGGAACGCACCAAAGACGTGACCCAAGCCAAAGCGTGTGTTTGTTGTGATGCTAATGAATGCAGGTCGGACCTTCCTCAGAACTCTGCATTGCTTTACAACTTCTTTTTTCAACAACTTACAGGACGAGGTAATGTATCTCTTTCTAGTTACGTAGTGGTAGTTTTTGATGTGTGACAACAAGCAATTTTTGGAAAACTTAGTATCGTGGCTTTGTAGCCGGCTATATATCTCTACTTACAGCCCGGTGCCTGAATAATATAAATTTGCTCTAGTTTTAATTGTCTTGTTCCTGAAGTTGAGTATCCAGGCCAGTCCAGCCCTGTCCGACCCGACCATGAAGCTAAGGAATAGCATTTATAGATAACCTATTTTGATGCTATAAAACTCATCTTAAAGTGTGTATTTCCATCGGGCATATATCTAAAAGGGAGACTTTTTTGTAATTACTTAGAAACTCCTCACAGTCACTTTAATTTATATATATAGTTTTTTTTTCTTTTACTATTATTTTGTATTATTTCTATCTGTACTGATATTGATGCTTATGTATTTCTATGCATATTTTGTGTGAGCCCTGACTCTTCCACCTGTTGGTTTGGCTGTGATCTATGAGCTGAGATGTTTTGTCCTGTTTTGTTTTGTTTTTGTTTGGTTGTGTTTGTTTATTATTGTTTTAAAAATTAATAACCATATACTACATTAAAAAAAGAATATGTAACTCCATTTCCCAGGAGCCATCAACACGGGTCAGAGTGTGCTGATCCAGAACTGAGGTTGTGGAAAAGCCACTGCTGTAACCGAGACTGCTTTCACACTAAAATTAGTGGGTCAATGCAGTTTTTTCAACGAGGGTTTACCGGCTAACAATCACCAACTGACTCTTTTCCCACTGCCAGCAGACAAGCTGTGTGGCTTTTTTTTTTCCTCTGGCGCATCAAGCTGATGTCTCACGTTGATGACATCATCAGTGCGACAAACAAGGCCGTGTAAACAATGAAAAAGAGCATGGAGGCCGTGGCCTGTACTTTGTACTTTAGTCCCTCTTTAAAAATGAACAAACTCGGCGCTGATGATATGAAGGTGGATGGAATTAGTTGCTGAGATGACAGAGAGTTACGAAAGTTACAGACGAAGGGGATATTACACCGTGGGCATGTAACGTTGACATCATCCGTAAATCAGCTGGTCGACCCGGGTGTGATGTTCCCACTGAAGCCAATCGGAGGTGAGCCAATAAAAACCTGTGTCACCTGCGGGGTCAGAATGCCGATTAAACCCTTTCAAACTGCCGACAGGAGCCGACTGTTATCAGGTTTAAACATGTTTTTTTGCCAGTCTGAAAAGTGAATAAGCTGCCTAGCAGAGGTTTGCACTCTTGGAGTGCTGTTCTAGTTCACTTTTCTGTCTCCTCAAACATAAAAAGAAACAAAATCACGACCATTAACAGCTGCACAAGAAGGAAAGACTGCAGTTTCTATGACTCTTTTACAACAGCTTGGTCTTTGTTTTTATTCATCTAATTCAGCAAAATTTTCAACTGAACATCGCTTCAATGATATTTACGCTCTATATAAGATAAGATAAACCTTTATTAGTCCCACAGGGGGAATTCCAGATTTATAGAAGCAGCAGGATACAAGAGAAAAATCCAAAATAAACTAACAAATGAAAAGATAAGTAATTAAAATAAAAATAAAAGTAAAAATAGCATGAATCCAACCAAAATGAAAATAAACTGACCAAGGTCCAGTGAAACATTTGGGGTATTTCAAGTAAAAAATACAGTTTATTACACACTGAAGAGGTTTTTGTTATAGAGGGTTTGCACTCTCACACTACAGACAGTGGGACGGACAGACGGATATCGCCAAAAGCATGGACAATTTTCTGTTTATTTACATTTGGATCAATAATATAACTGAGTAGCTGATGAGAAAACCCTTATAAAAGTATAAACACAACCGAAGCTCAAACTGAGCATCAGAATAAGAGAAGAAAGACGATTCAAGAGTCTCTGCTGGTCTGTCAGGAACTGTTGATCTACCACCTCCAGAGGATGGCCTGATAAAGAGAAAATATCCGGTCAAAGTGCCTTGTTGATGCCAGAGGTTGGAGATGGTAGAAAGGCAGCAGTAAAAAGATGAAAAATGAAAGAATAAAAGATTCTGCCTGTGAAACTGTCCAAGACTAAATAAAAGCAGCGTCAGAGGATTAAAAGCACACTCTGGTGATTTCTATAAAAAAATGTTTTTAAAAGAGAAATCATGTCCAGTTATTTCTGAATATTGGAAAAATACTACAGATGAAATTGAGAACATTATAAAAAGAGAAATCCCTTCAAATGCACTGTTTTATTGACTTGATGTTATACGGGTCGACCTTTTCACTGCAGAGCAAAGATATATTCTGCAGATTTTTATTATTGGCTGCCAAGAAAACTGTAACTGCAAATAGAAAGAGTGTGAAAACACCAACGGTGGCTGAATGGAAGCAAAAGTTGAGACAAGTGTATGACCTGGAAAAACTGAAAATGGAGCTTTTTGATCAGAGTTGGTTGAAAAATAGCTGATAATGTGAAGTATTTGGGTTGTTGAGGTTGTTCTTTAATTAATGGAAATGGGTCCTGACATGAAGTGAATATGTTTATTTATTTGGATTTTTTTTTAATCATTTTATTTTATTATTATTTATTTATTTATTTATCTACTGATAATGTATATTTGATGTACATTTACATTATAGGCAGAAATATTCATGTATGCAACATTTTTTGTACCCTTTGTTTAACACCTCTGACCTTGTCTCAGATAAAGTTCTGTTTGACTAAAAAAAAACTACATAAAAAGTTTTTTAAAAAAAAGAATTCAAGGTGAGAAAAGGAGAGAAACACCTCATGTGAACTTCTCCTGATCATAAGGAAACTGCAGCACCTCTATCGTTGGATCTAAAAAGAGCATCGAGTCACGTCAGGACAGAAAAGATGGACGTGCGTTTTTCTTTGACTCCCTGCAGCGCACCTGTGTGACAGTCTGCAGGTGAGCCTTCAGACAGGGCTGACACAAAGACGATGAATTCTCTGCGTCTGAATTATTCTGGACCGTTTCATTATCTGCAGGAAAAGCAGGTCAGTGGACAAAGCTCCCTGACAAACACCTCCATCTGCACCTGCATCGTCTGCAGAGAGACAAATAAAGTGATCAATACGGCATGTGCAGGGGCTGATTCACCTGTCACAGGTAAGTGCAGCTAATAAAGTGTGAGGCTTCATCATCAGACCATCAGCATGAAGACAGACCAGAGACCATCTGCACCAATCACAGAGAATCAAAGGAGGGCTTTAATTATGATCATTATTCTGCAGATTATAACCTGAGCTGTGCCGAGGAAACACCACAGACGAGCTCCTGAGGGAGAAATCAGTCCCTACATGAAGAAGAGAAATGAGGGATTTTTAAAAAAAGAGCCGATCATGTTTTCAAACTGGCATTCAGAGGGTTAAAATCTAGAATTTATTAAATATTTTAGTTTGAGCAGAGCTGCAGTGGTTTAAGAGACTAAAGCAGAAAAAATATTTATAGATCACAATTTAAGGAATTGTTAGTGTGTACATTTTTGACCCAAGGGTCACCAGAGGGTGCAAATTTTAAATCTGACCCCAGATAGACAGACTGACAGACAGACAGACAGACAGATAGATAGATAGATAGATAGATAGATAGATAGACAGACAGACAGATGGACAGACAGACAGATAGATGGATAGATAGATAGATAGATAGATAGATAGATAGATAGATAGATAGATAGATAGATGATAGATAGATAGATAGATAGATAGATAGATAGATAGATAGTTAGACAGATAGATAGATAGACAGACAGACAGACAGACAGACAGACAGACAGACAGACAGACAGACAGACAGATAGATAGATAGATAGATAGATAGATAGATAGATAGATAGATAGATAGATAGATAGATAGACAGACAGACAGATGGACAGACAGACAGATAGATGGATAGATAGATAGATAGATAGATAGATAGATAGATAGATAGATAGATAGATAGATAGTTAGACAGATAGATAGATAGACAGACAGACAGACAGACAGACAGACAGACAGACAGACAGACAGACAGACAGACAGACAGACAGACAGATAGATAGATAGATAGATAGATAGATAGATAGATAGATAGATAAATAGATAGATAGATAGATAGATAGTTAGATAGACAGACAGACAGATGGACAGATAGATAAATATATAGACAGACAGACAGACAGACAGACAGACAGACAGACAGATAGATAGATAGATAGATAGATAGATAGATAGATAGATAGATAGATAGATAGAAAGATAGAAAGATAGATAGATAGATAGATAAATATATAGACAGACAGACAGACAGACAGATGGACAGATAGATAAATATATAGACAGACAGACAGACAGACAGACAGACAGACAGACAGACAGACAGACAGACAGACAGACAGACAGACAGACAGATAGATAGATAGATAGATAGATAGATAGATAGATAGATAGATAGATAGATAGATAGATAGATAGATAGATGTGTTCATGGTCATGGTCAAAACATCGTCATCCTATCTTAGTTATTTTAAATGTGTTAGTGTGAAGCAAATTAAAGCACACAATCAAAAGATGGACGAAATTAACTGTAACTAAAGGAAATAATAAATATTGAGCTTTAATAGAAGTCACATGTATTACTGCTCAGGACCAAACAGCACAGCTACATTTAACAAGCTTAACACAAACTCCATATTTTTGAAAATGTGATTGGCTAGTATTAATTGTTTAATGTTAAATAATTAATTCCCCCTTTACTTGATCAGCAAGTTTCTCTTAGAAGAAAAAACTCCTTCACAAAAGCAGCATTATCAAAACAGACGTTATGGAAAAAGTAGATTATTTGGGTTTATTTGCCCTCCTTTCCCATATTTTCCAATGGATAGGTGTCTTTATTTACTTTTAATGCAGATTGTTTTATTTTTGCTTCATTTTACGTCATACTAAAAGTCTTTTTATTGAAAACTTTAAGCTGATAGTTTTATTGCTCTATCTCTTTTTTATTATCTCTCTTCTATTATTTTTTATTGTCTTTTTATATTTATTTTTGTTTTTAGCTTTTACTTTGGTCCTCATGGTCTCATTATGCAGCAGGGTTTTTGTATTTGTGTTTGTCTCAAATCTTCTCTGATTTTAATCGACCTGTTCAATTGTTTTGTCCTTTGTGTTTAAGCTCTTGTGTTTTGCTGACTTTATATTCCTGCCTCTCAAAGCTCTTCGTAAACCCCTGTTTTTAAAAGTGCTATACAAAACGTATTATTATGATTGTAAATGCATTAATATTGCTTCATTAAAGACAATTTATATTCAAAAGCGTCTTATAATGAATAAAATAAAGCCACACACAGGGAAAACGAGGAGACGGCAGGACACTCTTCCTGATCCACCCCCACAATTCCCATTTCCACTAATTTTGTTTTTAACGTCACTTTGACATTTTCTTTTAACCGTTTATCCCCTAAATTAATACTATAGTGCTCCGCAAGCTTCACCAGCTGTTCTTTTGTGCACTTTTCCAAGTTCTCCTCAGATGGAGCAACAATAAATGACTCAACTTCTGACATTTTAACAATTTACTCACAAACATCTACAGCATGGGACAACTTTACGCTCCAACAGGAAACGTCAGGCACCACAAGACCACCGTGTGCGCTCGGAGGATCACCCCGAGCCAGTATGGCGTTATCCCACTATCTGATTAACAAAACCCTGCTATTTAAACTCCTCCCTAGTCTTCATGCAACGACTAGCAGCGGGTTCTTATGCACCGTTGACCGCTGGCCCGGTTGAGCAACTAGCAAGCTAGCAACCCTCCCGACACCACGGACATGCTCCCAAGCAAAGCTTCAACCGCATGCGTCACAGCACTACCAAGCCCCATGCAACGAACCCAAAGGGTAATGCTGCTACCGCCTACAAGGGAAAACTCCACATGACCTATACGACAAGCACACAGGGACACCTTACCTGACTGTCCTGCTACTCACGTAAACAAAAACTGCATCCGAGGATCAACGCCGAGTCCACAGGGTAAGTAAACAACTAAACCCAGATAAGATTAAGGCCCCATCCACACGAAGGCAAACCGAGGTCTGAACGAATACATTTTTTGCCGAATCTGTGTATCATCCATACGAAGACGGCGTTTTGGGGGTCTGTAAACGATCATTTTTGAAACCAGGTTCCAGAGTGGAAAGATTTTGAAATGCTGTATACGCAGCTCCATGTTTGCTGGCTCTCCACAACTTTTCAGATACACTTACATCATAGTTTCATATCGTCATTGAGACGCATGCGCCACACGCGGCAACAACAACAACAACAATGGCGGCGTACGTGTAGCATATGTGCTGATGAAGCTAGTGACCCTACTATCCCTGTTGCAGCAAAATCTCCTTCTTCTCAGTCACCACCGAGTTGAACAAACAATTATCGAGGACACATTACAGCACTTTATGATCACTTTGTCACAGTCTCTGTTTATGACTTTTGGCGCAAGTGCGCATGCCCACTGTTTTTTCGTCTGTTTCCGCTTGTCTCCGTCATATCGTTACAGCGCCCCTAGAGGTCTGGCATGTGTTTTATAGCATTTACATGAATGCACCCGATACGCATTAAGACGCACACATTTTCTGAGACGCCTTTGTCTTTATGACGATCGTTTTGGAAACTGTTAAGCGTTTTGTCTTCGTGTGGATGGGGCCTTAGAGTCTAACTTAATAAACCAACTAACTTACCCCAATCAAGAGCCAAAATAATCAGTACCCTTCTCCCAAATCCCCACGTATGCACGTAAAGAAATGTTTTAACAATAATGTAAACAAGGAAACAAAAGGAAACAAGTGTGCCAA
Organism: Scarus forsteni; assembly: GCA_036419115.1. Classification (NCBI taxonomy): domain Eukaryota; kingdom Metazoa; phylum Chordata; class Actinopteri; order Labriformes; family Labridae; genus Scarus; species Scarus forsteni. Next base: position 11,290,569 of record JAZDUH010000395.1, read on the forward strand.
ACAATTTTACTCATGTGCGCTCTCGCCGGCACAAAGCATCAAATAACACATTTCTCGTCGGAAAGTGACACGAAACAAACAAATCACAGATTTACAAAAGAGGACACCCCAAACAAATGTTTTACCTTTAACTTAGGTACTAATCATCAAACCAAGTCCTGACCGAAGAGAAACAAAACAAGTTATCAAAATGTTTCAAGTAATCAGCAGTGATGAAGGCTAATCATGAAGGTTTGTCCATTTTTAATGTCCTAATGTCAAATTAGACTTAAATACTCAAATGCATGATCTAAATTCTTCATGAAGGAAGTTTTGTGCTTTGGAAAGTGACCATGTGGCTGCAGAAAGTGAAGCAGAGGGCAGCACTCATCCTCAGTAAAAGGCTTCAGAGGGACTCTGGCTCCTCATTCTGAGCTTTTTTAACTGGAGCTCCAGTTCAGACCCAGTAATTGGAGTCTGAGTGACCTTTTAACAGAGCAAAAACTTCATCATATTGGTAAAATTAGTTCTGCAGCAGCCGGGTAGGTGGACCAATCTACCGATAAAGAGCACGAGCAGAAGCGTGTGGAGCCGCTTTCAGAGCTGTGGCTCCTTCTCTGCAGCTTTATGTCTGCGCCCCGCTGCTCTCCTCTCTCTCTGCATTAACCGGAATCATCGGTACGGGAGTCAGCGTGTCACCTGCACACCTCTAATCACATTTCACAGGCGCTCAGGGACTGTGAATCACCCGCTCCTCCATTCTCACTCCCTCTCCTTCTTGTTTATGAGACACTGAGCTAATAGAGGAGCTATAATTAGTGTAATTTTGATCAAAGAGCAAAATAATGGATAATGTCTGAATGGTTGCAAAGGTCTCAGGCTGTGATGAATGCCTCCAATTTTTCCTCTTCTTTAGCTGAAGCCTTCCTGCAGCGTCATTGTGTGCCGCTGCCTCCAGTCCTCCAAAGTGGGATCACTCTTTTTCACCGGGGATAAAAAAGTGTGCGAGGCCTGCAGGATAACACAGCACTACACTCTGTTCATAAAAACACACTCGTTCACTGACGTCAAACCTGAGAGAGGCTCCAGCGGGGCAGCAGAGGAGGTCCGAGTGCTTTTCACAAAATCACCCCGACACTGTACGAGGCGTGATCACAACGGGATGGAGCTGCACGTGTGGACGTCGTGCTGTTTTTCACTTTAAATGGCGCCCCTGATTCACAACCAGAAGACTAATTCAAGTTATAGTAGTTACAGTTACTAGTTACTCTCCCAAAAATACAAGTTACTAACGGAATTACTCCTTCATAAATGTAATTAGTTACCAGGGACAGGAACTGATGTGTTCATTTGCAGAAAAAGCTTTTACCTGCTGCAGCAGCTCTGACATCATCAGCGGAGTTCTCGCTGTTTTTGGTCTCTAGATTTTAGATTTACTAACAACAGACAAACACTTTGCTTTAGGACAGAATGGACACTTCACATGTGTGTTCTTGACTTTTACTACCATCCTGAAAACTCCTGTTCTAACTCCACAGACGCTCCAGACTCACTGTTGCTGCAGCTAGCTGTGTTGCCAGATACTGTGATTGAAATAAGCATTTTTAAAGAGACAAACCTACATGAAGCATGTTTTAATCTTTATCCATGTTAAATTTCCATTTCAAAGTCATATTTCTTCTTTTTTGTCTCTTAATTTACTTATTAAACATCCTTTTGTTTGGAGGTGGAACATCCTTTTCTTTATACAGAAGTGAAGGGAGGGGCTGCTGTTATTTATAACTCTGTTATTTTTAAACAGGCTGTGTAACCTTAATTTCCGTAACCAAACAAACATGTCAGAGTTTTATCTAAGTTTTATCTTATTCCTCTACAGCTTTATTCTTGTGGAAACAGTCGTAGCTACATTAGCAATCAATTTAAATCTGGCTATAACGATTTATTTAAAGCGGAAACATCATTTTTACAGTAAAATTTAAATTTCTGTTTAAAGAGGGTTAAAATAATTTTACTAACTTCTGAATTGGGTTTATATTGATGGTTTGGGGGCACAACAAGTCCAAATGAGCAACTGCACTATTGGAACAAGCCCAAAAAACAGCAACCCACAACTCCCAATATACACATGCAAGTTAGAAAAAGAAGCTGAAAGTCGCTTATAATAAGCAGACCTGGCAACTCTGGCATCAAGTTTTCTTGTCTGTCTGTTAGCGGTGCAGCTCCTGTCTGTGTCTGACTGAGCGATGCAGGTCAGATATCAGCTGATAGACATCGGCTCAAAGTAACACGCCACATTTCACTGTCGGTGTTTGTATACATGTTTGAAATAAAATGAATCCATTCATTCATAAATCCTTTTTGAACAAAGATAAGATCTTTAATGTTTAACATAAACTGTAATTTTGTTTTTTTGGATTTGATGCCTGTTACACGTTCAAAAAAGCTGAGATAGGGTCATGTTTATTACGTCCTTATTATGTCCCATCACCTTAACTTTAACAACTCAATAAAAGTTTGTGAGCCCAGGACACTGACTGTTGAAGCTTTGTAGGTGAAACTCTTTCACATTCCTGCTTGATGTTTCACTTAACAGTTGCTCTTTACCTATTTTGAGCAGGGCTGTGAAAAACCTCACCTGTTCCTGAAAGCTTATTGAGTTTGTTAAAGAGAAGGTGATGTGACACCTGCCCCGGAACAACAGATGTAACTAGCTAAAGGCTAACGCTGGTGTAAATTTTATACGTGTGTTTATTAGTTTTTTTGTTTGCAAGTTACAGCAAATCAAACAGCAAGAAACTTCTACATGGAACAAACTTTTCCTCCCTCAACAAATAAGTATAAGAAATACAGCAGAAATATGGTGAAGAACATAAAAAAATACAGTAACGCTGGTAGCAATAAGACACCGGTATGGTTCACCAGTGTTTCTCAACAAGGGATCCGCGGACCCCTGTAAGTCTGTGTTGTTATTGTAAGGGTCCTTAAACGTAAGACATATATTTTTAAAAATCCTGTTACATTTATAAAAATAGTATTATTTTACTCAAATGTGATTGAGCCCTTTATCAACCTAAACTACAGAGGGTAACAGGACTTTTTCATCCAATTATACCCGTCTCACAAGTGCTATTAATTCACAGTATTAATTAAACACAATCTGCATCCTTTTATTATGAGCCCCGTACTGTTACAGTGAGCAAACATCCTTCATTTCTCTGTAATGATTTTAATGTGAATCATCAGGGGGTTTCAACAATGGCGAATGGACGCACGAAGACGCAGGACTTTCTTTTCTGGACAACAAATCTGTGTCGATAGTTTTGTCTGGATAACAAACCGAGCACGGTAAGAGGCTCACGTTACTCTGTAGACGGTGAAGCTGTTGTTGTTCCTGGTATGTGTGCACAGCCTTCAGGTTAAAGAGTACTGCACTTCTGTTTCACCCTGAAACGCTATGACTCTGGTTTACACGGAGCTGCATGGAGGAGCGTTTAGAAAACTCTCCACTCTGGACCCTGGTTTCAAAGTTTGTGGATTTGGGCAATCCGCTGTAGTTCCCATGTAAAAACAAGGCCGAAGCACAATGAAAACGTATCAGATTTGACCGTTTTAGGCCTCGTGTAAATGGCCCCTTAGGTAATTACCTCTCTTTTGTTATGACAAGTTTATTTTTGTAAATAAATAACTTACTTAACCACTTCAACATTTGTGTTACTTCCCTTTTCCACAAATGAGCTGGCTGTAACAAGTACAGAGTAAAGAAAACCTTTCCATTGTTTACACAGACTTGTTTCATTGCGCTGATGATGTCATCAACGTGACGACATCAGCTTGATGCGTCGGAGGGGAAAAAAAGCAGCCACATGGTTAAAAAAAGTCACGTTGACCTGCTAATTTAGTGTGAAAGTTGTCACACTAGTCTCCTAAGAGCTTTCAGGACAAAGAACTTTTTTGAGTTTTTATATCCACCACACACGCACAGAAGCGGGTTTGTGGTGGATATAAATAAATTAAACAATATAATAAACTAACAAACAACAACAGCGAAAAAAAAAACAATGAAAATGAAATGGACTCTGTTGGAAAAAGCTGCATGTAAAAAAATTATTATAATAATCAAACACAATAAAAAATAGACCCTGTCGCTGTAAAGAAAAGAAAACTCCAATAAAAACACACACAACAATAAAAACAATAAATAAAATGTAGTTTATACAGTTCCTGAAATGTTTGTGACATATACTTTCTCCTAGTCAATTCATACTGTCTGTCAAACGTTTGTAACATTTCTGACTTTTCAACCGTATTGAAGGGCTGCATTTCTTTTGCAATGTAGCGAACGACACTGTCTGTGAGCGCACACCATTTTGCTGTTTTATTAGTATTTACTTTGCCGACCAAACGCCTCAGTAAGCGCTGACTGTCAGGACGGAGGCTTCACTGCACCTCCCCCTCTTTGCCGCCACTATTTTCAAACAAATCCGACATATCAGCCTGTCGGTGCTCATGAGCTCACACCTTGTTCATTCTGTTTAAAACCAAAATATTCCCACACTGGGGCTGTGGCAGCCGGCTTAGGAACCATTGCTTTCATGCCATATCTGTGTTTGTTGCCTTGTTTCTCCTCATGACGCTCATTTCAGCTCTGTGTGTTCCATCTAATTGAAATTATTTATATACAAAGAAAATAACTTTGGGTCCAGAAGACATAGCGGTTGCCAATTTGAAACCCTGCGTCCCGCACATCCTGCCCACTGATCATCACTGTAGCAGAAGCGGGTGTGTGGTAGGAACGAATGTGTGTAGTACTGTGTTGTGTGGGGGACAATAATAGGTGACGGACAAGTGTACTGTGAATGGAGCATCAATAAAGTGAACCTAAAAGGAAAGAGTGGCATATATCTCCTGTCTGACTCTCCATATAAAGCCTGAGTGCGTGCAATTTTCCAAATCATGTCTCAAGTCAGGTCGAGTCTGGAGACATTTTCCCGCAAGTCCAAGTCAAGTCAAAGTCGTCTCATTAGCGGCTCAAGTCAACGCAAGTCTGAGGCCCTATGACTTGAGTCCAATTGTCTGACACTCAGCCTCTAAATAACAGAATGTAGCAGATGTTTCCTGGTTTTTGTTGACGTTCTGGTCCCAACAAAGTTCGTTCGGTTTTTCCCGTCAACATGGAGGCTGCTGCAGACCCTCAGGTGACCTTACAGGTGACGTCACTCATTCTCATCTGAAGTCTCCAAACCCTTAAAAATCAAATGGACTCGCTTTTGTGACTCTCCTCATGTTTTTGAAGAAGCATGAGCTCCTCCTGCCAACATGTCAGGAAGCCCTAACTGTGTGGGGGGGTCTGCAGCCAGCTCCTGACACATCTGTCATCGTGAGAGCAGATGGGCCCGAGGTCGACCGCCGCCGCCGCCGCTGACCCGGGATCAGCCGAGCTCTGACCACGGAGCGCCATGCTACCTTCAGGGACCCACGACTCGTGTCTGAGTTTGAGTAAGGACACACACAGACACACAGACACACACTCGGAGCTCTCAATCTAACGCCTGTTTACACTGCACACACACACACACACACACAGCAGAAGCCAACACACCATCTGCCGCTCCTCTGTTTGAGTTCCAAATCCCAGTTATCAACAAAACACACAGAAGACCTCCAAACTAGCCCCTTGGATACACCATTCCCTTTGAGAAGAACGCTAACACACACACACACACACACACATACACACACACACACCTCTGCGCCCCGATCAGATGAACCAGGTGGACGGAGGCCAGGTGAGCTGCTCATTTTTCATTAAATGTGACAGAAGAAGGAAGATGGGTTTCCTCACTTCTCTCTCCGAGTTCATGCACCTCACACTCTTTGAAACCTCCCTATCCAAACACACATTCACACTAACACACACTAACACACACACTCTTCCTCCAGTCGCTCTTATTTGAACTTTTTCTTCCGCTCATCATGGCAGCAGGTTTATGACGGTCGTATCTGCAGCCTCGTTGCTCTTCTTGCACGTCATCATCTGTCACCAAGGATCAATATAAGACCCTCTTCCTCTCTCTCTCTGTCATCACTCAAAGGTGAGGAAGACTGGAAACAAACTGAACAACTGTAAGCAGAAGTTTTGACCCAATTATCCAACCATGACAATCCATGGACGTGACCCAAATCAGAGATTGAAGTGTCACTTCAGCCATGCTGATGCTGCAAATCAGACCTCCACCACCTCACGTATCTTGTGATTTTGACCATAAATATCAGTCCTGCCTTTATTTCATCTAAATATTAAGATTCCTTGACCACGAAAACACCATTAGCAATTGGATTCATATGATATCTATTTTAGTTCAGTAGTTATTCACGAAAATCACATTTTTTGTCCATGGCGTTTTTTTCTTCTGGATCTACCTCCAAATTTTTTGAAGATACAACAAATCCGCTCAAACACTCCAGACTCCACAGTATCTTGGTTATATTTTGGCATTTGTTGCAAGTCTATGCCAAGGTTATTATAGTTTTGGATTTGTCATTATAGTTTAGTTTTAGTTAGTTTTGACATTGTTTTTCCATTACAGTTTAGTTTTAGAGCGGGCATTTTAGTTTTTATTTCACTTTGATTTTTGCAACAAGGCTTAGTTTTAGTTTAGCTTTAGTTTAGTTATCGTTTTTTCATACCTTATTTGCCAGGGTGCAGGATTCAAAAAGGTCAGAGTAAGTAAATTGTAAAACTGTTTATTTTCAAGTCCAACATAGTGCTCACTGCTAAGGCCCCATCCACACAAAGACAAAACGCTTAACAGTTTCCAAAACGATCATCATAAAGACGAAGGCGTCTCAGAAAATGTGTGCGTCTACATGAATGCACTCGATACGCATGAAAACGCTGTAAAACATGCCAGACCTCTATGACGGAAACAAGTGGAAACAGACGAAAAAACAGTGGGCATGCGCACTTGCGGCAAAAGTTGTAAACAGAGGTTGTGATAAAATGATCATAAAGTGCTGTAATGTGTTCTTGATAATTGTTTGCTCAACTCGGTGGTGATTGAGAAGAAGGAGATTTTGCTGCAACAGGGATAGTAGAGTCACTCGCTTCATCAGTACATATGCTTCACGTACGCCGACATTGTTGTTGTTGCCGCGTGTGGAGCATGCGTGTCAATGAAGATATGAAACTATGACGTAAGCGTATCTGAAAACTTACAGAGAGCCAGTAATCACGGAGCTGCGTATACGGCATTTCAAAATCTTTCCACTCTGGAACCTGGTTTCAAAAATGAGCGTTTACAGACCCCCAAAATGCCGTCTTCGTATGGACGGTACGCAGATTCGGCAAAAAACTTATGCGTTTAGGCCTCGGTTTGGCTTCGTGTGGATGGTGCCTGAGTCAATGCTGATACTGTACTGTTGGCTGCTGCCTTAAACACAATAAAACAATATAAACTTAATATAAAAAATATAAACATCAATATAAACAATATAAACTCTTCCTTGTTTTCACAGGCTGTATAAGCCTCCTTATGGGTGCTCCTCAAATGGGCTTTTAAGTTTGTGGGATTTTTTCCCTGAAGAAGCACTCCACATATCTCACCAGTTTTAATTTTATTTGTTTGTCTCACTGTTGTAATCAAAAAAATCCCAAATGGGACACTGCTGCCTCCTCCCAACTTTAGCCATTGCTTCCAAGTTGTTCCAACAACACGTTTCGTGGCGGCACAGAGCACAGTCAGTCAGTGCAGTAAACAAGCATGTCCCAGTACGTCGCTACGATGGTGCCGTATGGTGCTGACAACTGCCGAAAACTGTCGTAAAATTGGTTGGGAAAATGTGTCGGATTAATTTAAATCCTAATCTAATAAATATTGTCAAAAACGATAATGAAGGACATTTTGTCGATAATTTTTGTTAGTTTTGTGAACAGAAGATACAGTTTTAGTTGACTTATCGTTTTTGTTTTCTTTTCAAGTTTTTATTTGTTTGAGATAACTGCAATGTATTTTAAATGTTATTTTTCGTTTTTAGTTTCGTCTTAGTTAACTATTACAACCTTGGTCTATGCCTTTATTTGTTCCCTAAATATGACGAAAATTACAAGAATATCTAAATTTTTCTTGTTCTGGATCAGAGAATCCGGAATTTTGCCGGGATCCAGATCAGTCTTTGATATCTCGTAGAACGTGTTGGAAACTTGTCCTGTATTTTTTTTCCAAATGCCCTGACTACTTTTGGTGGAGTAATATGCACAAATGCCAAAAATGGTCCTATCTCGCAATGCTAAATAATCTTTTTAAAAAATCCAGGATCCAGACGGTGATCCGGATCACTCCCAAAATCGAATCATTTGTTCCTTGTCCCAATCCGGACATTTCCGGAAAATGTCATCGAAATCCATCCATAAACTTTTTGAGTTATGTTGCTAACAAAGAAACAAAACAAACAAACAAAAACAAACAGATCCAGCAGTAACATGACCTCCTTGGTGGAGGTCGAAGGCTTTCAAATGACTGAATTTGTTGTAGAACACAATATGGAAAAACAGTAAACACTGTCCAGTCCTGTAAAAGCAAACCAGTCCTGTAACCATAAACACCTACGGTTTTAGAAATGAACTGTTTTGTGATTTGCTCTTATTATGACCTATTGTCGTGTTTTATGTCCTGCTCTTGTGTGTGGGTCTTTGCCATAATGTGTGTGTGTTACCTGCCTGGAGACTGTGGATGTAAATTAGCATTGATGCTATAATCCGGCATATTGTTTTCTGGTTAGATCTTCACTAATGTTCACTGTCCCTATGAAATACGTAAATAGATAGACTGCCATGGGTTGTATAAACCTTGTTAAGTTCCTCTTTTCTCTCTCGCCCCTCTTCAGTTTAACCCCCCGCTGGGCTCTGGGTCATCACTCAAAGGTGTGCACAGCCAGAAGCAAACTGAACATTGTAAGCCAGACTTCTGACCCAATTTGTCCCTGTAAACCATTGAAGCATGACCCAAATCAGAGCTCACTGTGACCAGCTGTTTGCTAACAAAATCCTCGTCTGAACTCGGCTGTGTTGATGCTACAAAAGCCTTTCAGGTGACTCAGGCTGAGTTTTATATCCACATCTTCATGGTGTCCGAGTTCAATCAATCAATCAATCAAACTTAATTTATTTAGCACTGTTCCTATAACATATGAAGAAAAGAAAACAAGAGGAAAGAAGAGGGGAAAAAAGAATTCCAATCTAGGCACCTGTCAGGGGAGAAAAGTGTGGGATTGGAAAAAAAAAACCTCAGCACATGAGCAACTTATTACAACAAACCTCAGAGACAAGCACAGCAGGGGCGTTGATTTGAAGGGAAAACCTGTGACCTTGTATTAGCTCAGACCCCACAAAGTCGCTATAGTCTGATAAAGTGACTGTACAGCCTTGAGAGAGTTTCTGATCCAGAGCAAAGTTCACAGGATGAGGGAGTGGAGGGAGACTGTTGTTCTGGCAGACTGTTGTTCTTCGGTCAGGCTGCATACGTAAAAAATCAACAAATCATTCTCCCATGGCATCCATGTTCTTTGGGAGCTAACAATGGTTGCATAAACCTGGTTACTTTCCCATTATACTCCCTTTCTTGGCCCACAAAAGACTTCTGTTGATTCTTGTAACCCTTCTGCAGGGATTTGGTTGAATAATTTCAAGCCAAATTTTTCACCCAATTTCTTATTACAGTAATCAAGGGGTAGGCCTGTCACAATAATCAATAAATCAATTAACCGCATGATAAATAAAAACATCCTTGGTAAGTTCTGAGCAACTGTCTCAACACTTGGGTACCTTGGTTCTATAGCGGATATTTATCTTTTCATGCACTTGCACTTTGTTTTAACTTTGATTTGAACTTTGAACTTTTGATCTTAATATCAAAGTTATGCTTTTTATGTCGTTTATGCCCAGGTCTGCTGTGATGATAAAACCTAGAGCACTTTAATAATACTGAATGTTTTATGTTCAATGTTTAATTTTTAAAATTTGTTCTTACCTTGTCTTTGGCGTTTTATGTTTGTGTGGTGTTAATCTCACGGACTGCAAAACAAATCTAACTACAGGTACAAATAAAGTAACCTGAACCTGAACCTGAACCTGATTTATAACGGAGTGAGCATCTGTCATTCATTCAATCTTTGTTGGGGAGGCGAGGCTGCAAGCGCGTACACACGGAGAGAGCCAGAGTGAGCATCGTGAGGAGTAACCAGAAATAAAACACTAATATGAATGATGGAACGAAAGAGCGATTCTTAAGCCGGCTGTCACAGTGTGGGAGTATTTTGGTTTGAAACAGAACGAACAAGGTGTGAGCTCATGAACACCGACAAGCTGATATGTCGTATTTCTTTGAAAGTAGTGGCGACGAAGAAGAAGAAGAGGGGGAGGTGCAGCGGAGCCTTCATCCTGACAGTCAACACTTACTGACCGGCAAAGTAAATAGCCTACAAATAAAACCGCAAAATGGTGCACGCTCACAGACAGTGTCAATCGCTACATTGCAAAAGAAATGCAATCCTTCAATATGGTTTGAAAAGCCAGCAATGTTACAAACGTTTGACAGTACGAATTGACTGGGAGAAAGTACATGTCACAAACAGTTCCTGAACTGTATAAGCTCCATTTTATTTATTGTTTTTATTGTTATGTGTGTTTTTAGCAAAAATGATCAAATGTGAAAAATTATCTTCTGTGGCCCAGAAAACTATGACTGTGAAGGTTCAGCAGGGGGGGAGCGTTAACAGATATTAAAGGAGACATATCATGCTTGTTTCTCCTTTTCACTATGCCAGACTAGGATGCCTGTAAAGCATTTCTGCCCTCAGTACAAGTCATTTAGTTCCTTCATTGCCCCACAATAGCATTCTCAAAATCCTCATTTTAGGCCGTTAACAAGGTCTCGTTGAAATGCTCGGATCTGAGGCTGACCTAAAGTTACCTCGCAACGTCACAGCCCTTTGTGCTCTGATTGGTCAGTTCTATCGGGGGTAGAGCCAGCCTGTCCTTCTTCTTCTGCTGTATTTTCCGGCAGGCTCAAAGCAGCGACCGCGTATTGAGTCCCCCTACAGGCCAGAGCAGGTAATGAGTGAGTGTGAGCTAGGGAACTATATACCCCTGCTGGTGGATGTGTTCCTCGGTGACGGTTTTGTGGCTAACGGACATCACAGAGGAGGAAGTGTTTTATCAGATTACTCCAATAAAAAGAAAGGTACCTCGTGATGTCACGACGTTTGAAATCTCGCGGACATCTCGCAATGACCTATTTTCAGCGGCATCAAATCTCATTCTAGGATATCAGAAAAAAATACAATATCTCATTCTTTGAAAATTAAGGGGGTGTAAGGTCTTGTTTTCGAATTTATTATATTATATGTAAGTATTAAATCATGCATCAGCATGATATGTCTCCTTTAAAAAATCTTCTATGGTTGAGGTAAATCATCAGATCATAAATATATTAACGTTAGTCTTGATTAATTTTAAGTTAGGCTAACATATGATATCAACACAACAATAACACACCAAGGACCTGCAGCCTTTAAATGTCTTGACATAAGAATTCACATATAGGCTTGTTGGTCTGGATCAGGCCAATTAAAACTATTAAAACTGGAGTTTATTTTATTTATTTTGCACAGCAGGGAGACTCAATTATTAAAAAAGGATAATTATTTTGGAAAGCAGTCTGGCTGCAGACCTTCACTTTCTTTCATGCCATTGCTCTTGTTGGATGTATCTATTTAATCCAGTTTGATTTCATATTAAGATCGCTCTTAAAAACAGATTTACTCTGAAAATCCTCCATCGAAAATATGTGAAGCTGCAGCATCACATGATTTAAACAAATCCCTAAAAAAATCTGGTTCCACAGCCAGATTCAGGTCTCCTCAGAAATCGAATCAATTCTTGGTTCACAGCATCCTCTGAAATCTTCAGAATCTGCTGAGAGCTTTTTTTAATCATAAACAAACAAATGTTGGCAGAAACAGAACCTCCTCGTGTAACAAAGAGTTTAAAGGATCTTTTCATTTTCAAGAAGGAACTTCAGATTTTGGAATAATAAAAGTTGTGAATTCACTTGAAACCAATTTTTTTTTTTAGTTTAGTTAGTTAGTTTCTTTAATTAAAAAAGGAAATGTTTGAATTTTTACACTGCAGAAACTCAAATCTAAGAAAGTTTATTTATCCAATTCAATTTTAAAACAGTTTCCTGCACACGTTCTCCTGTATCTAATGGTTGGATGGGGGGAAACATCACCTCAGGAGTATGATGAGCTGACCTGATCTCCTCTGGCACATCGCTCCACAGCCTCGAGCTCCTGCTGACAACTAGAGCTGAAACGATCCCTCAGTCGACCAGGATTATCAGATACTCCATTAGCCATTAGCCGCTATGTATGCTTCATTATAGGAGGCAACCCTGCTTGGTGTGGATTGGTCTGTGATGAATGTGACGAGCCAAACGATTGTCCAATCACAAGCTTGTGTTTTTTTAACGTTCTGCCCCTGAAAACAAATTCAAAGGGCTCCTACCCAGATGGACTAGTGAAATATTTCTGTAGCAGATATATGGAGCTGTCCATCTGGGTTGTCAGGTAAGCATTAAAGTTCGAAAAGTCGAGAATAAAGTTGAAGTGTCCAAAATAAAGTCGACATATAATGTATCTAGACTTAATTCTCAACTTTTCCACTTTCTTCTCGAAATTTCCACTTTCATCACAAAATTATTTCAACTTTATTCTCGAAATTTCCACTTTAATCCAAAAGTTTCTGCTTTCATATCGACTTCTCCAATGTGATTCTCTTCATCTAACATGGCCCTAATACTCTTCCATACAGCTGCAGCTGCTGGACCATAAAATATAATTATTTTGCTTATTAAAACAAAAATCAGACACCTGTTTCTACTCTAAAAAAAGAATAAAGAACCAAAAACATGTTCAGAGATACGTGCAGTGGCCACTTCATTAGGTACACCTTGCTCATGTGAAGTTGGATCCTCCTTCAACTTTAAAGCTTCTTAATTCAACAAAGAGATGAAATGTTCCTCAGAGATGTTGATCCATGTCTCCATGACAGCATCACACAGCTGCTGAACATCTTTAATGAGAATCTCCTGCTCCATCACAAGGGGCTCTATTGGACTGAGATCTGGTGACTGGATGCCACAGTGAACTCATCGTGAGTTTGAGATGATCTAAGCTTTGAGGCGTGGAGCTTCTGGAAGTCTCCATCAGAAAGTGGGGTGGGAATGAGGAGATAGTTAGGTAGGCTGCGGGGTTTGAACCATGCTCAGTTTGGACTTAGGGGCCCAAAGTGCAGACTAGGGTTGTCACGATACTAAAATTTTCAACTCGATACTGATACTCAGGAAAATATTCGATACTCGATACTATTTTCGATACCACAAGGATAAAAAAAAAGAACCCAATATTTAAAAGAAACATTTTTATTAACAAAAAATGCAAATATAACCTCTAGGAAGTTGTGCAAAAGTCTCATTTTCTTTATTTTCTTCCTAATGCAAAAAAAAAATACAATACAAAAAATATTGCTGCATCAGAACAAAATAAATGCTCTTTGAAAAAAACAAAATTGTAGTTTTTTTCCCCTTATTTAGACTACAGTGCAAGTACAAACATAAAATATCACTAAAAAGTGCTTTGTTGTTGTAACAATCAGGATAACTGCATTCTTGAATGAAAAGGAAAACAAATAGCAGTCCTCAGAGCTGCAGTTTAGACCTATAAATGTCTGAACTGTGAACTATAATATTTAGCCTATAACAGTGCATATACTTCTGATCTTCAAGTATGATCAAATTCTGTCAACTCAACAGTAGATGCAAAAATCAAATATTGTTTTTTATGCAGACTTACACAAACATAGTGGTGCAGTTCTATGGTTTGTGTTCAATGTGGATTTTAATGTTTCCTATAAATTGGCGGTCAGTGAAGGGACCAGATAGGCGGGGCCAGCGGGTCAGAGTTCAGAGGGGAGAGTTAGTTTGTGTGTTAGCGAGGAGGGAGAGAGCCGTGCAGGAGGTCTAGAGAGTACTACTCACTGTTTTGTTCCTGAATTAAAATTGTAGTTGGCGTGGTCACAGCCCACAGTGACTGCTAAATAAAAGCAGGTATTCCCAAGCCGGAGTCACCTTTATTTACGTCCGACGGACGTCACAGTTCGAAGTTGGTAGTAGCTTTACTCGCCGTAGTAAATGGTGAACTGTAGCGGCATATTTTGCACACGGTTGTTGTTTTGTCCTCAATCTTCTCACCGTTCTCTCGTCTTTTAAATGGGAAGCCAAAATAGGTCCACACAACCGATTTCTTTGACGAAGGTGCGTCAGCTAATTCCTCCACTTCGTCCTCCTCCTTATTGCAGAGAGTGTTTAGCATAGGAGGCGAGGGGGGGGGGGTTATTTCGTCCTTTTATTTCGAGCGTCTTTGAATTTTATTTTAACCAAAACTGGTTGATTTGGCCCTCCTGCAGCAGCACTACTCATGCTGTTTTGTTATTGAGTGCGTCACGGGGAGGGGGAGGGTGCCTGCTCTTGTGTGTGTGTGAGGAGGCAGAGAGAGGGACGGCGGCGGCTCGGCATCCGGGGGTGGGGGGGGGGATAGTATCGATACTTTTGAAAGTGAGTATCGTATCCGGATACAACATTTTAGTATCGATACTTTTTTGAGTATCAATACTTTTGACAACCCTAGTGCAGACTGAACCGTGATCCAAGGCAGGATGGATCCATGTTTTATGACCAAACTCTGAATGTGGAGCAGAAATCCAGACTCATCAGACCAGGAGACACTTTTACAATCTCCTGTTGAACAGTTTTGAAGAGTCAGTGAATCAGTTTCTGTTCTTAGCTGACAGGAGTGGCACCTGGTGTGGTCTTCTGCTGCTGTAAACCTTCTACTAATAGATTGGACATGTTGTGTGCTCAGAAACTGAATGTTTCTTGGTTGCCTCTTTATCCTCTCCTCTGCCCAGAGAGCTGCAATTCACTGGATATTTTCTCTTATCTAGACCATTCTGTTTAGACCCTGGTTGTGTGCATATCCCAGCAGATCAGCAGTTTCTCTTCGTCTGTCACCAACAACCAAACCACATCCAAAGTCTTCTCTGTTTTGATGCTCGGTTTGAACCTCTTGAGTCAAGTCTACATAATGCTTTGAGTTGATGTCATGTGATTGGCTGTTTGCCTAAATGAGCAGTTGAGTGTGTGTACCTAATAGGTGGAGTGTATTGAGCATGTGAAGGCACTGAGTGTTTACAGTGATTGTTTTTATTGTTTTGTGTGTTTTTATTTGAGGTTTTTTTTTCTTTACAAAGATGGGGTCTATTTTTTATTGTTTTTGATGATAATAATGATTTTTATTTACATGCATTTTTCCAAAAGACAGTCCATTTCATTTTCATTGTCTTTTTTTCTCTTTTGTTTGTTAACTTCGGTACATTGTTTATTTTACTTAAAGGCGCTATGAGGAGAATCTACTTCTGGCGACATGAAGACTCCGCTACTCGTGAGCACGCGCAGCGACTGTCGTAAAGACGTGACCCAAGCCAAAGCGTGTGTTTGTTGTGATGCTAATGAATGCAGCTCAGACCTTCCTCAGAACTCTGCACTGCTTTACAACTTCTTTTTTCAACAACTTACAGGATGCAAAGTGGCGAGGTAATGTATCTCTTTCTTGTTAACGTAGCGGTAGTTTTTGATGTGTGACAACAAGCAATTTTTGGAAAACTTATGGCCCTTTTCTATTAGCCCTACTCTACTCTACTCGACTCTACCCGGCTGTACTCTACTCGCCTTGTGCTGCTTTTCCATTAGCCCCAGTCGCCTGCCCAACGGGGTGCAGTGTCGCTGAGCAGCTCTGGGGTGACGTCATTTTTAGTGCAACAACAATCTGTGGCTTTTTGTCACAAACCGAGTAAAAAAGGAAAGCAGAAGAAGGCTGCAGGTGGTAAGAAGAAATACCCCTTGAGAAGCACAGGAGAGTTTTGGAAGCCATACAACAGAATGAAGCCGAGGACGAGAGCAATCCAGCTGCAAAGAAAAGATGCATGAGGGTAAGCTAACGGTAGCTACCACTAGCATGCTAGGTCGTCGCGCTCATGACTCATCGATGACGACATTGTCTGACCAACCAGGAGCCGGCAGTAGGTGACGTCATCTTTTAGTATCGACTCAGCTCTCTTGGAACCAGAGTGGAGTAGGTACTAAAACTAGCTTGTTTTAAGAGGTACCAGGCTAGTGGAAACACGCTGCAGATCGAGTAGGGCCGGGTAGAGTAGGGCCAAGGCGTGCTAGTGGAAAAGGGCCATTAGTATCGTACTTTTGTAGCCGGCTATATATCTCTACTTACAGCCCAGTGCTCTAAGACGTGTCTGAATAATATAAATTTGCTCTAGTTTTAATTGTCTTGTTCCTGAAGTTGAGTATCCAGGCCAGTCCAGCCCGACCGTGAAGCTAAGGAATAGCATTTATAGATAACCTATTTTGATGCTATAAAACTCACCTTAAAAAGTGTGCATTTCCATCAGGCATATATCTAAAAGTGAGACTTTTTTGTAATTACTTAGAAACTCCTCAGAGCATCTTTAAAAGCTTTTGACCTTCCAATTACAGTTAAATACTCTTAAGAAATTAAAGTGTATTGCTTGTGATCTCTTTTGTTTACTCACTTTATTATGACATATATTAGAATTACATGCATGAAAAAAATGACATTTCAAAATGATATTGACAATAATATTGTTTATTGGCAATAATTTTTGGACAATTATCGTCCAGCAAAATTTGTTGTGAGACCCAAATCTGAGATGCTGAAGGAAAAATGATCAAATGTGAACAATTAACATCTGTAGCCCAGTAAACTAAGACTGTTGATTTAAAGTTTGGAGCATTTGTAGATGTTAAAAAATCTTCTGTGGTTGGTTAATCATCAGATCATAAGTATATTAATGTCAGTTTTGATTAGTTTGAAGTTTGGTAAACATTTGATATCAACACGACGATAAAGTCTTCTCTGTTTTGATGCTCGGTTTGAACCTCTTGGTCTACAAAACTGAATGCTTTGAGTTGATGCCATGAGATTGGCTGTTTGCCTAAATGAGCAGTTGAACCTAATAGATGGAGTGTACAGAGCGTGTGAAGGCACCGAGTGTGTTTACAGTGATGGTCTGAGCTGTGACTATCAGACTTTAAACATCTCCTCTCGGCGAGTTCAGCTGTTTGTCAAAGAGTTAGGATCGAGAATGAAAAGGTAAATATTCCCTCTGGGCTCCGTCGCTCCTGAAGTATCCGTATCAGTGTGTCTCCTCAAAAACCAGCGAGGAGCTTCAGGGTAAAGCGAGCCCCGTCACGCACCCTCCCGCCCCTCACAGCACACAAACACACACCTGCCCGCGCACCGATAAGACGTCAGCCACTGCCGCCGCTCCAAATGTGTTTGCACACCGGCGCCGGTTGACTGCACTTCCTCATTGAACGACTCGAACTATTTATTCTGACGCGCCGCTGAATCCGAGAGGGAATTTAGATTGAGATGAAAAAAAAATCCGACACGACCTGAAAGCCTGCAGAGAGCGAGCGAGCAAGCAGAGAGAGAGAGAGAGAGAGACGGGCAGATATACGAGCCCGTCACTCAACGTTACAGTGTCACTACACGCCGGACAATCATTAACACGGCTAATGAACGAGTCGCTCATATAAAAGCCTCCGTGGAGGAATTTCATTAGTCCTGCTGCAGCACGGAGAGGAACAATGACTCCACATCAGAGAGGATTAAACACTACGGGAAGGTCTAGCAGCCGATTGAAATAACACAGGAGAAAGGAACAACCTGCTGAATCTGGTCTGAAACCGACAAAATCAAACTGAGTCTGCAGCCGTGACAGCAGAAGGAGCTCTGATCTGTGACTTTATCAGCCTCTGCTTTTACTTCTTACTTATAAAAAACACTAAACATCTTTTCCTGAAACCTGTTTACACTGAGCTCTCCAGAATTTAAACATCAGGCCAAACGAGCGAGCCAACAGGCCTCACATCTGTTGCAACACTTCTTGGATGAACTCTCAAAAAGGTTTAGTCTTTCTGAGTGTTGGTGTGAAATTGTGGCGTCTGCTCAATACAGTCAAATCTGAAGAGTTTTCATTACTTTTGGCCTCCTGTTTTCATGGGAACGGTAATCAGATCCAAATGAAATTTACCTCGATGACGAGACATAAACTCCATATCATTCTGTAAAATTGGAAGCAAATCCGTTCAAAAATGGCAGAGATAATAAAAAAAGAATGTTGACTTATGGAAATACACACTTTAAGATGAGTTTTACAGCATCAAAATAGGTTATCTATAAATGCTATTCCTTAGCTTCGCGGTCGGGTCGGACAGGGCTGGACTGGCCTGGATACTCAACTTCAGGAACAAGACAATTAAAACTAGAGCAAATTTATATTATTCAGACACGTCTTAGAGCACCGGGCTGTAAGTAGCCATATATAGCTGACTACAAAACTATGATACTAAGTTTTCCAAAACTTGCTTGTTGTCACACATCAAAAACTACCGCTACGTAACTAGAACGAGATACATTACCTCGTGGCTTTGCATCCTGTAAGTTGTTGAAAGAAGAAGTTGTAAAGCAATGCAGAGTTCTGAGGAAGGTCTGAGCTGCATTCATTAGCATCACAACAAACACACTTGACGCTTTGGCTTGGGTCACGTCTTTACGACAGTCGCCGCGCGTGCTCATGGGCAGCAGAGTCTTATGTTGCCGGAAATAGATTCTCCTCATAGCACCTTTAAATTCAGGAATATTAAATGTGTTAAATAAACATAAAACGTCGTCGTTTGTTTCTGTGAATGTTTCATCATACAGAAAAAACTGCAAACAAACCAAAAGAACAGATATTTTGTTCGTGGGATCTAAAAGGTTTAACAGTCTTAAAGCTACTATTATTTTTGTCATCATTATTTTAGATGAACCATTTACTGAAATGATGATATATATGTACAAAGTGTGTTATTCATCAAAAATATTTTTTGTTTGTCATATTCAGTAACATACAGCACAGGCCAAAAGTTTGGACACACCTTCTCATTCAATGTGTTTTCTTTATTGTCATCACTACATTGTAGATTCTCACTGAAGTAATGATGGCAGCTCGTTTCTCTTAACTTAGCTGATTGGTTCTTACCATAATATTAATTCTAACAGTTGTCTAATAGGGCTGTGGGCTGTGCATCAGACTGACTTCTGAACAACACAAATGATGGTCCAACCCATAGACCGTAGAAAACATGGACGTAATGTCACTGGGCTTGAATTGAAGCCACCACAAAAACTGCTCCCCCTGGTGACTGGCTGCAGTATAGGTCAACTCTCCGTCTCCCCCATTCATCTGAACGGGCCGTAGTGAAACTTCAAAAAATTAATACAGCTCGTAGAAATATTTCTCCCGTCCGTATGCTGTGGTGATATGAAAGTATTATTGGGCTGCGTTTTTTCCAAGTCCTCTTTTTTCTGAAAAGTTTCTTTTTCATCAGTTATTAGAGTTTAAAAATAACCACGGTTTACGGCAGTTTTACAATGATTGTGTACGGCGTATGCTGCAGAGTTTTGCGACCGTTTACGACAGCTGCGTCGAAATATGGTCCAGATTCTCTACTGGCTGCACAATGGCGGCGCCCTGACGGGGGATATTATGGCTTCAAAACCATTACATGGTAGAAGGCGGAGCCACGCTGTCCACTGTTTTTTACAGTCTATGGTCCAACCCCATTAATAAGGCAAGAAATTCCATTAATTAACCCTGGAAAGGCACACCTGAGAAGAGAAAACCATTTCAGGTGACTACCTGTTGAAGCTCATAAAGAGAATGAAGAGTGTGCAAAGCAGTAATCAGAGCAAAGGGTGGATACTTTGAAGAAACTAGAATATAAGACATGTTTTCATTTATTTCACACTTCTTTGTTAAGTACATAATTCCACATGCGTTCATTCATAGTTTTGATACCTTCAGAATCTACAATGTAGTGATGAAAATAAAGAAAACACATTGAATGAGAAGGTGTGTCCAAACTTTTGGCCTCTACTGTATATTTTAAGTTGTTTTTTTTTTTTTTTTTGCATTGTTTACAGAAATTTCTGCTTTTTCTAAATGATTTTGTAGCAAACATGAGCTTTTTTATGTCATCACACAATCACCTGTTGGCTTTTAAAACCTTTAAATCCCATAGGAAAATATTTATTTTTTGGTCTGTTTGTGGTTTTCTTTGTTCCCTGAAGTGTTAATGGAGTCAAGCAATGACTTGATTTGTTCTGTTTCTTAAAACATTAAATATCCCTGAATTTGACAATGACTTCTGCCGAACAGTTGAGCTGGTAGTTAAAGGGTTAATGTGAAAAGTTAGGAACACAACACTGCCATTTACACGAGGTCAAATAGGACCAAATCTGAAGAGTTTTCATTGTGTTTTAGCCTCCTGTTTACATGTGAACGGTACCTGCAGTGCTTAAATCCACAACTTTTGAAACCAGGGTCCAGGATGGAGAGTTTTCTCCTCCATGCAGCACCTCCAAGTGTAAACCAGAGTCAGAGCGTTTCAGGGTGTAACAGACGTCACCTCATGGTCAGTACTCTTTCACATGAAGGCTGTGCACACATACCAGGAACAACAACAGCTTCATCGTCTACAGAGTAACATGTGAGCTGCTTACCGTGCTCGCTTTGTTATCCAGACTAAACTATCCACACAGATTTGTTGTCCAGACAAGAAACTCCTGTGTCTTTGTGCGTCCACTCGCCATTTGTTGTTTGTGAAAAGTTTTTCTTCTTCGTTTGTGTGTTGTAGCAGCACTGTTTCTCTGCAAACCTACATCGCCATCTACTGGACTGGCATGCACACTACAGCAGTTTTACTTGTTTCTAGGGTCTCTGTCTGTTATGTTTCAGATTAATTATGGTAATGATATTTCAGGGCAGGAAAGTCACGTATTGTTGCTTTAATTTGACA
Organism: Scarus forsteni; assembly: GCA_036419115.1. NCBI lineage: Eukaryota > Metazoa > Chordata > Actinopteri > Labriformes > Labridae > Scarus > Scarus forsteni. The sequence goes on from JAZDUH010000395.1 coordinate 11,311,601, forward strand.
GAAAGTGGAGCTGACTGCACAGCATCCAGAGTCTGTTCTGAAGTGCCATGTGTTTAACATCGCTGACCCCAAAAACCTTTGTAGACTAACTTCTGATATGCAGAACCACCACCTGAGGGCAAGTTAGAGAAACTCTGAACCAAACAAGAATGAAATCAGCACCTCCGCTGCACCACCAGGCAGCCATGCACTGCAAAAACTCTGACAAAGGTAAGTGTGTGTGTCTATAAATAAGACACTGAATTGCTTGTATTAGAATAGAAAATCTCATCCATTGAATCAAGTAGTCTTAAATTAAGGTTTAAAATCTGCTTTGGATATAAAAAAAAAACATTTAAAGACACCCTTCACTTTTTGTCTTTCTCCACAACACATACTAAAATCTCATTTTCATTTGATGAGTCCAGATTTATATCTTATTACAAGAAATTCAAAACAAAAATAAAAAACAATTTAAAAAATAAAAAACTAAAAACTAAAAAATATATTAATTAATCATTATATTATATACTATATTATGTATATGTTATAATATAATTTATATATATTATAAAATTAGTAAATTATTTAAAAAATTAAAAAATAATTTTAAAAAGAATAAGAAATACCTGCCAATGGAACAACATTTTACTCCTTGAGGGTCTTAAAATTAGGAAGATAAACTACTTAAAATAGCTCACCTTCTTGCCACATTGACCGATATTTTAACTAATCACAGGCGATCCATGTTTTTTTTAAGTTTTTAAGTTCTTTATTAAGATGTGAAGCTGGACATGTCAGGCAGTTTTGGCTTGTTAGAAGTAGAGCTGCAACTATCGAGTATTTTTGGAATCGAGTACTCTGTCAATTATTTCTTTGAGTACTCGAGTACTCTAACAAAACATACTTTTTTGTTTTTAAACAAATAAATCAATTGTATACAATGCAACATGTTAGGGCTTTCAAAATGAGCAACCAAATGCCGTTTATTCCTCAGAAAAGGGTTTTTATTTTAACAACTTTCAAAGTTTAAACCAGTACTGGCTTAAAACAAAGCCCAGACAATTCTGATTTACAAAGCAGTAATATAATTCTGCAATTATATTAGTGAAGTGTGTTCTGGAGGGCATTGTGTAGTTTGGATTGAAATCCTTGATCATGTTCTTAAATCCTGTGTCCTCCACCATGGAGAGAGGATGCATGTCTGTGATGAGCATATTTAAAATGCTCTAATAGTAATAGTTGCAGCCCTAACAACGGGCTATCATGCTAAGCTACAGGAAGAGCTCACTCAGTTTGACATCAGACACACTGCACTGTGTTTTCTTTTCATCCCTTCTTGTAGTGACCACACACTTGGGACACTCTCTGCCATTTCTTCTGTGGACTCTCTCCTTTCTGTCCGTCTCTTTTCTCTTCCTTCATGATTGTACAAGCCGCGCAGCAGCGGAGGTAACAGGCGAGCCACAGAAATGACCGTCAGTGTCAAACACCGTGCGCTGTATAGTAGTCCAGATATATATTTATATGTATAATTGTATATTAAACGAGGCTTCGAGGCACAAAATTTAATTCGAGGATATTTTGTAATCGAGTACTCGCGAATATTCGAGGAATCGTTTCAGCTCTACTTAGAAGTCATGCAAGTTTTCTTAGAACTAAAATTGGATGAATAAACTTCCTTTTATTTGTGTTTTTGCAGTGTTCAAGCTAAATTTGGCCTGTTTCCATGGCAAAATTCTTCACTTATTACAAACAATTCAGGCTTTATTTTTAGTTTTTAAACCTTTAAATCCGATGTTAATGCTGAAATGTCTGTTAATTTAAGTCCAGTGGGAGTTTCTGACTTATGTTGGACAAATAATTCCACCTTGATGAGTTTTTGCAGCGTGCTTAATGTTTACACAACTCACTAGATTAGTTTAAGCAATGATATCCTAGCCTGTGTGGTCGAACGTCATTTTTTCAGACATAAAAACTAAAATTAAAGCGTGAGCTGCTTGAAAGGAGTAAAAATACCTGCCAATGAAATGAGCCAAATTTAAGGAGTCTTAAAAAGACATGATTTGTTTCATTGGCAGATATTTTCTTACCCATTTAAGCGATTCACTGCTTTATTTTAGCTTTCTCCTCCTTTCAGTGTGATGTTTATCTGCACATGTCAAATGCATGTCTGTTAAATAAGTGTTTTGATATTTCTGCTTTGACATGAGTCAAACACAGGCTCCTGGATCTGAGTTTCTGCTGTGCACTGAGGTTTATATGCAGATAGAAAATGTGCATGAGTGTTTTTTCTGTCACTCCTCGCCTTAGAGAGCTAAATGGGATTAAATGTTGGTGTGGTTAGACGAATTCTCAGACTGCGTTCAGGTTTTGTCTCTTATTCTCAGATGCTGTGCTCCTGCAGCGGCGTGCTGTGTCTGTTTTTCCTCCTCTGGGTCCGTCTGCATGAAACAGTCTTCCTCTGACCCGGGTCAGTTTTAACAGCAGCCACTGAAAGGCATGAAAAGTAGATTTAAAAAGCACACAAAAAGCTCCAGCGGAGGATAAAAACAGCATCCAGTCTCTGCCTCTGTGAGATGTTGAAGCAGGCCTGTAAATACACCAAAACTTCAGGAATGAAAGCCCCACAAATAAAAAGCTAAAACTGCAAACTGGATGTTTGTGCGTGGAGTTTATCTGTGAATACGATCACACCATTCCACTTTAATATCCATACTCCTTTATTTCTCCCCTTAAATAACAACAAATGGTTTTGTGTTTTGTATCATTGGCCTGATCAGTCACATTTACAAACAGGAACATTTTATAAAGACTGAGCATTGAAGGAATGAGCAGCACAGCTAATGTGGCACGCTTAAAATAGGGTAACCACAATTATGATTTATATTTTTCATATTGAGCACTGCAACTATTTTTGTCCTTGTTTATATCTTCAAATGAGTATCTTGGGTACTACGTTTTAATATTTCGTAAAAACTAAGGGGGGAACGATTGTGCTGTAAGCAGTTGCCCTGGGGAAAGGTAAAGGTGTGGCGCTTCCCACCATTTCTTAAAACAGACTCGCTCCTCTGTTTTACCTGCTTTATACAGGGGCCTGTACTACGAAGCTGGATTAGCTCTTAGAGAGATAACTTCCTGGATAAGTTTCGGATTTCCCGCACTACGAATGTGGATCTCTTTATCCAGACACGTTGCCCCGGTAACTGATGCTGAACGCCAAACCTGGTCCAGAGCAGGTTAAGTTCCAGGATAAGAGCTCATGGGGTGTGACAGACCGCCCGCTGACCAGTCGGTTCTCTCAGGCGAGCATAAAAGACCGCACAGTCACCAATTTGCTGTCTTGGAAAATGGCTTGTCCATTTCTGCCAGAACCGGTTAATGTCGGTGCGCGAATAGTAAGAGGAGCGCTTCGTCGGGAGCGTTTTTATCGTGACCAAAGTAATCCGCTTGATTGACATTATTTCTCGATGTAATGTGGATGAGTTCTTTATTACATTTTCAGCGATTTGTGTTTCTGGAAAATGTAGGGCCATGTTTTTCACCGTGTTGCTCCTGGCCTGGATAATACTGCGGTACTCCTCAGACTTTTGCAGGATTATTTGCTGCTCCTCCGCCGTGAAGTAGGCTGCTCTCTTCTCCATTGTGAAAAATGCTCCGTGTGCGTGCACAGATCCCAGCCGGATTCACTTATCGAGTTGATAACGAGCCTCGTAGTACAGCAGATCTGGATGACGGAGATCCGGTGAAGTTCAGCGAGTTGCGCAGAGTTATCCTGGATGACTTAATCCAGCTTCGTAGTACAGGCCCCAGATCAGTAAACAGACAATGTATCTGAGGATTTGATTTTATATAAACAGGAAAATTTTGTGTCAAGAAAGAGTTTGTGTCAGGTTTTATACATTATTTTTTGTACAAACAGCATTAAAAAGTTAAAAGGTTTTACCGCGCAGCCGCCATTTTGTGTCAAGCGGGACAGCAGTTACACTAGTTAACATGAGAATAAGTGGAAAAAGGGCTCCTGTACACGTGGTTTTGTTTATTTGTGGTTAATATTATAACTGTGTATATTGAAATATACATTTAAAGAATGAAAGTAACACAAGCAGTTTGTAATTGATACATTTCAAGGCTCTTTTACAGAGGCAAAGTTGGTAGGCAGTTGCATGAGCAGAGCTTTTATATCTATTATAATGTAGTTTATCCAGTTTAAATTAAAATGTATTTACAAAAAGGGGTTTATTGATATAAATGATGGAGAAATGTGTTGAATAGGAAACAGCAAACGATAGAGAACTGTGTATTGAGATTTATTGAGGTATTAATGTGACTAATGGAAAGAACTTGAACTGGAAACATGGACTGATCTATTTGAAACTGGAGTGGAAAGAGATACACATTGTGTTCATGAGAACATTAAAACAAGTTGTGTAATAAATCATACAGAGACAATCTGGGAAGACAGAAAAACAGACTGTTCCTCACTCCTCTGTTTTACCTGCTGGTCTTATATTTATTATTTTGCAGTCTCTCATCCCTGGGACCAGTGTTGGGACTAACGGTGTTACTAAAGCCATTACTCTTTCCCAGTAAAGGTAATCTACCGGTAATTAATTACTATTCAAAATGTTACAACGCCGTTACCGTTACCATCAGTGAAATGTGGCGCATTATTTTGCTCTGATGTCAGCTGATATCCTCATAGACTCAGACAGGAGCTGCACTGCTAACAGACAGGCGAGAAAACTGATGCCAGAGTTGCCAGGTCTGCTAATTATAAGCGACTTTCAGCTTCTTCTTTTTCTAACTTGCATGTGTATATTGGGAGTTGTGGGTTGCAGTTTTTTGGGCTTGTTCCAATAGTGCAGTTGTTCATTTGGACTTGTTGTGCCCACAAACCATCAATATAAACCCAATTCAGAAGTTCTTAAAATAAGAAAAAGAAGAAACATGACTTTGAAATTGAAATGTAACGTGGATAAAAATTTAAACATGCCTCATAGGGATGGGAATCGAAAACCAATTCCAGTTGAGAATCGTTAACAGCTCATTAATCATAAATCTTTTTGCTTATCAATTCCCTTATCAATTCCTTCCACTGACAGGGTTCAGAAGCATCAGAATTGTAGCTTAATTTTCATTGCACCTACTACACAACCTTAAGTGAGTGGAAACACCAGCAACTTGCAGAAGCAGTTATCTATGCTGTGACATGTTTGAAATTGCAACTGAAAATCAGACCAACATTTACCCACTCTGCAGGAATCGATAAGGGAATCGTTAAAGAATTGGATTGATTGGCAGGATCGTTAACAGCATTGGTATTGATAAAATCTTATCACTTCCCATCCCTAATGCTTCATGTAGGTATCTCTCTTTAAAAATGCTTATTTTAATCGCAAAATCTGGCAACACAGCTAGCTGCAGCAGCGGTGAGTCTGGAGCGTCTGTGGAGTTAAAACTGGAGTTTTCAGGATGGAAGTAAAAGAAGTAAAAGTCAAGAACACACATGTGAAGTGTCCATTATATAAAAGTACTGCACCAATTACTCTCCCTGGTAACTAATAACATTTATGAAGGAGTAATTTGGTTAGTAATTCACTTACTTTATTGGGAGAGTAACTAGTAACTATGATTAATTACTTTTTTAAAGTAACTTGCCCAACACTGCTTGTAACATAAACATTTACCAAAATGTCCTTTTCTGTAAGAAAGCTGTGGTCTTCTCACGGTGATGTCTTCACCTCACAGTCCCACATCTGTAATGGTACGAGGGCTGACACCAAATAATCCTGCCACTCTGCACACCAGAACACCTGCTCCCAGTGTCAAGGGGATTTCACAGCAGGTAACAAAACACTCAAGGCTCTAAAGAAAAGACTCAGGCAGAGGAGAAACCACCGACTGCTCCTTTTCAGCTTGTGTTTCACATCGATCTTGTTCTTCCATGTTCGGCCATCGTCATCCTCGACTCCTCTCTGATAAAAAACACTCATGTTTAATGAGTGTAAAACAGACCAATCAGCACAGAGACCGAGCCTCCTGGATGCTGAACTCCCTGTGACTCCTGCTCTTTGTCTGAAACACAATAGAAACACAAAACGGAGCCTGCACCGTTAAGGAGATCTGTGCAGCGTGTTTACGGCTCTCTGAAGACAAAGGTGCTGTCTGTCCTTTTCTACAGATATTCAGTGACCACACATGCTGATCAAGAGCAGAGCACCATAAAAAACAGAAGATAAAGTTTAAAAAAAAGGAAAAATCTAAGTATCGCTCAAGCAACAGCAGCGAGAGAGAGCAGAGAGCTGTTGTCCAAAACTTATCTGAGATTACATTTAGTGATTCAGATTGACTCTGGACTAGGGCTGAACAATTGATTGCAAATTTAATTCAATCACAATATGGCTTGTTGCAATTTTCAAATCGACGAAGGCTCAATATTTTTAGCCCAAAATGTGTTGAACGTTTTGACATTGTGATGTAGTTTTTTGCAATTTCATGCATTTTTTTTTACCTCTATTCATACACTTTTTTTTCCCACTTTTGGACCATTTTTACCTTTTTTAACCCCGTTTTTACAACTTTATGCCTATTTTACCCCCATTCATCTTTTTTTGGCCACTGTCAGAACCATTTTTGGAACTTTTACATGGTTTTTGAAATTTAATTTCAAATTGAATTCCTAATTTTGCTGCTATAATCAATTTTCCTAAACCACTTTGGATTTTTTTGCCAATTTTTCCCCATTTTTTTTTTTTGCAATTTCATACCTAGTTTGCACCTATTTATTAACCTTTTTCCGCTTTCATACCATTTTTACCCAGTTTTCACAATTTCATACCTATTTCTTCACTTCTCCACTTTTTCTCAAATCTTTTATCCTTAGATTAATTTCATGTCATATTGGTTTTGCTATAAAAAGATCTACTGCTTTTGTTTGTTTAAGAATACACAAGATGAGGAACATTAAAACAATCGCAGAGTAAATCGTAATATTGGGGAAAAAAATGGCAAATAGATTATTTTCTCAAATCGTTCAGCCCTACTCCGGACAAAGGACGGTTCAACGAATCAGTCACGAAAATCAGTCATTCTGCATCTGATTATCTGTTTCATGACCAACAGCGCAGCAAAAACTCAGTTATCGGGGGGTTTGTTTGTTTGTTTGTCTAATTTCAAGTCGGAAACATTCAGAACACTAAATTTATTTGACATGTCCAGATAAATGCCACACTACAAGGACTAAAAAACAAAAATAAGGCATTAAATTGCTTGTAATGATGAAAAAATATCTGCTCTGTCTTAAATTAAAGACACCAAAGCAGGGCTCTAGATTGTAGCCATTTTGGTCGCACACGCACCCAAAATTTGTGAGAGTGCGCCAAACATTTTAATCACCCAATCAGCTGTTAGTATGCAAATGAGCCCAGACAGAGCCTGACTGTGGTGTCAGGTTTCAGCACGGAGTGGTAGCTGAAGAAGCAGCGAAGTTCTGACAAGTTCGTCTTAGTGACTGTCAGAAAATTAATTATTACCAACAAAAACAAATGTTTTATTTTGCTAAATGTTTCAGTTTGAATTTGTCAGTTTCATTCAGTGAATCACTTTAAATGCTGTTTTTCTTTTAAAATATAATTTAAGTATGTATAAAGTAATATATGTACTGTAAGTAATATCAAGTATTTTTTTATATCTTATTCTTGTTTAAAAATCATTTGCATTATATAAAAGTTATGGAGAGGGAAAAATGGTGACCTTATGGTGTTAAAGGTGACACTATAAAATTCTGGGTGCACCAAATTTTTGTGCTGATGTACCATAAAAATTTTTAGGTGCACCGTTGCAACCAATGCAAAAAGTTAGTCTGGAGCCCTGCAAAGTTAAACTTGCCTTGTCTCATTGGTACTGATTACAAGCACATCAGGCCTTCACTTTAGTTTTTAAGTGTTAAAATAAAAAGTTAGACCAGACATGTCTGGATATTGTGGCTAACAATAAATAAAGTGAGATTTTTTTGTCTTAAAATTAGATCTCAGTTGTTGCAGCAAACAACAGATCAGTCTAAAGACTCCACAAGTTTTTTGTCTTAAGAAGTAAGAAAGGAAAAGTTTAAAAAGCTCTGAAAATAAAGTATCAGGAGAGAAGTTGACTCACATCCATCAGCGAGTGCGTCAAATTAAAGCAGCTATGACCACGAACTGATTTAACAAGCACTGAAAGTTCACATTGAGCATTGCTTTTCTGCACTTCTAAAGTTTGTTTTCATCAAATTCATGGTAATTTCTCATCCTCGTTTGTCTGAAATCTTTCTCATCATCACTCCAACTCGAAGCTCAGCAGCACGAAAACAAAATTCATGGCGAGACTGCATGAAAATGAAACTCAGTGAAGTTCTGTGTTCGTTCTACTTTACAAATACTCAATGACACAGAGAACAAACAAGGAAAACCAAAAAAGAACCTTAAAACAGCAACTTACACAACTCAAAGTGGTTATAGAGATCACACAAATTGACAGACCGGGTTCATGAATCATGTATAAAGCAATAAACAATCTAATAACTGGAAATATTCAAAAATAGTTCCTTAACAGAGATGTTGGTTATAACCTGAGGGGGAGCTCGACTTAAAGCATCAGCATGTACGAACAACATTAAAAAAGTGTTTGTGTTTCAGTTAGTGGAGTGAGGCTGAGGAGCTCAAGCATGACTCAGTTTAACCCTTTATCTGGCAGTGTAACCGTATGGTTGACTTTTTGCTGCATTACCACGGTATTTAAAGTTTTAAAAGCTCACCTTTGTCTGTTTTTCCTTATTTATCTCTCTGAATAGTGTTTGTGACACTAATGGCCCTTTTCCACTAGCACGTCGTCAGTGATGAGTCACGAGCACGACCTAGCATGCTAGCGGTAGCTGCCATTAGCTTACCCTCATACATCTTTTCTTTGCAGCTGGATTGCTCTCGTCCTCGGCTTCATTCTGTTGTATAGCTTCCAAAACTCTCCTGTGCTTCTCAAGGGGTATTTCTTCTTACCACCTGCAGCCTTCTTCTGCTTTCCTTTTTTACTCGGTTTGTCACAAAAAGCCACAGATTGTTGTGTCGCGCTCAAAATGATGTGACCGCAGTGCTGCTCAGCTGTTTACAGCGACACTTCACCCCGTTGGGCAGGAGACTGGGGCTAATGGAAAAGCAGCACAAGGCGAGTAGAGTAGAGTAGGGCTAATGGAAAAGGGCCATAATATGGATCCACTGGGTGGCGCTGCTGTTCATTAATGTAATTATTTAAAAACTAGAGAAAATTGGAAGTAAATCGTTGCTGCATAGCTTCTCAGAAATCTAACAGTAGGATCATACATTTCACATATTTCCAGATCCCCGAACAATCATAATTTAGTAAAATGAAATAAAGTATCTTTATAAAACTGGCTAAATATCCAATATCTTGCTCTCTGTGTTGTTTTCAAATGAAAAAACAAAAAAAAATGTTGCAGAAACAAAAGAAATCCATTTATGCCAAGTACAACCTTTAACAGGCAAACCAACCCGCTGGTTGACCAACATATCTGCTTCCAACTGAGTAATCTCATGAACACGAAGGGGAAAAAAATTACCAACAAATAATTTGTTGCATAATATTTCTTAGCTTTGGAAGTGAAAGGGTTAAACAGAGGTACAAAAACGAGGTTTTCATGAGGCACAGGGAGGAAGAGGAGCTCTGATAAGTGTTTTCATAAATGATTTATGTTTTTGTTTATTTCTACTCTGTTTATTTTCTGGTTCTTGTAAACATGTTTTATGTAAATATGTATGTTTGGCAAAGACTGCCTGTTAATTGAGTCGTGGAGAAGAGGCTTAAAAAAGCTTATGCTTCCTCCTACTCCTTTTTGGACATGTTGTGTAAATATTATTGTTGCTCAAACATTCTGAGTAGTTTGTTCTTTTTCTGTTCACTTCATGTGATAATAGCACATGTTAGAAATAAAGAATTCAAATCAAATCAATCAATCTTAATGGGAGGCAAAAAGCAGCTCTGAGGACGTTTATGTAATTTATTTTAAATCTGTTTTTTTGGGTTTATATTAGTCTCTAAATCCTCTTGAATCCTGCATGATGGTAAGAACATTGTTAATATCTCTAACTATATCTATATATCTATTAGGGGTGCAACAATACATGTATCTGTATTGAACCGTTCAATACAGTTGCCTCGGTTCGGTACACCCTATGAACCGAACAATACGCAATTTTGTATTTATTTATCTGATCAACTGACGAGGTGCTATGGGTTTCAGGACATGGTACGGACACTTGATACACTTATAGCTCGTTCTTTGTAATATTTACTCTGCTGCTAAGAATGCACCACATAAGATGGTGAGTTCTCTATTAGATACATTTATTTTTTTACTTATTCTTATTTTTTTGTTTTTTATGATTCTAAGTATGCACCAAAGAATGTGCCTGGTTTAGCTGCAAGAGTTACATTTAATTCAATTTATTGAAAATGAACTCTGAGTTGAAACAAATGTTTGTTATTTTAATAAACCACAGGTAAAAAAGGCATTGAAATTTCTCATATTTTTTATTGAAAAAGAACTGAACAGTGACAGAAACATATCGAACTGAACCGTGAATTAGGGCTGGGTATTGATTCAGATTTTCTGGATCGATTCGATTTGATATTACAAGGTCTCAAATCGATTCGATTCACGATTCAATTCTATATTTATTCACTCTGGGATATCTTAGTTAAAATAGTGCTGTAAATTTATAAAGTGACCTTTTGACCTGGTACATCATTAAAAATTGTTTTAACATGAAGAACTAAACCCAAAGAAATTACATTAATCATATTTTAATGATATGCATTAATGCATATTCTGCATATTCTCCCTCGTACTTGTTAAATCTAAAGTACTGTACATCCAAACATCAGCTTTTAAACTCTCCAGCGGTGCCCATATAGAGCTTCCACCATGTTTGTTTGCAGGAACATCTCATGAGATCTTGTTCAGTAGAAAACAACGCTAAACGCTGATCACACCAGACAAGCAGGGTTGATACCACAGGCTGCTTCTCTGCACATCCAAAGAAGAAAAAACTACCCAAGTTAAAAGATCCATCTTTGGATTTTATGGATCGATTATGAACCAGTTAAAGGAAAATCGATTTTTTAAACCCAGCCCTACCGTGAATTATGTGTATCATTGCACCCCTAATATATATGTGTGTGTATGTCTCATTTGTCTCAGTGTGAAACATTTTGAACTGCAATTGAATTTCTATGACCTGTGCTTTTTAAATAAAGTTTTATAGATTGATCTATTCGGTCCTGCAGCCTTTTAGAGCTGAACTGTCCCTCCAAACATCACGAGGTCGATGTTCATGAACATGGGAGCAGAGTCTCCTCCTGATTGGTCTGAAATCTGCACAGATAGTCCTCTTATTAAGTCTGGCTTTTTTCAAGCTTCAAACATCTGGAAGTATAAAAATAAACTAACAAAACAAAAGGTCAAAATCAAGAGAGCACACATCACTCACAGACTGGAGGAGCAACAATCAGAAACAAAATCTTCCACCGGACGCCTCAAATTATCATAAAAATCCACTTAAGTGTTTAATCTGTCACTCTTGACTCTCTGAAGGAAACTGTTGCCCTTTAAAATCCATTTTTCACAAAATCCTGGCAAACCTCGCCGCCCTGTTTGGCTGAAATCCAGCAGATCATAAATCCAACTGTCCTCCGACAAAACAACAGTTTTAGGATGCTGCTGCAAAACAATGAGCCTGTGGAGCAGATCTGTGTGGGGAAAACAGTCCTGCAGTTTATTTCACAAACATGAAGCGGCCATAAACAACAAAAGAAACGAAACAAGAGACGAAGGACGGAGCTGAAAGAGGGCCGAGTCAGGAGCAGGAGGTTCAATCAAAGAGGAGCGAACATGAAGACGATTCTGCGTCATTAACAGAAACAAAGATGAAAAAGATGAAAAAACAGCAGCAAGAGCAACAGAAGTCTGCAGCTCTCACTTCACAGACATCCTAAATTCTTCACCATCCGTCAATCACGACTTAAGAGCAAATGTTTCATAAAAAAAGTCCATTTTCATGAAGTTAATCAGAACTTTTTCTCCTCGTTTGGCTCAAATCCGGCACGTTAACGTTGGATCTAGTGGCTGACGTCGAGCAGCAAACAGCTTAAAGTGTTTCTGTATTCTGCTCCAGAAACGACTCTTTGGAGAAGATTTGTGTTTCAGTTTTCTGAACATTTAGAAGCCAAAAGACTAAAAAAAGGGCCGACATCACTCTGAGATTTAACTGCTGCTTCATTAAACACAAACTGTCAGAGATAAATGAGCCTCAAAATGTCACACACACTTGAATTTATCCTCTTTCCATCCATTCATCCATCATCGATTCTGCAGGAGCCAATCACAGCTGAAATCTGGCAGAGGCAGGATCACCCTGGGCAGGTTGTCAGCCAATCACAGGGCCACATAAAGAGACAAACATTCACACTCACACCTGAGGCTGATTTGCAGCCACCAATCAACCTCATGAGCAAGTTTTTGGGCTGTGAGAGGAAGCCAGAGAACCCACACATGCACAAGGAGGACATGCACCAAATGGGAATCGAGCTAGCGACTTTCCTGCTAACATTCAGCTACATAAAAACACAAAATGGCTGAAGACAACATCACATCGAAACATTAAACTCCAGAAAGCAGCAGCTAGAAGAGGAAAAGCTGCAGGAAAAGGCAAAACTGTCACAAAATTCTTCAATAAAATCCGTTTTAACACGTCATTTTTCTCTTCTTACTTTCTAAAACTCCACTTTTTCAGCTTTATACCAAAGTTCTGTTTCTCACTATCTTTAATCTTAAACATGCAGTGACATGAAAACATCCTTAATGCACAGAAAGACGACACAAGAAGCCTTTAGGGTCAAAAAGCGACACACATGCAAAAGAAACTTAGCAAAAAGAGCAACTGTGATGACACTGAAGCATTTGTTACCATCTTAAATTCCTTAAAGTAACACATTTATCAGATCTGATTTGTGTTTTTTCTTAATCATGAAATCTTAGCAAATATTTGCAAAAAAAAAAAAAACAGCAGGAAATCAAAATGGTTGTTTGAGGACGTGAGGCTTTGGAGACGATCTGTGTGAGAATTAGGATGCCTCCTTTCTATTTTATGAACAATAAGTGATGAAAAAACAGACTGAGGCACAAAAAGGAGCAACAATAGGATTTAAAATGTCAAAATTAAACAAAATCATCTTCACATCCAACATAACATCATGAAAACCAGCAGCAGTGACGGTAAATTAATTTTAAAAAATCATCTTTGACACCTGATCTTTTCACCGTTTATCTCTTTTGGACAAAACTGTTGCCTCATAAAAGTCAAAATTAAGTAAATAAGCACATTTTCCATCACATTTGGCTGAAATCCTGCTCGATATCATCCAGACTTTCATCTGCATGAAGACAAAGTGGGACGACGCTGCACCATAAATGACCCTGTGAAGTCCTGTGAGAGAAGGGATGTCTGATTTCTATTTTTACAAACATTTAGAGCCCACAGAGACTCAGGAGACACAAGAAGACTGAAGAAGATCCACATTCACATAAAAGAGCAACGTCATCAAACACAAACCAGCGTAAACAGCAGCGATGCAGCGACTTCAGATTGTTTTACAGCCTCACAAAATCACAGAATAACAACCATTAACTCCTCACGTTTGAGTCTTAATCCTTTAAAGATGGTTGCTCTCCTAAATTTGTGGAATTTTGGAACAATTTGCTCTGAATTCGGGCAAAGTTCTCCTCCTTAGATATCCTGCACATTATCACCGACTTTCTCCTGCATGAAAACACAAAATGTTTTTTTCAGGATGTGTGAAAATCTCTGTGAAAAGAGGAAATCCTCTTTTTATTTTATGTATATTTAGTGATCTAACAACAGACTGAAGGCACAACAGATGCTAAAATAACTTTTACAGCCTTGTTATATTTCTTTTAACAATAATTTAGGACACCTGATCTGTTGATTCTCTTATTTGGACAAAACTGTTGCCTCATAAACACACATTTTTCACCACATTCTGGACAAAATCATCCAGACTTTCATCTGCACAAAGACAAAATGGTTGTTTTAGGATGACGCTGCACCATAAATGACCCTGTGGAGAAGTCCTATGAGAGAGCAGAGCTGCCTAACATGATCTTAACTAAAAAAAAAAAACAGTTTAAATCAGACTGTTGTGGCCTAAAACCAAACCAAGATCTCAAAAGCACCGACTGTGCTGAATCAGATCTGGTTTATTTTAATCTACGACAGCCTGATAAAACACCACAAGCAGCTTTATTATCAGTCAAATATTTACTGACGAGGCTTTTGGACTAAATGAGAGGCTCCTTCACTTGTTATCGTTACACCTCGACCTGCCTCAAGGCCCACCAGCCTGCCCCGCCCCACCATTTGAGAACCACTGGGTTAAATCAAGAGAACATCGAGCTCCATGCAAAAGAAACTTCTTTCAAAAAAACTAGAAGCAGCACAACAACGCAGACGGTTCTGCAGACACACAACATTTTGGATTTTCAATCTGCACGAGGAAAACTGTTGCATCATCAGATTCAAGATCCTGACAAACTCTGAGGCTCTTAAGGCCGGAGTGACCAAGAGGTTTTCATATACAGCAGCATCATGAAGCTCAAACACAGCAGAAGAAGCAGGAAAAAAAACTTCTGAGGTCTTTTACCCCCCTGAACTCAACCCCTCCTCAAATCTGAGCACATCTCTCCACCTTGTTGGGCTGCTCGATTTCAGATCCAGGCTTCTGCAGAGTCGCGCTCATGATGTGACGAGTGCTTGGTGTAAAGGCATCTTTAGGAAATGTTCAATCCATGAGGGAATGAGGAGGAGAAATAAAGGACGTAAAAATGATTACAACGTAAAGATTTGATGTTTCATAAGGGAGAGTTAAAAAGGCTGCAAACTGAGAAACAACCTGATTAATCTGATATTTTATGAACTGCTTCCGCGCTCACAAAAACCTAAACATGCCCAATAAGATGGAGCGTGAAAATGTTAAACTGTCTGGAAAATGCTTGAATGATGCAGGAAGGGAAAGTGGGAAAATGTTGAATATGGGGTGGAGATATGAGGCTTTAAGATGATCACAAAAAAAATAAAAAAAAATCATGTTTCAACGAGGAAAATCTAAGTATAAAAATGGCTGCAAACTGAAGGGGGACACATCAAGAATTTTCTTAAATGTTTTTAAGCGTATTAACAACTAAACAGGGCCAATTAGGAAGAGGGGACTGGAGAATTAGGCTCAATAAAACACAATTAAAGAAAATAAAGTGGCTTATTTGTTCCAAAAATACATTTACAAATATCAGATATCTTTAAAAGCCCAATTAATCCATCTATCTTCGTCCATTTCATTTGGGCTCTGCTTTTATATTACAGATCTGCTGTTTTATCTCGTTTTTGTGCCTTTTTCATCATTTAAAGCTAAAAAAAATCTCCTTAAGCACAGATGATTATCTGATTTTTGCAAATTTAGCTCACTTTTTTTTTACACAGAACAAAATCATGTTTTTGCAAAGCAATGTGAGGTTTCCATAGAATCTGACTGAAAGAGAAAAACTTAATTCTAAGAGGGAGAAGATTAAAATAGTCCCTAAAGTGTGCGCTCACTTCTTTAAAGTTTCACTTCTCCTGATTTGGAGTTGCAGGGCGTAGCCTGGTTCAGGACGCACAGATAAATTATATTTTTACTGCCATGCTTTAGAAATGAGATTTACATCCGAGCCAAGGAGAGTAAAACATATGCATGGGAGTTTTAAAGAGGAAGAAGCAGAAAGGAGGAGAGAATCATGAGCGGAGAAGTTGGGATGGAAACGCTTCTGTTCCATCCCCGAGACTCCGGGAGCGTGAAATTGGCCAAACGAGC
This sequence comes from Scarus forsteni, assembly GCA_036419115.1. Taxonomy (NCBI): domain Eukaryota; kingdom Metazoa; phylum Chordata; class Actinopteri; order Labriformes; family Labridae; genus Scarus; species Scarus forsteni. The sequence continues at coordinate 11,327,552 of JAZDUH010000395.1, forward strand.
CAAAAAAAGACGAAGTGCAGCTCGGATTAATGGAAAGAGGAGGACTAAAAGAGAAAATAATACACTTGGGAGCGGGAGTTTAAAATTAAATCACATCTGTAAAAGAGAGTGTTGATGTGGGGGTGAATGAAGCGCGGCTCCAAGTTGCGCGTCAAAGCTGATCCGCACACAGACCGCGCTGCCGCTCTCTCTGCGGTGAAACAACATCTGTGAACGTACCTGAGAAGAAGAGGAAGAGCGCAATCCCGAGCAGAGTCATGACTGAGGCGTGCGGGGCAGCGGGGTAAAAATCGGTGGAGGTGGGACGGGACTCGGTGCGTCCTCGGCTGGTCCAGCAGCACCGCTGTGCGCCGCGCAGACAGACCCGCAGCCTGCCCGCTTCACGCACCTCCACGCGCGGCGCGATCCCCCAAACCAGCCTCGAGATCTCCCCCCTGCGACGGCGTAAAGTCCCTCAAGTTTGAAATCCCAGGGCGGAGAGGAGGAGAAGCCTCGGGGGAAGGAGTCGGAGCGGAGAGCGCGCAGCCTCCCGGTGTGTGAGGACGGGAGAGAGTGCGTGTGCGTGTGCGTCAGCGGCAGGACTCCAGCCTCACGCCGCCTGGCTGCAGCTGTGCCCGCGGACAGTCATCGTGAGGCGGCTGCGCTGCTGGAGAGGTCCCGGTGCTCTGAGCTCATGATGCTGGCAGAGGAGGGGGTGAGGTTATTAACTGGAGACATCCCTCCCCCTCCCCCCTCCTCTTCCCCCCTCCTCCTCCTCCCCAGACCCTCATCATCAGCTCCACCATCATCTTCACCTTCAAGACTCCATCAAGGTTTCTCCATCAAGAGGAGGACCAGACTGGACCGGAACCAGAGACCGGAAGTGACTGAGTACAGATGAACGTTCGGACCAAACTCTGATGTTTCCTCTTCACCCTCTCCTGAGTCACCTGAGACCCTCTGACCTCCAGCATGGTCTTCATCAGACCTCCAACTGGTCTTCATCAGACCTCCAGCTGGTCTTCATCAGGCCTCTTCAGCCCATACCTGAGCGGCTCCTCCAGGTGGACCCAGTTCTCCTGATCAGGGTCATCAGACCTTCAGGCAGAACCATGAAAATTAAAAAAACAGCTTTTGTCCTTTTGTCCACACCTCCACTGTAAACAGGTTACACTTAATTTTACAGTAAAAGTGGCAAAAACATGCCAGTAAGTTACAGTCAGTGTCTTTACAGTAGCAACAATCCATTTAAATGCATTTAAAAAGTTGTAATATAAAACACAGCAATGATACTTTAAATGAAAAAACAGTAAGGATGCTGTTTTTGAAGATGCAGTAATTATTCTGTAAACTGAAAGAAAGGATATCTTGAAGAAAAGTGCAGTGGTAAAACATTTATAGCAAACCCAGTGATATATGGGGTGTCGTTTGAAAAGCAGCACCTGCTTCAATAAAAAAAAACACATTTAGCTTCAAAACATGTACAAACAACTGGTGTTTGTTTTTTTTCTGGTTATTTTTTAAAACATTTACAGCATTTTCAGTCTTAGAAATGTCTTAAACAGTTAAATATAAACATGAAATATCACATGTAAATGTTAAATATTAATGTTAAACATAAATATTAAATATAAATGTTGATTTTTTAATATAAATGATAAATATAAATGTTAGTCATTGACGTTAAATATAAATATGTTAAATCTATATTATTTAGTCACAACTAAATATTTAGCTAACATGCAAAATTTCACTCCTGATAACAGGAAGTACCAAAATACAAGCTAACATTTATATTTATGTTTATATTTAACATTTATGTTTATATTAAATATTTATATTCAACATTCATCAATCAATCAATCAAACTTTATTTATGTGGCACTTTTCTTACATACATAACTAAAAGTTATATTATTGCTATCATATTTATATTTGTATTTAACATTTATATTTATATTTAGCATAAACGTGTGACATTTAATATTAACATTTAAATATTTAAGATATTTCTAAGATGGCATATATATATATAAATATTATAGTTATATAGATTTAACATTTATATTTATATTTAACTTTTATATTAACATTTATATTTACATTTAACATTTATATTAATATTAAAAATGTAAATTTAATATTTATTTTATATTTATATATATATTAATATTATTATATATATTTATATTAATATCCAAACTAATCCTGTCCACACATGAGAAGTTTTTAAACACATTTCACTCATGTGAATTTGTCGTGCTCATCAACTTCAGCGGGTGCCACCACAGCTTTCACACCAGTGTCCTGCTGCCTCAGTGTGTCTCTGTGCTGCCACAGCTCTGTCTCTACATATACATTTATATTTATATGTGTAAATATATATTTGTATATATATGTATATCACCCTGATAATGAGCATCTGTTGAAAATTTAAGAAATACGATAAATCTCCCCACAAGGAGCCTGAATCATGAATAACTGACCTGAAACCTGCAGCAAGGGGAGTTTCTCCACTGAGGAGGAGCTTTAAATCAGTTTCTTTGTTTTCTGTGGTATTTTATACCTGCTGGATTAAGGTAAATGCTGCCCTATGTATGTCATATTTTACCTATTTTTGCCAAAATACATGCAGCTTGTGGAAAAAATAGGCAAGCCTCTTATTCTCAAGATCTTCAGTGTGGCGATGAACCTGAGATGTAAGACTCGTGCTTCATCTTTTCTTTTTAAAGGGACTGTGAGGAGTTTCTACGTAATTACAAAAAAGTCTCACTTTTAGACATATACCTGATGGAAATACACACTTTAAGATGAGTTTTATAGCTTCAAAATAGGTTATCTATAAATGCTATTCCTTAGCTTCATGGTCGGGTCGGACAGGGCTGGACTGGCCTGGATACTCAACCCCAGTGTGAACAGTTATTTAGCTCCTGTAATAATCCATTTATTTGCACTTCTGACTGGGGTGTGTGGCTCTAGATCAGCTGTATACATAGTATTGTTAGACTTATATTTACAAAAATGCTGCCATAGTGATAATCACATTCTTCATGTGATATTTGTGAACAACAACGCAGGCATGCTAACAACAGCTAACAATAGCCTGGTAGATCGGCATGTTTTTTTCCGACTTCAACTTGGACGCTGATAAGTCAGAGATGATGTCACTCACAGTTCCGCGGTTACTGGAACGCAGCATTACGACAATCGCCGCGCGTGCTCATGGGTAGCAGAGTCTTTTACGTTGCCGGTAATAGATTCTCCTCACAGTCCCTTTAACATGACTTTTGGATAATTTTTAACTTTGACACGAGAGAGAGACCGTGGAAATGTCTGTGAAAGAGGGTGAGACAGAGAAGGAGGAGGACGCTCTGCAAACTGGCCACAGACTGGATTCAAACTGCAGCCTCAGATTATTTAGTAAAGACAGCGGAGCTTAGAGCAGAATTTCAGGAGCAGGTACACACCTCAACCACGCCTCTTCCTGTGTTCCTATAAATTCTAACCTGACCATTTCCATCCCTTTCTCTAAACTTCCTTCCTTCTTTCCTTAGGTCCTTATAAAGGGGATCTGTCGTGCCCAAGAGCTACGACAGATTCCCTAAGAAGTTTCCCCAAACCATTATCCACTTTACATACCTGCTTTGTTGGTCATTATCCACTTTACACAACAAATAATTGTCAAATTCATCCTGTTGATGGTGTGGTCCTTAAGCCACAGTCTCACATTCCTGTTTCTCAAGGCAATTATGCACAATTGTCATAATCCTGATAAAGCGTGCTGTGGTCGTGGTGCATGCGCTACTTGGTCAGCATTGTATAGTCGTGGATGAACGGCGGCAGACATGGAAGGGTCCAGACAGTGTTGAAATTGTCGTGGAGAATCGCCGTTCTCAGTATAGCAGGATGGAAGCCTAATAAAGTCCTAATGCGAACAGTATTACCGTGGCATGTACGGAGCTCAGTCGGGCTGATCGTGGCTCAATCCTGAAAGTTTTATGAGGGCGACTGACAAGGATGTATCCATTTGTGCCCCGACAGTGTCCCGTTCAAGATGGCGCAAGCGACGGAGCTCAGCCGGGGCTTATGTGACGCGAACAGAGCTCGAGCAGGGCTGACGCCGTGTCAGCAGGGTGGAAATTCATGGAATCCTCGTCATATCGTTGTATTAACCTAACTGGAGCAGGACGAACGCCCCTGAAGCGCTGTAGAAGCTCTACTGACTGTGTATTTACGGGGTGTGTCCAGGGGTGAGACAGTTATTTAATCCCGAATCATAGCGATCACACCTTGTCAATTGTGTACAGTTGTGCACAATCGCCATGAGAAACGGGAATGTGTGACTGAGGCATTACTCGTGAATCTCTGTCTGATAATCTTGATCAAATCCTGGTTTCAGTGTCTGTTGTAACATCCACAGATCACAGCAGTCATGGGTCACAAGTCAGCACGGTCGCAAATGGAAACCTAACACCGGGGTCTTGTCCTTAACCAGTGTTTGTATCGTTAAGTGTGATTTTAAAGCAGCATTAACAGTCAGCAGGACTCGAGTAATGAGAGTGTTCTTAATAAAGTGGCCGGTGTGTGGATATTTAAGTTCAACTGGTTCAATCAACAAACAGCCCAGAAACAACGACACTCGTGCTCCAGAGCAGAGTTACAAAGAAAAGCAGCCTCTGTGTCAGCTCTCCTGTTGGAGCAGATGCTGCCAGGTTGTTTCCTGAAGTGAGAGTGATTTTTCTGAGAGTGTAATTACCTGAAAATGAGGATTTTTAGCTCTTATATCTTTACAGAGACAGCTCCTTTCTGACAAAGACCTGTTGTTTTGTATGGCTGCTTAAAGGAAAAACGCTGCAGTTCTGACAAACAACAAATGAACACTTTTGAAATATTAATTGCTCTTACTGTTGTCAAACTGATGCAAAGCAATTATTTCGAGCAGGATTCTTTACTTCTCTTCTTAAGGAAGTCTTTATGCTGATGATGTTCATCCTGTCATCATTCAGGCCTTCGTCTGAGAGCAGAGTTTACATCAACAGAAACAGACTATTGAGGACAATGTCAGGTTTTAGGAAGCTAAAAACTGAATGAATAATCATATCGTAGTTGTCTCAAAGGTCAAGTCAGACTGAGACCAAACTGCACTGATTCTCTTCAGGATCGTAATGACCGTGTGCTGTGTAAATATCATGGATGCAGTGGGGCCTTTGGCACAAAAACAATCATGATGTTGGAACATGCATCGTCTTGAAGCTACGGTCTATGATTTGGAGGCTTGGTACATCTTAACACCGTTTATAAGGCCGTTATGGTCCTATGGTCCGATCTATGCAATATAAAGACCAAAAAGAATGAAAAAAATCCATTCAGTATATCCACTGCAAAGCGGCATAATAGTTGACTAATCCGAACCGCCATTCCCGGCTGTTCGGATTGGTCCGTGAGTCCATCCAATCCCCTGTCTCCCCTGCTCCACACTGTCCCGCCTCCTCCCCACTACTTCCCTCATGTACCGGTGAGTAGCTAGCTGCACAGCTACTTAAGCGTCATGGAGCCGGACAAGACCAACACCGAAACTGGGAGGCCGCTTCTGGAACGGGTAGGCTCTGTCAATAGATTTTAGCATAAGTTAGCCACTTATCGTTAGCATTGTAAACTGAGCTGGTAAAGACACGCTGAGAAACGTAAATCCTCGCCCACAATCGGCTCTGCTCTGATCGGCTAACAGTGGCGACGCCAGACCCGCTTCGTCGCCGGTCCAATTGAAATGGCTACCACTGTGTGTTACAAGGGGGATGACTGTCGTGGTTGTTACTTCCAGCTATGAGAAATCTCATTTATCTTCAACGCCAATGAATATTTTCTGCCGGACGGCTTCTTGCTCTATCGGAGGGGGCGTGTTGTTATGAGGCGACAGGAGCTGGGGGGCGGGATCTTGGAACTTGGATCAATCTACATGCAGAGTAACACTACCTGTAAAACCACTGTAAAATTTTTCTACAGTAATCATTACCGTGTCCTATCAAAATTACCGTTTGAACTATGTGTGTCTGCTCCTCGGTGAAGCAGCCGTCTCTCACAGACAGTTTGTAATGTTTGGCCTCTGAAAGTCCAGCAGCTGGAGCCTCATAAAGACTCTGCTACCCATGAGCACGGGCGGCAACTGTCGTAAAGAAGTGACCCAAGCCAAAGCGTGTGTTTGTTGTGATGCTAATGAATGCAACTCGGACCTTCCTCAGAACTCTGGATTGCTTTAGAACTTCTTTTTTCAACAACTTACAGGATGCAAAGCGACGAGGTAATGTATCTCTTTCTAGTTACGTAGCAGTAGTTTTTGATGTGTGACAACAAGCAATTTTTGGAAACTTAGTATCCTAGTTTTGTAGCCGGCTATATATGGCTACTTACAGCCTGGTGCTCTAAGACGTGTCTGAATAATATAAATTTGCTCTAGTTTTAATTGTCTTGTTCCTGAAGTTGAGTATCCAGGCCAGTCCAGCCCTGTCTGACCAGACCGTGAAGCTAAGGAATAGCATTTATAGATAACTTATTTTGATGCTATAAAACTCATCTTAAAGTGTGTATTTCCATCAGGCAGATATCTAAAAGGGAGACTTTTTTGTGAACTCCTCATAGCGTGTTTAACTTGTATAATTTACTCATATTGATTGAGGTGAATCAACAGTTTATTAAGATTAAAGTAAAGCGCACAAATATAGTTTAAGTAAGAATAGCACATAGAACAGGACTGAAGCTGTTAGCAACTATGCTAATCCCTGTATGAGCAGTCAGGATCCACCTGATTTCAGACACTGAATCAGGTGGATCCAGCTGAAGGGTAAGGTCAATACTGCGTATCATGTCCCAACTCTTTTGGAGTCCTGGTTTCAGCATCACTTCCCTGCCTGGCTCTCCTCTTTATCTGTGGAGCCTGATCGTGTTCGCCTGCTCAGTTATCTAACTCACTGTTTTCCATGAATGCATTTTCAGCTAATACCGAGCCGAAGGGACCAAATTGAGTCTAAATTCACGTAAAGTGAGTCTATTGTGGAGGCTCAGATAACCTCGGGTGGAAAAGCATGGGATGAAATTATAACAGGAGCATTTATAGGAGGATTAAGGCATAATACAGTATTTCCACATGAAGTCTTTAAAGTTATTTAGCTTCTCTACAGCGGTGAATTACACAGCGGGGTCATTTGGAGGGCTGCAGGGGCCACACAGTTTTTATTTTAATATGCACATCAGGATGAACCACGCTGAAGCCTGCAGTGTCAACATGTGTCAGGTCCTCACCTACACTGCTAAAATGTTCAAGTCCCTCTCTCTGTGATGGGGGCCGTTAATCTTTGTTATGGCAGGAAGAGCCGAAGCTCCCCTCGCTGGCCTCCAGTGTGAAGATAATGTTTTAAATAAGTGACCGAGGACGCAGACGCAGACTATAAGAAGGATTATTACCGGACCACAAAGAGAAAAACAGAAACAACAGGCTCAGGGGAAATAAACATCCACAGAAAAACCAACAAGGTCGAGGACAGAAGGTGAAGACGAGAGAAAATGTGGCAGAGACGGAGTTTTGTGTTCTTATGACACGGAGCGAAATGTTAAAGCAAACACACGTCATGTTAGGGTTAGATAGATAGATAGATAGATAAGAAGATGGATAAGAAGATGGATAAGTAGATAGATAGATAGATAGATAGGTAGATAGATAGATAGATAGATAGATAGATAGATAGATAGATAGATAGATAGATAGATAGATAGATAGATAGATAGACAAGTAGATAGATCAATAGACAAGTAGATAAATAAGTAGATAGACAAGAAGATAGTTAGGTAAGTAGATAGATAGATAGATAGATAGATAGATAGATAGATAGATAGATATGTTTTATCGTCATTCAAAATATACCTTACAGGTGCACACATGAACAACATTTCATTGAAAATGATTCAAATTTCAGCACTTCAGGTACAAGTGCATAGAATTTTAAAGAAAACTGAAAAAAGGAAAATTATAAAAAAACAGACAGTATAAAAACAAATAGTCAAGATATAAAAGTGATTAAAGTATTAAACTAAAACAGTAAACAGAGAGAAGTGTTGGTAGTACGTGAACAATAATACAGCTGGATTATTCCAGTGCAATAACTATAAAGAGGCTATAAGCATCAATAATCAGACAATCTCACAGGTGGAGGAAATCACAATCACAACATTATGCTCCTGCTTACAGACCTGCTGTATGTTTGATCCAGTGGAATAAGAAAATATTGGTGGAGTTATGAGACTCAGTAGACTTGTTTATAAGATCAAACTTCATTTATTATGTCTTAAGTCCACAGTTCAGGATTTTGGGGTGGCCTGTGTAACATTAATTGGAGCCTCTACCACCCGTTGCCACCCTTCTGGACACGCCCCTGCTGCAGTGGTGTGGGCCTGTTAATCCTGCTGACACCTTTGGCCTGAATGTTCTGATGTTTCTCACGGAGAACAAAGATAATCAAATCAAAACCCAAAGTGGTTTTGTTTGGACAGAATCATGAGACGGGATTATAAACCGTGGAGCAGCAGGCAGAGCACAGAGACAAAGACGGGCCGAGAGCTTTTGTTCATGTATTAACGGCTTTTCCAGACTCACCAACAAATCCAACCCTGATCAGAGCCCATTTTAACACACGCACAAGAGCAACAACCTCGTCCCATCAAGGAAATTACACGGCTCTGTGTTCGCCCCCGGAGGTCGTTCACCCTCACGGCCTGACGGGCAACAAGCTGTTCGGCTAATCAGCGGAGAGCATCGTCTCTGCGGGGGGAGACATATGGTTAACAACGCCGTGACATCACAACAAACAAGCACAGCTGTGACATCACGCTCCGGCCTGTCTGTGGCGCCGTAAATCACATCTGGCCTCACCTCGGGGTCTGCTGCCACACCGGCTGGGAGGTCCTTACATCCACGACGAGTGCGGGACAATGTGAGAGGGGACAGTCGGGGTGATTTAGAGCTCTCTTATTGGCCGTAAAATGATGTCATATTACATTAAACCCCCCGCCCACACTTTAAGACCCCTCCTCATGAAGGAAGACCAACTCTGCGGCTGTCTTCATCACGATGATCTCTCTGTTTCCACAAAGGAGGGACAGAGGTGACTGCACCCAGGAAAAGTTTAATGTTATGCCTTCAGTAAAAGTGGGGGGTGGGTGGTCCAGTGGTTGTGTCTGCAAATCACATGTGGACACTTTGTTACTGCAGCAGGCATGTGGCTCCCTCCCTGCATCTCCAACATCATCCACTCTCCTTTCTACAAGAATGAAAGACCAAAAATCTAAAATGAATCTATTTTTTTTATTGTGAAAACAAACAATACAGACAGAGACTAAAATATAAAACAAAGTAGGTTACATAACATAAAAACAGGGATAACACAATACACAACACAAAATGAGAAACCAAACAAAACCAACAAAAAAATAAATAAATAAATAAGATAAAACAGAGCTAATTTTTTTAAATGAGGGAGCTTTTTTCTGTGTGTATGAAGTGCGTTTGTGTCCCCTGCGTCCCCCCTGGGATTTGCGCCTATGGTTGTAACTCGAGCAGAATGTAGCTGTGATCGAAATCATTCCCTGTCATGAATATAGTGCACTATATAGTGTGTTCGCCATTTTGTAGTGTTGTTCGAATTCTCAGCAGTTAATTTCATTGACTATATAGTGCACTACAAAATACCCACAATGCACAGCAAATGTTAGTGTACACACGATGTACCCTATATTGTACTCCCGTATACCACAATGCAATGCGTTCGTGTTTTTCCATAGAAGAAGAAGAGAAGGAAGGCTGTTAGGCGCTGCTTTCATTCATACATGTAAAAAAACGTTAAAGTATCTTAACACGTTCGTAGCGTAGTTCTTTTACGTCTTTTAGTGGCTGTAAACAGCTTCAAAATTTGCTACTTATCCTCCTCAGTGCAGATTTGTTTACGTGATTTTTGGCGCGTCCACTTCCATCACAGGAATATATGGCTCATGTACTGACGCTATGACTTTTAGAAAATTTCAGTGTAGTGTCCGAAATGTCATTTGGTCATTCCCTATGTCGTCCACTATTTCATTTACACTACATATAGAATAGTGAGTGAGTGAACGAGTGGACAATTTCGAACACAGCTTTTGTCTTCAGGGAAGTCCCTGAAAAAGATGGATGGCAGCATGTTGCTTCTAAACCTGTATGAACGCGTGGGTCATGTGATTCCTGCGGGAATCCCAGGGGATAGGAGTCATTTTTTAATTAATCCCGTTATCAGGACAGGACAGGAAAAAAAGCAACGGGAGCGGGCAGGAGTGGGAACGACATTAATAGATGATCATTTTCAGTCGTGTTAAACAATCAGTTGAACAGATGCGTCCATTTTTGTAGTCATCTCTCAGTGAGAGCCAACACTCTTGACCCCGCTACCAACACAAAAGAAGTACAAAAGTGGTTTGACTTCCTGTCACCACCGGAAGTGAAAAGTGACTCAGAGCAGCATGGAGGGAGAAGACGACACGTTGATGAGAGAGCTGTTTACACTGACTGAATGTCAGGCATGTGAAACTTAGGCTACATTTACATGGATACTCCTGACTTAAAGACGCAAGGATTTTCCTTTGCGTTTTAGAATTCTTCTGCATTCAGACGACGACGCTTGGAGACGAGTTAATCCACTGTAGTGTGCATGCTGGTTCAGTAGATGGCGGTGTAGATCTGCAGAGAGGCAGCGCTGCTACAATGCACAAATGAAGAAGAAAAACTTTTCACAAACATTAATGGCAAGTGGACGCACAGAGATGCGGAGGGGGAGTCATTTTGCATGGGAGCGGGATGGGAGTGGGAGTCATTCTACGGGAATTGGACAGGACAGGATTATTTTTTTTACTCTGGCCCGGGATTGGGACGGGACAGGAGTGAAAATCCGCTCCCGTGTCATGCTCTAGTATGAACCTTTCAACATTAACAGCCTTCACAGATATGCAGGTTACCCATACCATGGGCACTAACACCCCTCCATCCTGTCACAGATGCTGTCCTTTGAACTTTTGAACCAAACAGTGAATCCCGCCTAGTAAAAGCAAAAGGCCAACCAGCATGCACTGATTTAAAGAGAAGAGGAGGTGACACTCTGATTGGTTCAGTCTACACAGGTGAGACAGGTGAGACAGTCCCTCCTGGACACAAACACATCCCTTAAACATAAGCTCAGTGTGAAAAGTGCCTCTTGGAGGTGATTAAGAACAGGTTTGATCATTTAAATCACAGCTGTGGGGCAAACAGTGGGTGAGCGGGAAATATTCAGCGAGCCGCGAGTTCTCAGGATGTTTTAATTACAACCATTAAGCTGCTTTTGATTCACGGCCGACAGCTTTGAGTAGTCGAATAATTCAGAGAATATTTCTGTGGTAACATCAGGAACTGCGGAGCTTTTATCAGGAACATAATGAGCAGTAAAATAATCTGTCAGGAGAGGTTTGATTACCCAGTGGGTGGAAGAGTCCACATAAGGTTCATGCTTTTATTTCAACAGTCAAACTTTTCATGTTTTATTCGCTTTTCTTTTATTATTGTCCAAGTTGTCTCTCACAGGCTGGAATGTCAAAATGATTAAACATTAATACAAAAACATGTTTTACAGCTGCCAGTCTTCTTCATATCTGCTTAAAAATCCACCGAGTCACTCTACAGGAGTCTCCACAGAGAAAACAATAAAACAATGTGGAGGAGTTTAATCATTTATAAATATGAGCATCAAGAAACAGCTTGAATACCAGAGTTTGGGTTTACTTCAAAGCTGTTGGTCCCCTTATAGCTCGATGGCCAATCATTTTTACTGATAAAACATGATCAGATTTAATGCTGAAGCCTCTTTGCTTTACAGCCTGTAATTTTTAAGGGAGTGGAGCAGAAATGAGTCCTGAAACATTAAAGTGAATTAGCATTTAGCACTTTTGGTTCCCTTGATTTAAAGTCTGGAGGATTTTTTAAATGGGATTTCGTAATAAGTGAATACAAGCGTATAAAATTTAAAATTTTTGCTCTTCAACATAAACACACCAGGAAAAGGCCCACTTTTAAAGCTCCTTAAAAAGGCTGCCCTGAAAAAGGTGTTTCAAGTGGAGCTGAAATAAAATCATTTATTAAAGAGGAAACAGTGTGAGATAGAAGTTGGAAACATAAATAAATCATGAAAATTTGTGTTGCTTTGTGAAAATACTGGGCCCTGTTTTTGACAGTGGATCTATATTTTGCTATTTTGATGATGCATATTCTCAGTGCAAAGCCAAGCACAGGGCCCAAAGAGGATGGATTAGGTTTCTTGGTTATACGTGGGTGTGTTTTGAGCGTAACATAAATCCGACCAATCAGCATGTCAGCTCCCATTCCCTTAAAATCAGTCTCACTGGTGTTTTTCAGTCTACACAGAGTTTAGATGTTCAGTCTGTGTTTCAGCTGGATTATTTGATTCCTCTCCTATTATTGGGCCACTAAACTGATGAAGTCACAGTGAAATGTATGAAATATGTGCTCACATTAAAGTGCTTTTGTTAACTGAACTATCCAGATCACAAGAAACAGTCAAAAAGATGAGTCAGAAACCTCTGTGTTAAGACACCTCGTTAATTATCAAAATAAAACTGTCAAGATCAGACTTCTGTTTGTTTATGATAGACCTTTTAACTGTTCACCAAATACCTGTTAGCTTTAAACATTTTATCTAATCATTTTACAGCAGGAATCCTCTGCTATGTTTTTTTTTATTGTGTGTGTAAAACACACTGGACAGCCTGGTTTTATTATCTGTGAGCATAATTGTCTGTGAGATTTATTAGAATATATACAAATATTAAACATGTAGTTCAATGTTGAAGAAAATCTTAAATCTTGTCCATTTTCTTGATTCTTGGAGTATGACTGTCACTGGAGCACACTAGAATAGCTCACTGAGGAGCGCTGCAAGAAACTTTGGCTGTTTCTCAGCTCTCCGTCCCCTTGCGAACTCTAAATGGAATTTTAAACAAATATTCTGATATTTAACAGGAGAGGGAAAGCAGTAGTAGTTTATTTTGTGACATGTAAAAAAAAAAATAATTAAAAATTGCTATTTTAATCAAACAATAGTGGGCAAATGTAACAATAACATAAACCTGACAAAACATTAAAAATATGAACATGAAAATTATGATTTCCATATGCGAAAAGGAGCAGAAGTATTACTAAATCTATTCAGAAAATATTGTTTGGCTTCCTTACCAACATAACTCTATAAAATAATTAATTACAAATTTAAATGCATGTGATTGTCAAACACTATCATTCCAATGGGTGTTGCAAACATTGGGGTCCAATAATATTAGATCCAGCCACTTTTACCATCATTTTGGCTATTTTACATACATACAAGTCACGCTACTTAAAAACACATTGACAATTTTAACTATTAAAAGAGTTGTAGCCTACACACTCATGCCAAAACATTTTTCATTTACTGAGAGAAAACTGAATCTAAGGCCTATCATACATGATTTATCATTTACTTTATAATTTAATTGTGTAAAGGTTTATATATTGTTGTTTTGTCACATATTCAGACTTTTTTTTTTTGCTACTTGACAGTTTGGAAAACATTTTTGAAGTATAGTTGGGTGTTGTTTGGTTATTCCTTAAAGTATTTCTTTGAGTTTTAGAACTTGTCTTGAGGTTTCAGTTCTTGTAAAGCTGCTGTAGTGGTGATCAGACCGGTGTTTATGGTAAGCAAAAAAATTCTGTTAGGTTACAACTGGTGTAAATTGACAAATACCACCCAACACCACCCTGGGAAATTTCTGTTTGAGCATAAATTAACTGGTAGCCAAATAGGATAAGGGCTTATAGATTAAACAGATTAAACCACCTTTAAAATGCACTAAAATGAAGAGAATTTAGGAGTGTTTGCTTAAAAATGCCCCCCCCCCCCAACACACACACACAGACACACCCACCTTCATTTTCCTTGCGATGACCCTGATCATTCCTATATCTATTGGAAATCATCCCTTGAAAATTATTTATAAAGCGGTTTATGTTCAGACATTCCTTTAACTCCACAGTTACACTGTTCCATAGTTTCACTCCACAAACAGGAATGCAAAACCTTTTTCTTGTGCAGAAACCATTGATTTTAAAATGACATTTTCATCATAGACTATAACTAGGGATGTGACGAAATTCCATGCCACAAAATTTCGCGAAATAAAAAATGACTAAATAAAATTCAAAGACACGAAATAAAGCACGAAATACAAAAACACGAAGGGGCACTGGTGATTTTTTACCCTCCTCGCCTACTGTAGCAAAACACTCACTTCAGAGTCAAATAAATCGGTTGTGTGGACCTATTTTGGCTTCCCATGTAAAAGACGAGAGAACAGTGACAGGATTGCAGAGAAAACTCAACCGTGTGCAAAATGTACCGCTACAGTTCGCCATATACTGCGGCGAGTACAACTACCAACTAGTTTGAACTAGAGACAGGCAGCAACTGTATGTTTGTGTAAGTCTGCATAAAAAACAATACTTGATTTTTGCATCTACTGTTGAGTTGACAGAATTTGATCATACTTGAAGATCAGAAGTATCTGCACTGTTATAGGCTAAATATTATAGTTCACAGTTCAGACATTTATAGGTCTAAACTGCAGCTCTGAGGACTGCTATTTGTTTTCCTTTTCATTCAAGAATGTACTTATCCTGATTGTTACAACAACAAATAACTTTAGATTGTGATTTTATGTTTGTATTTGCACTGTAGTCTAAATAAGGGGAAAAAACTGCTATTTTGTTTTTTTCAAAGAGCATTTATTTTGTGCTGATGCAGCAATATTTTTGAGAGGGGTCTGGCTGCAGACCTGCACTGACAGGACCCTACGTTGCAGACCTGCAATGAGAGGACCCGACGTCACGTTACGCCAACGTCACGTTACGTTTCCTGCACTGACAGGACCCTACGTTGCAGACCTGCACTGAGTAGACCATAGACCATAGACTGTAAAAAACATGGAAGTCATGACACTGGGCTCAAATTGAAGCCTCCACGAAAACTGCTCCCCCTGGTGACTGGCTGCAGTATAGGTCAAATCTCCGTCTCCCCCATTCATCTGGACGGGCCGAAGTGAAACTTCAAAAAATTAATACACTTCGTAGAAATATTTCTCCCATCCGTATGCTGTGGTGATATGAAAGTATTATTGGGCTGCGTGTTTTCCAAGTCCTGTTTTTTCTGAAAAGTTTCTTTTTTATTAGTTATTAGAGTTTAAAAATGACCGCGGTTTACGGCAGCTTCACAATGATTGTGTACGGCGTATGCTGAGTTGTGTTGCGACCGTTTACGACAGCTGCGTCCGGATTATGGCCCAAATTCTCTACTGGTTGCACAATGGCGGCGCCCTGACGGGGGATATTATGGCTTCAAACCATTACATGGTAGAAGGCGGAGCCACGCTATCCAGTTCTTCTAATACATCCATGGTAATACTTCAGTAGTCTGCTTACGGTGATCACTTTGGGCGTTAACCACACACTGGGGCATCTGGAAAAAAAAACGTAACGTGACGTCGGAGGTCTGCAACGTAGGGTCCTGTCAGTGCAGGAAACGTAACGTGATGTCGGCGTAACGTGACGTCGGGTCCTCTCAGTGCAGCGGGTCCTCTCAGTGCAGGTCTGCAGGTCTGCAGCCAGACTGTGTTGATATTTTTTGTATGTCTGCATTAGGAAGAAAATAAAGAAAATTAGATTTTTGCACAACTTCCTACTGTTGGGGGTTTTCTATAATCTTTATTTTGTATCATGAGTATTTTGCATCGTGGGCCCTGTTTCGCGTTTCGTATCATTTCGTGAGTTGACCATTTCGTTATACCCATTAGAACCTCATTCCCTATCAGTAAACAATATTTGAATATTTCAGGTAATAAATGGTTTTTTGCTTTCAACAGTATTTGTGCTGTATGTAATTCAACAATATCTTTAAATAAATTTGAAACAAGCTCTGTAAGATTGTTAATTTGTGGATGTGTGCCAGTCTCTCTAAAACATTCTCTAAGTAGCAGAAACATCCCGATTACAGACTTTGATTTATATGGTATGAAGGTGTGGGTGTCGTTTGACGGACAGCCCAACACTCGGTGAGATTTGTTGAACCTGTTTTTAGGAGGACTTGTTGACATGTCATCATTTTCATTGGTCCTTCAAACTAATTAAATCAACAACACTCAGTATAGTCTCACCTGTTTTTAGTGGAGCTTTAAGCAGAATTTCAGGAGCAGGACCACACCTCAACCACGCCTCTTCTTGTGTTCCTATAAATTCTAACCTGATCATTTCCTCCTTTTGTTTCGCACACTCAATGCACCCCTCCCTCTTACCCCTTACTTAAAACTTCTTCCTTTCTTCTTCCCTTCGGGCCTTATAAATGGGGTTTGTTGTGCCCGGGAGCCATGAAGTTTCGCCAAACTGCTATCGTCTTCACATACCTGCTAAGTTGCTTATTATCCACTATATGCAATAAATAATTATCAAATTCATCCTGTTGATGGTGTGGTCCTTACTCGTGAAACCTCAAATCAACCAGAGTGATTGAAACATCTGTGTGAGTTTGATTGGGCCCTGTGTGTTCAGGAAACCGCAGATTGGTTTAATTAAGGTCGTTAAAGCATAAACGGTGTCCTATCAAACTGACTGATCTGAAGATAATTCATAGTTTTTCTGTTCTTACAGTCATGTGAGAAAGTCTTCAGTCCTCACAGACATCAGATGGTTAAACTGTGACTCATCACAGTCCTCGCAGCACTTCAGAGTTAATCTCTTCAAACAGAGCAGCTCTGTGTTATTCAGGTACGTGTGTGCTCTTTGCAGAGATTAGACTGTGATTTCAGATCTTTGACAATCCCAGTCTCAGAGTTCAGATTCATTTGACACTCAGAAGTTCTCAAAGGTGACTTGAGTTTAACACTTTCATGCCTCACAACACAAATTATTGCCAGAAATTTTGAATTATTTTGGAGTTAAAATGTCCATATCTCTTTCTACTGAAATCTTAAAAAAAATCAAAATTTCCATAAAATTTATATATAAATTTATTGTATCTCATTTGATACATTTGGTATTTTTGGCAACTAATAATCCATTTGAGGACATGTTTATCATTTATCTGATTGTATTCAAATATTCCTTAGGGATTTGTTGATCATATTGATTAGATAGAAGTATCATTAAAGTGTGTATTAAATATGATAGAACAGGCATTAAAGGGTTTAGTATTGGAGAACAACTACCTTTTTTGCAGAGGCAGACAACAACATGATGCTGGCAGTGGTTCAGAAAAAGATTATTAAATGTTCACCAGCAGCTGTATCCATAACCAGTGTTGTGTTACAGTGACGTAACTACTTTTTCGGGTAAAAAGTAAAGAAACACGCTACTTCTGAAAATTTGGTAACAAAACATATTTCTTTTTTTAAAGGAGACATATCATGCTTGTTTCTCATTTTCACTATGCCAGACTAGGATGCCTGTAAAGCATTTCTGCCCTCAGTATAAGTTATTTAGTTCCTTCATTGCCCCACTATAGCGTTCTCAATATCCTCATTTTAGGCCATTATCAAGCTCGAATTGAAACACTCGGTCTCAAGGATGACCTAAAGTTACCTCACAACGTCACAGCCCTTTGTGCTCTGATTGGTCAGTTCTATCGGGGGTAAAGCCAGCCTGTCCTTCTTCTACTGTATTTTCCGGCAGGCTCAAAGCAGCGACCGCGTATTGAGACCCCCTACAGGCCAGAGCTGGTAATGAGGGAGTGTGAGCTAGGGACCTTTATACGGCTGCTGGTGGATGTGTTCCTCGGTGACGGTTTGTGGCTGACAGACATCACAGAGGAGGAAGTGTTTTATCAGATTACTCCAATAAAAACAAAGGTAACTCGTGTCGTCGACGTTTGAAATCTCGCGGACATCTCGCAATGACCTATTTTCAGAGGCATCAAATCTCATTCTAGGATATCAGAAAAAATACAATATCCCATTTTTTGAAAATTAAGGGGGTGTAAGGTCTTGTTTTCATATTCATTATATTATATGCAAGTATTAAATCATGCATCAGCATGATATGTCTCCTTTAAAGAGGCACGACGTTACTTTTCCCACGGACAGATCAGACACCGAAGCTGCCTTCTCAGCTGCTCACATAGACACGAGCAGTGTTGCCAGATCTGCTCATTATAAGCTTCTAAAGACCACAAGTCTCATGAGTCACGGTCGCAGGTTGTAGTTTTTTTGGTCTTGTTTCTAAACGTGAAGTTTCTTCTTGGGGCTCTTCTGTCTGTGTGAATCCCCCTGATTATCTTCCAGCTCCTAACAATAACGCAAAACATGACTGCAGTAGGCAGTTTGTCCACTTCATCGTTTCCTGGTTATCGTGCACGTCCCCAAACACACTCACGCACATGGAGCATGCTCCAGAGCCAAAGTTGCCAGGTCTGCTTATTATAAGCGACATTCTTTTCTTGAATAGATGCTTGGCACTGTGATATTGAAATGTAATGTAGACGGAAATTAACACACTTTATGTAGATTTCTCTTTTTAAAAAGTAATATATCACATTAGGAAAGGAAATAGCTGGAGGTTGATTATTTTGGGCTTGTTTTTATCAACCTGGTAACTTATTTCAGAAGCAAAATGTGGAAACACTGGACAGGAGCTCTGATTCCACAGAGTATGTGACATGATTTTGTAAAATAAAGAGCACAAAAGAAATAACTGTTATGTTCTCTGTAGTAGAACTTTATGTAGGCCTTCACATTTAGGAACAGGTATGGGGTTCTGTCCAAAGTCGAGCAATGTAAAAGTAACGAGTAACGTGAAAAGTTACTTTTCATAGAGTGTAACTAAGTAAAGTAATGAGTTACTTTTTCCAGAAGTAACAAGCAAACACTACTTTTTAAAAGTAACTTCCCCAACACTGCCCAAAACACAAGGCATAAGGCCCTTCTAACATTCAGAGTACCCCTGATCCACCTCTATGCTCACTCCGTCTTAGATGCTCTGTTGTCACGCGAGTGTGTGATTGTGCACATGGACTTTTATGCATGAACTGTTAGGTCTACATAAAGCACTTTAACTGACTTTTGTCTGTGAAAAGTTACTTACTAACTTTAAGGAGCTCTTTCTTATATGGGCCTAGTCCGTCCTGATTGGTTGACTGATGTGCTTTATGGTAATAGCATGGTGCAGAGGTTACACACTTTTGCACACCGACTTGGAAGTTAGCAAGCATTTTCAGGTCAAAGACTTTTGGTTCAGCCTCTGGTCTGTTAAGTTTTCTGAAGTTCGGTTGAATCTTCTGAAAGCTGGTGACAAGAATTTAAGTTTTCGCCAGAACAAAAATGAAGAAAAAACAATATGAATACGAGCCTTTAGCAGCTGTAGTCTGGTGTGGATTTATTCTGGAAGACAGACTAGTGAAGTATAAAACAGTAAAGAACAATGCCAGAACAACCCCAAGAAAAGAACTTAGGCTGTGTTTACATGGTGCCGAAAACGGTCAAATCCGATACGTTTTCGTGGCGTTTTGGCCTTGCGTTGAGATGGAACGCGTTGCGTTTTTACTGAAATACGCTCTCCATGCAGCTCCGTGTAAACCCCTTTCAGGGTGAAAACGCTGACGTCACCGCATGCGCAGTACTCATTCAGATGAAGGCTGTGCGCATACCAGAAACAACAACAGCTTCGGCCGTCTACAGAGTAACATGTGTGAGCCTCTTACCGTGCTCGGTTTGTTATCCAGACAAAACTATCCACACCGATGTGTTGTCCAGAAAAGAGACTCCTGGTCTCTGTGCGTCTATTCGCCATTGTTGTTTGTGAAAAGTTTTTCTTCTTCGTTCTTGTGTCGTAGCAGCGCTGCCTCTCTGCAGACCTACACCGCGATCTACTGAACCGGCATACATACTACAGCGGATTAACCCGTCTCCAGCGTCGCCATCGAACGCAGAAGAATTTGAAAACGCAAAGGAAAAATCTTGGTGTCTTTAAGTCAGGAGTTTCCATGTAAACGTAGCCTTAGGGTCCAACTGTCCCCCTTAGCCCTTCATTTTGCACGTTCAGGTCTATGAAGGGGTGTCCCAATACTCTGTCGCAGTGTTTCACCCTCTCAGGGGTCCACAGACCCCTAGTGGTCAGTGGTGTAATTGCAAGGGGTCATTGCAGTTACAGTGATGATGATGACATTTATAAAAATAACATTCTTTTACTCAACTGTTACTGATGTTTCACACTTGTAATTTATTATATTTTATATTTTGATAAGAGTCTCACTCCTGTTTTTACTGATTATAGTTACTGCCTGGGGCTGTTAATACAAACTTAACACAGTCTGAATCCTTTTAAATTACAAGTCCCCTGCTGATTTAGTGGGCATATAGAGATGATTATTAAGAAATGTTACCATTGCTTTCCTCTAATAAAGACTTTTAGTGGATTTTGCCTTTATAAGCATTAAATTATGTTTGAGGGACAGTGAGAGAGAGCGCTTGGTGTCTCCATTATGCACAGTAAAAGTGAAAAGAACGTGAATCACACGTCTTGAAGCTGTTTGTATGAAGATATTTTCTGATCTGACCCACTCTTTATAACATGCATGTGCATCATCAGTTCTTCCTAATTTGCCCAAATATCCCTGAACCCAACTAGACCGTGACTTTAACTTCTGGCCAATCTCCGGTCCTATAACTTCACCCCAAGATCTTTTCCACATCAGGTCAAATTGACCTGGGGCGAGATGTCCTGCCACAACAGCACTTGATCATGACAGATCATTTCTAAACAATCTTTTAGGGCAATTGATACTTTTAACTGCACAAACATATGCTCTTTTTTTGTTGTTGTTGTTTTTTATTTTTTTGGGAAAAAAAAGAAAAAACAGAAAAAAGAGAAAAAGGAAAAAGAAAAACGAGAAAAAAAATGAAAAAATGAGACAAGAAAAAAAAACATATGCTCTTGATATGTTAGCCACCTGCAGCAACAGAATCCAGCAAACAAACTCAGGTGCACCTGAAAACACAGAGTCTCTGTTTGCTGCCAGTCAAACCAGAGTTGAGTTCGCTAAATGCCATTCAGACTGAACAAGAACCAAACCAGCCAAGGGGATCAAAAAAACAAGGCACTGTTTCCAACAGGTCTTTACACCTTTCACTGGGCTTGCTAAGCCAAGCCCACTTGAACTGCTGATAAAACAATGATGTCACAGTGGTAGGTGTGTTTCAGGGGGGCTGGAGAAAAGGGCGTATCAAACAGCTTCTGATGTTGTAAATGGGAGAGAGAGAGAGCCGTGGGGGTTTTGTGTTGTGCATTAAAGATCTATATGAAGAGTTGAAGACATGCAAACACTGTAAAAAGCATATTGAAGTATAGTTTGAGCTTTTAAATTCTACCTGAACTGCATCTCTATGATCTAAACTCTGTGAAAGTCTGTGTTTCAAGATGGTGGCTGATACAATCTGGACCCAAACTCTTTTTTTTAACTTACCAGCTGACCCCACACAGACTTAGTCCAGCACTTCGTGGACTCGCCTGGACAGTAAACCCCTGATATGAACCAGCTTTCCTGGACTGTCTCATGATCAGAAACATTAACACTGAAACCGCAGAGCAGCAGGAGGAGGCTTGTTTGTGTTTCTGCCTGTGACCTTTTAAACTGCACGCCGATGATTCGCTGATATTAAAGTCACGTCTTTGCTAAATGAAGCTTCTGGAGGACCGGGCTGGGTCCGCTGAAGGACCCCTGATTGGACGTGGACGCCCGTCTGCCGGTTTTTGCTTCTGTAGAGGGAGGAGTTTGATTCACGTCGAGACTCCGCTGACCCTTTCAGCATCAAAATCAACACGCCAAATGCATCCTATCGCCGCCGCTCGGGTGAAACAAGGAGAAATAATCAGAGAGGAGGGGGAGGCGTGGGGTGCAGATCCACGCAAGCGTGAAATAACCCGATATTGTTACCGAACAATTTCACATGAAATTTCTCCCACTCAACCTCCGCCCATCCCTCGTACCTACACCTCTCATTTTCCCTCGTCCTCTTTGTCTCCAACCATCCATCTCTTGTTCCTCTCCGAATACCACCCCCCCTCCCAGGTTGCCCTCCGCCTCCCCCTCCTCCCGTCTTCCTCTCGTTACCATTTTATAGGCTTGTTAGTTCCACTTGAAATGCCAAATGACAAACAATCTAAACCCAGTGAGCCGCTACCTTGCTGCCCTCGTAGAGCCGCCGAGTCTAAACAAACAGGATATGAGCTGAAACGCTCGCACAATCCGCCCCCACCAGCCCGCCATAAATCCTCATATAGGATTCAGACACTGACACACACACTCGCACACTCATGAGCCGTGTACCGACAAACATTTTTAACCTTTGGATCGAGCATGTGGAGAGGGGGACATCAGATCACCGCCATGTTTAACCTTTCAGCTCCAACTATCTCAGAGTTCTTACCAAATATCATTAGGAGGATTATCGAGCAGTTTCATTAAAGTTATGGATCATATTCCATCAATCAGACCTGTTTTTGGTTTTATCACAGTTGTAGCTGATGAGTTTTATCCTGATTCAAACTATGAAGTCGGTGGTTGGAAAAAACAATGACTAAGGATGTTCAATGACTGATTTATCCTTGACTGAATACAAAAACTGTTATAATATGAATCTTTAATTATTAAAACTCTGACAGCATGTGTGTTTTCATCTCTTTTTCTGTCTTGTAAGATATTTTGGGGGCTTTCTGGCCCTTAAAGGGATAGTTCAGTTTTTTTGAAGTGGGGTTGTCTGAGCTTCATGTGGCGACTAAGAAGTAGAAAGTTCTCACCTCTCCGTCAGTAAGACACAGGCTGCGGTCGAATAGTCATTTTTGCCTGGGAAGGTTCCTAACCAAGTGAAATGATCCGGAAGTAGTTCGTGATTAGAGCTGTTCAAATACTTTAAATGCTTAGGAAAGGTGGCTCAATGCTTCCTTTATCATCTCCTTTAGCATAGGATACACCGGACCATCCTTTAGAAAAGGAAAGGAGATTATTCTGTCCCACAATTCTCTGCAGCTACAGCTTTTATAAACAGTGTGTATTGCGACTGCTTCTGAATTCAACAGAATAATAAAAACAAATCCCTCAGACCATGTGAGTTCCCTCTGCTGTTCATCCTTTCTAAAGTTTACCAAAACCTGCCTTAACTTTCCAGCAGTCTGATTCTCTGAAGAGAGCAGGATATGAGACATTTGATGTTGATTCTGTTTTAAACTTGGTTCAATATGAATCATTTGTACTCTATTAGATTGTGGTCTTAACAGTTTGTGCCTTTCTTTCCTTCAGTTCATTTATTTTCATGCACTGATTGGTTTTCATGTTGATAATGAGAGGACAGATTTATTTACATCCTCACTTCAACATCGGTTATGCACACCTCATTTTTACTGGGTTGTTCATGTTCAAATTGTCTAAAGGAACAACATTGTCATGATACACCAGCTCTTCTAAGATGAGCCTTTTGTAGTCCATCTTCAGAAAATTGTAGTTTCACTGCAGCAGTAACATCGGCCGTCACATGATGACGTAGCGTAGTGAAAGAGTTTCCTTTCCTAAGTCCTTCTGAACTCTCCTTTCTCCTTTCCTTGACCTCATGACGTTTTCCATCAGGGTTAAGGAAAAGTAGATAGGACAGGACTTAGGAGGCGACTATTGGACCGCAGCCACAGTCTGTTAGAGTCTGTTACACAGAACCAGCCTCAAACAGGGAAGTATGGTACCAGGAACAAAGGGTGTTTTCTCTCCCTACAAGAACTCCCATCAAAAAATGATACCACAGTTTAAGAGGACGCTACATATGCGTGTTTTTAAGTGCATTAACTTTTCAAAAAATGAAGTGAATCTGGACCTAACCCACTCATGTCATGTATTCTTCCACGCAGCGCTGCCTCGAGCTGCTGAATCATTCAGCCTCCCTCTCAGCTGATGTAAACACAACAAGCTAGCGGCTTTACACGCTGACTGTAGTCTTATGTAACTTTTATTAAAGGATAAGTTTCTACAGCTTTCACATTGTTTATAGAATGAAGTACAACATTATACTCACCCAGAAGGCTTTCCTGATCCAAACAGTGC
Source organism: Scarus forsteni (assembly GCA_036419115.1). NCBI lineage: Eukaryota > Metazoa > Chordata > Actinopteri > Labriformes > Labridae > Scarus > Scarus forsteni. The sequence goes on from JAZDUH010000395.1 coordinate 11,351,749, forward strand.
TTCAGGAGATATTTAGATCCAAAATCGAGCGGCGGACATCCGTATAATGGTAGCACACAGGGCATGTATAGCACCGCTCCTAAAACTGCATTAATCATCCAAAAACTCATTATTTCACCAATATTCCATCATGGTCCACTCGAGCTACTCCTCCATTACAGTCTGTGTCGCTCCAGACATGTTTTTGTGACTGTGCTGACCTCTGAACTGAAGAAGAACGTTTGCCTCCGCACATGTACGGTACGGCTCATTGTTTCAGGGGAAGACCGCCGGTGACTCAATGACTTTCTTCTTCCAGTTTTGTGCAAACTGGACGAATATCTATCAGATGAAGATGTTGTGGAGGAGAACTTTGAATATGATGGGTGTCCTTACAGTTTCGAGCCAGAGTTTACAGATGAGGAGCTCATTGAAAGGAGGACGCGGAGGCAAAGAGAAGAACAGCGCTCCAGAGAGTACTGTACATGTGCGGAGGCAAAGGTTCTTCTTCTTCTTCTTCAGTTCAGAGGTCAGCACAGTCACAAAAACATGTCTGGAGCGACACAGACTGTCGTGGAGGAGTAGCCCGAGCGGACCATGATGAAATATTGGTGAAACTAATGAGTTTTTGGACGATTAATGCAGTTTTAGGAGCGGTGCTATACATGCCCCGTGTGCTACCATTATACGGATGTCTGCCGCTCGATTTTGGATCTAAATATCTCCTGAAGCACTGTTTGGATCAGGAAAGCCTTCTGGGTGAGTATATTGTTCTACTCCATTCTATGAACAATGTGAAAGCTGTAGAAACCAAACTTATCCTTTAAGTATTGTAATTCTTTTGTTCTGAGACAGAGTAGAGAATTAAAAATGAGTGATTATGACAGTGATGAAGTTCCTTTCGCTTTTGAGCCAAGAGGATACCTGTATGAACCGGAGCTCACAGGAGACGAGCCAACTTCAGCATGTTTGTCAGTGGACACTGATGACTCTCTAAATCCTGGAGTTTTGTGGACATTCCTCAATTTCCGAAGATAAACTGGCAAAAAGTCCCAAACCTGAAATGACCTAATGAGAGTTTCACCTCAAAGTCATAATGATCTGTCAGAGACGAGCAGAGCAGAGGAGGCTGTTTACCACAACACAGCAGACTACAGCACACACACATACGCAGCAACTACTGTTGTGTATTATGGCTAGCGGCAGCGCTGCACGTAGGAATATGAGACGTGAGGCTGTTAGTTCCAGATAAACTTTATATTTCTGAAAAGTTAACGCACTTAAAACACGCACCCTCTTAAACTGTGGTAGCCTATAACTTTTTGATGTGCGTTATAGGTGGAGGAAATACCCTTTGTTTTTGGTACAATACTTTCCTGTTTGCGGTTAATTCTGCATCACAGACTCTTATGGACTGTGGCTTACTGAGGGAGAGGAGAGAACTTTCTACTGCATCTAATGGACTGTCCCTTTAATGTCAGTCCGGATGCAGTAGGTGGACCCAAGAGAGGGGCCTGCAGCCCACTCCACCACAGACGGATCAGTTTAAACAATATTTAGCAGAAATAGAGAAACAGATTTAACTTTGTTTTCACTTGACAAAGATTGACTTCAAACGCAGCAGTGCCTCCTCAAGCATCAATAGGAAACATTTATTAAACATAATTTCCAATTAAAAGTTCTGTTGCTCTGCTGGAGGTTGATGATAAGTGGATTTAATATCAAGAAAGGATCGCTGGGTGAACACGAACCTCTTAACTTCCCCTCTGAGAGATAATTAAATATCCTGCATTATATGATGATTAATAATTCTGATAAAGAGCTTGATTCATGACTTTGTGTGCATCTCTTTGGGATATTTTTGAGTCCCCTTAACAAAAGAAGCTTTAAGTTTAAAATGTGAATTCAGAGAGTCTCGTAAACGCCCATCAGCAAAACCATCGAGAACTGGTACGAGGACAAAATGAAACAAATCATGTCGATTACAACCACAGACAAATATTAAAGATTTAGACTGGGCTGATATCAGACTACTGTGTTAAGAGTTTTATGACCAAACTAAAAATCCCATCTGTTTTGATTCTGCGTTATTTATAGAAAAAAAATTAAGCTCAAGCAAAAAACTAATAATTCATTTTTAGCTCCAGTACATTTCGGCATTTGTGCCACTTTTTGAAACACTTTTTGTCGCATACGCTAAAACAAAACTCAACATTTCACAAACTCTCTTTTTCGATTATTTGGGAACAGAAGATTTCTTATTTACTTCAGCTGCTCCTGATTGTACTCATCATCAGGATACCGGAGCTTGGTTGGGGTTGTTAGACGGCTCACAGCTCACGGCTTCTCTTATTTTCAAAGACAAAACTTGACAGGTAAGCATTCTCCAGTGTAGCTGGATCCCTCTCAGCTCAGCTTCACGCACAGAGTCTGTGCACGGCGGGAAAATGTACGCGCAGCAGGCGGGCAGAACGGCGACGGGATTTTGATTGGTTTAAAAACAGGTGTCACAGCATGATTATTGGTTGGTGTTTTCCCTGTTTTACTCCTGCTGTAGATAGCAGATATTTTTCGCTCTGTATTAAGAACACATTTTGAGTTGATTGCCATCGGGTCATAAAGATAATTTTAACCAGTATTACAAAAAGTGTATCTAAATCAGATTACCAACCCCAGCTTTAAACCAAGGTAAAATAACTTAATAGATTTAAGTGCATACAACAGCGTTCAGAGTACAAAAAACAAATAAATATAAAGTAAATGAAGCCTAAGACTATTAATCAAATTTACTTACAGTCAAGGCAACTGGTTTCCAAAAATTTTTAAGTAAGGCCAATTGAGTATTGGCTGATTCCAATATCGATCCGATCTGATGTCAGCAGGAATCAAACATACTTTTATAACTAATTTTGTGGTATGGACTGTAAGAAAAGCTTGATCAGGTCAGATTACTCAAACAGAGAACAGTAGTCAGCAATAGTAGGAATGAGAACAACTGACCCATTTGTTATTAACCAATCGGTTAAAAAAATTACCCAGAAATCAATCAATCAATCAATTGATCTTTATTTGTATAGCACCAATTCATAGCAAGTGTTATCTCAAGACACTTTACAATAGAGCATAAAGCTCTTTGTTTTATGGATACACATGCATAGATACATATATATATAAAATACATACATATATATACAAATATATCCACCCAACATGAATCCATATAGCCAATCATGAATCCCTCCATCATGGCTCAAGAAAAAACCTTCTGTTAAGCAGCAGGAAATCTTGAATGTGGATCCCAGTCTCATGATGAACAGCAAATCCACACCATGCTGTGTTGGTGTGAGGGTGAAGGAAGGGAGGTAAGAGGAGACAAGTGGACTAAAGTAAGAACTAAAGTTAAATCACTGGTTGGGATAGAAATGTATAGTTTTTTTTCTTATATTTATATGCATGTGTGTATGTGTATATACAAGTACATATATGTATATATTGATGCTCATTAAAAAGATATGCTGATAAATGGCAAGTGGATTTTTATGACTGATTGATTCCTAAAGTGACATTTGGAATTATAGTTACTAGGGGTGAAACGAAATTTCGTGCCATGAAATTTCGCGAAATAAAAAAATGACACAATAAAATTCAAAGACGCACAAAATAAACACGAAGAGACGCGTGCACGACTGGTGATTTTTTTACCCTCCTCGCCTACCGTAGCAAAACACTTGCTTCAATATGGAAGAAGACGAGGTCAAGGAATTAGCTGACGCTCCTTCGTAAATCGGTTGCGTGGACCTATTTTGGCTTCCCATGTAAAAGACGAGAGAACGGTGAGAAGACTGCAGACAAAACAACAACCGTGTGCAAAATATGCCGCTACAGTTCACCGTATACTGCGGCGAGTACAACTACCAACTGCTTTGAACTGGGCAGCAACTGTATGTTTGTGCAAGTCTGCATAAAAAACAATATTTGATTTTTGCATCTACTGTTGAGTTGACAGAATTTGATCATACTTGAAGATCAGAAGTATATGCACTGTTATAGGCTAAATATTATAGTTCACAGTTCAGACATTTATAGGTCTAAACTGCAGCTCTGAGGACTGCTATTTGTTTTCCTTTTCATTCAAGAATGTACTTATCCTGATTGTTACAACAACAGAGCACTTTTTATTGAGATTTTATGTTTGTATTTGCACTGTAGTCTAAATAAGGGGAAAAACTACAATTTTGTTTTTTTTCATAAAGCATTTATGTATTGATGCAGCAATATTTTTTGTATGTCTGCATTAGGAAGAAAATAAAATGAATGCGATTTTTGCACAACTTCCTACTGTTGGGGATTTTCTATAATCTTTATTTTGTATCGTGAGTATTTCATATCGTGAGCCCTGTTTCCTATTTCGTATTGTTTTGTAAGTTGACCATTTCGTTACACCCCTAATAGTTACAGATAAGTAAACTTATTGTAAGTGATAAGGACAACTTTTTTTTCCCCAATAAAGTCACTTTAATGTTAAATAACCAATTTTGTATTAACTAGTCCAACTTAAGTTTTTTTTGTTGTTGTTGTTTTTGTTGAAAAAAAAACGAAAAAAAATTAAGATACACTGAAAAGTGATACAATGACACATTTTAATAAAAAGAGAATTCAAAAATATCCTGAATTTATTGACCTCTGCCAAACAGTTGAGCTGGGAATAAAAAGGGTTAAAAAAATTGGATTTGAAGTAGACAATTCCTGAAAAAACTCTGCAGCTCGTGGTTGGATTAAAACATTTTGCAGGGGATATATTTGACCTGAAGCCTTCCACAGACTCACTGAAGAGTCACAGTTGCAGCTTGGTTCATGTATATTTACCGTAACATGTCCTGCCCTGATTGTTGCCGGCGTACAGGCATAAAAACCTGTCGAGACAAACAAACCCCCTGAATCGTAAAAGCTGTGTGGCTCCAGCTCACTCGGAGCTTCTCCTTTATCAAACATCTGCTGCAGCCGCGTGTGGCTGTGGGCTCTGATCCTCGCTCACCGCTTCATGCTGCTATCAGTCCCATCACCGCCCTGCATGTGTGCGTGTGCCCGCCACTCAGTGTGTGTTAGGCGTGTGTGTTTGTTTTCTGAGGCGGGGGAGGGTGGGGGAGGTCGAAGGGTGAACAAACATGTCCTTTTGAGTCAGTGGCTGCAGAGCTAATATTGACCAGCAGGACAAATTAAGCACAGTAGCGACGGTCGCCGACCACAAAGAGCCAATGAGACGCCTTATCAGCAGGTGAATTATTGTCCGGCTGTCAGACTGACGACCAGCACGCCACACGGTGAGGGGGGGGGGGGGGGGGGGGAGCCATACAGGGTGTGTTCATGCTGGAGGTCTATCTGTGTTTGATTGGACTGGATTACCTGTACATGGGCTCTCCCTGCTCACACCTGGAGGAGACAAAGTCCTTACTTAGTGAAAGTAGATCCTTCTCGTCAAATTTTACTCCAACACAAGTGAGAGTTGTTCCATACAGAGCCCCTCAGGTAACCTGACAAGCCACATGGACAACTCCATATATCTGCCACAGAATTATTTCACTAGTCCATCTGGGTAGGGGCCCTTTAAATTTGTTTTCAGGGGCAGAACATTAAAAAAAACACAAGCCTGTGATTGGACAATTGTTTGGCTCGTCACATTCATCACAGACCAATCCACATCAAGCAGGGTTGCCTCCTATAATGTAGCATACATAGTGGCTAATGTAGCAGCTAATGGCTAACAACAGTTAAAAACAGTTCATGGATGTTAGCCATAGCGGCTATCTTAGCTGCTAACAGCTAACAGCCTTATACTATCGTCTTACACTAAATTGTCCCACACAGATGATTCATTTAACACTTAAATGTGACATGAACCTCATCAAAGACAATTCCTACAAGTAAACTTCTGAGGAGGGCAGACTTCCGGTTGTCGCCGTTCTGCAGCTCCCGCCTCTCTTCCCTGATTGGGCTGTTAAGAATTCAGCCGAGTGAATTCGTTTGACAACGGAGGCTGGCAAGACGTACCTGCAGGATTTCAGAATCAGGCAGGTCTGCCTGCTCTGCAAGGCCACCCCTAAGGTACCACAGAGAAAAAAATAAATAAATCATGCGCATGAGATACTAAAACGTGCCCATGAAATACTTACTCATTTATACTTGGCGAAATCTGCTCTCCTCATAAGTTTACTTTGTAGGGATTGTCTTTGACAAGGTTCATGTCACATATAAGTTTTAAATGAATCATCTGTGTGGTTTAAATTAAAGATGCTATGAAGAGTTTTTAAGTAATTACAAAAAAGTCTCACTTTCAGATATCTGCCTGATGGAAATACACACTTTAAGATGAGTTTTATAGCATTAAAATAGGTTATCTATAAATGCTATTCCTTAGCTTCACGGTCAGGTCGGACAGGGCTGGACTGGCCTGGATACTCAACTTCAGGAACAAGACAATTAAAACTAGAGCAAATTTATATTATTCAGACACGTCTTAGAGCACCGGGCTGTAAGTAGCCATATATAGCCGGCTACAAAACTACGATACTAAGTTTTACAAAAAATTGCTTGTTGTCTCACATCAAAAACTACCGCTACATAACTAGAAAGAGATACATTACCTCGTCGCTTTGCATCCTGTAAGTTGTTGAAAAAAGAAGTTGTAAAGCAATGCAGAGTTCTGAGGAAGGTCTGAGCTGCATTCATTAGCATCACAACAAACACACGCTTTGGCTTGGGTCACGTCTTTACGACAGTCGCCATGCGTGCTCATCGATAGCAGTCTTTATGTCGCCGGAAATAGAAACCCCTCATAGCACCTTTAATGTGTAGCCGCTAGCCATTAACTGTTGTTTGCCCTTGTAAGCCGTTAGCCGTAACGCCTAACAGTTAGCCTTTAGCTGCTACATATAGCTACATCATACATCACAGCTTCTGGACTTCCCTCCTTTTTTAGGGCAACAACTTTTTTGTCATATTTTTTTTTCATTGTTTGAATTAAACAAATCGTCAAATTCTGTTTAAAAAACAGTTTCAAATTGACTTTAACCTTGATTGTTTATTTACTGATTCTTTTCTAATCTTGTTTTGTATTTTGTTTTTATATCTACAGCTAACACAGATGGAGGCCTGAGCATGAGGTTTAACAGTGAGTTCATCTCAGGTTGTACCTCTTTGTCCATCACAGTGCTGACAGGGACAGAGAGCCTGAGTGCAGTGGCTGCACAGTCAAGCTTCACAGACAAATAAAATAAAATAAAACATTCTTCTGAATAAATTAACCATTTTTGCTCCTTCTAGGACCGTTCTTGGTCCAGTGTAGACCTCCTGAGAAGAAGTTTGACTTTGAACCTTTGCTTCCTTGAAATTTAAGCGAGATGACAGTCTGAGATGACTGCAGCAGGGTTTAAAAAGAGCATCATGCTGGTTTTACAGGTTTTTTTTTTTATCAAACATAAGAGTAATTTATCAGCATTCTGCTTTTGGTGTCTAAAACACACAGTTTTTCCGGCTATATTTCCAGGTGAGCTTTAAACAAAATGTACTCCATCCCTGTCTCACAGTGTTTTCACACCAGCTCTGATATTTCTCAATAATTAACTCGTACTCGACGTCTTCTAAAAGTCCCTCAGCATCAGTATTCACTCTGCTCTGAAGGTCTCTTGAGCGGATTTAAAGTGCTTATTATCTCTGCTCATTGAACAGTTTCAGAGAGACGTGTCTCAATACAGAGACACAAACAAATGTGTGAGTCATACGTTTAATGACGGTAAAAATAAGTTTATTATCACACCAGCCAAAGAGGGAACAGACACCTCTCCATCAGCATAATGAGGAGGTTATTACGGCATGTTTGAACTGAAGATGACAAAGAATAATCACTGACCAGGAAAATCCAACTTCAATTTGTTTCTTTTTTCTTGGCTTTAGAGTTTTAACGTGGTAAAAAACTCCCATAGATAGATAGATAGATTTATTTACATGTCTTGGACGTTAAACACTGAATGTGTTACTAACAATCTCCCAGAGGAGTGCACACACTCATCAGTGGATTGATTCTTTCCAGGAGAATCCACTCAAAGATAAGCAGAGCAGTCCATTTAAGCAGCCATTATCTTTACCAATTATCTCTTTGGGGGTCGGGGGGGTGGAGCCTATCCCAGCTGACACTGGGGGAGAGGCGGGTTAACCTGATCACGCCAATCACAGGGCTTCATTTAAACAGATCAAATGATTGACAACCAGAGCTGTCAGTCATGTTTGAAGACCAAATAAAGTTTTGGTTTGGAACAAAGACGCTCCGCTCTTTCTCTACAGGAACCGTCAGCAGAGAAGAGTCACGGCCTGGTCCCACAGTTTTCACATCATCACATCCCTTCAACCTTATATAAATTTGATCCTCCCTCCCTGCAACCCTTCCTTCCTTTATCCCTTCAACCTTTCCTCTCCTCTTCCCTTGGACTCTTCCCCCCCCTTGTTTCTTCGACCCTTCCTTCCCTCATCTATTTAACCCTTCCTTTGTTTTTGTTTGCCTCTAACTCCATGGCTTAAAACTTCATAGTTCATTTACAGCCACTTTTCTCTCCCAAACTCTCCATGGTGACAGCTGATAGCAAAATCCTCCTTTAGAGAGGGCGGTCCACACCACTTTTGCTCCTGATATCAACAGAATACGCAGTGATAGTAGATCACCCGCAACACGCCCACTAACAGCGTGTGCAATTTTTTAGTTTGCACACGCAATTTAGCTGCAGCTTCTGCACTTCCCTCCTTTTTAAGAGAAAACAAATTCAGGGCAATAACTTCATCTCCTCGTACCTGTGATTCTTCCTTTCCTCATCCCTTCGACACTTCCTCTCCCCCTCTTCTCTTTGACCATTCCCAACCTTAACATTTTGACCCTTCGTCTCCTCATTCCTGTGACCTTTCCTTCCCTCTTCTCTTCAACCCTTCCTTCCCTTATCTATTTGACCCTTCCCTTCCTCATCAGTTTTGACCCTTCCTCCCTTTTAACCCCACCTTTCCTCATCCCTTCAACACATCCTCTCCTTCTCTTGCCTTGCATTCTTCCTCCTCTTGTCCTTTTGACCCTTCCTTCCCTTGTTTCTTTGACATTCCCTTCCCTCATCCCTTAGACTTTTCCTTCCCTCATCTCTTTGACCCTTCCTTTCTTTCAACCCTACCTTTCCTCATCCCTTCATCACTTCCTCTCCTTCTCCTCCCTTGCATTCTTCCTCTCCTTATCCTTTTGATGCTTCCCTCCCTTGTTTCTTCAACATTTCCTTCCCGTGTTTCTTTGACACTTTCTTCCCTAATCTCTTTGACCCTTCCTCCATTCTTTCCTTTGATTCTTTCTGTCCTTATCACTTTGACTCTTCCTCTCTTTGACCCTTCCTCCCTTTCCTCATGCCTTTGACACTTCCTCTCCTCCTCTACCCTTGGATTCTTCCTCCCCGTATCCTTTTGACCCTTCCTTCCCTTGCTTCTTCACCACTTCCTTCCCTTGTTTCTTTGACCCTTCCATTCCTCATCTCTTAGACCCTTCCTTCATTCTTTCCTTTGGCCCTTTCTGCCCTCCCTTCAACACTTCCTCTCCTCTCCTCTTCCCTTCCCTTATCCCACTTGCCCTGTTGACCCTTCCTTCTCTTGTCTCTATGACCCTTCCTCCTTAATCCCTTTGACCCTCCTCCCTACAATCCTTCAACTCTTCCTTCCCTCTTCCCTTCGGCCTTTTCCCTAAAAATCTTAAAACGATTGTCAAACAGTTGACAGCATTCATTGTTTTTGTTAGTGACCAAACAAAACCAAGAACTCCTCAATTAAACCACAAGGACATAAACACACCACCTACTTAATCAGCTAATCACATGGCAGCAACTCAGTGCATATAGGTATTAAGACACAGTAAAGATGAGCTGCTGAAGATCAAACGGAGCATCCAAATGGAATAGAAAGGAGATTTAAGTGACTTATAAAGTTGCCTGGTGGTTTGAGAAGATGGAAGAAAAAGAGAATGATCTGATGGCTGGAGATGACGACTGTAAATTTAATAACAAGTTGATACAACTAAGACTTAACCTGGTGCCACTCCTGTCAGTGAAAAGCATGACAGTAGTGCAGCTCATGCAGCTGATTCTCCACGATGTGAGTGATGAATTATTTAGTTTTGAAAAACATAAGTGTCTCTCTGTCTAAGTCTGATAAGTGTAGGGGTAACGCCTGATCTTTAAAGGGACGTATTTGACTTTTTGGAGTTTGGATGATGCAGCTGCAGCAGAATCAGGACATCATCAGGCTTTACTTCAGCTCCTGCTGCTGCTCATTTCAGTCTTTAAAGTTTAATTCTTCATCACGAGTGCTGATTTGATTCTTTTATTCTCTCAGACACGCGGCCGTCCTGTCAGTAAAGTGTTGTGTGTAATCACTCTGGGTGTAACACGCATTAAACCGAGGCGTTCCAATGAATCCTGCTCTCCCTGATCTAATTAACGAGCCTGCAGTCCGTTCAGGAAAAGGTAAATTGGCTTTTGTTTCCTTTCTAATGTAATTACTGAGATCTTTTAAAATGCAATTAGTCGACAGCAGCAGCAGCCGGCGTGTGGATTTTCACACCAAAACAACCTGGGTGTTTTTAGTTTCCTCCTTTATTATTGATGTCAGGAACCATTTTCCAACGCATTCATCACTGTCTGCTTTATTCTATACCAGCTTTAAACGCCCCCGTTACAGTGAGGATAATACACCGCTCTGAGGTTATGTTAGGCTCTTTGCATACATTTAATTCAATACTTGTTTTCCTGTAATTGTACGGTTCTGTTTTTTTGTCTGTCAGCACAAATGCTCAGCGTGTTTTCTAAACAGTTGTGTATTTTATGGCTCAGCACAAAGAGATTTTCCACATTTCACCTGAAGTGGCAGCAGGTAAAGACCCCACAGCTCCAAACTTTGAGGTCCACAGAGATGTCTGATGCAGTGGTCTTCAACTGGAGGCTGGACGTTATTAAATTAAGTTAAAAAAAAATCTGAGGAAATCAGAGCGACAGTCTGAGCTCGTCTGATCACCTCTTGTTAGTATGTGGGATGAACCAGGAAGCAAGTGAACATTTTACCCTTAAAGTTAATGCTAAAAATGATCAAGCATATGTGTAGAAGTGAGTTTGACTTAATGATAGGACAGTTAAAGATACTATGTGAAGTTTCTAAGTAATAACAAAAAAGTCTCACTTTTAGATATATGCCTGATGGAAATACACACTTTAAGATGAGTTTTATAGCATCAAAATAGGTTATCTATAAATGCTATTTCTTAGCTTCGCGGTCGGGTCGGACAGGGCTGGACTGGCCTGGATACTCAACTTCAGGAACAAGACAATTAAAACTAGAGCAAATTTATATTATTCAGACACGTCTTAGAGCACCGGGCTATAAGTAGAGATATACAGCCGGCTACAAAACTACGATACTAAGTTTTCCAGAAATGGAAAAACTACCGCTATGTAACTAGAAAGAAATACATTACCTCGTCACTTTGCATCCTGTAAGTTGTTGAAAAAAGAAGTTGTAAAGCAATGCAGAGTTCTGAGGAAGGTCCGAGCTGCATGCATTAGCATCACAACGAACGCACGCTTTGGCTTGGGTCACGTCTTTTGGTGTGTTCCAGTTGTAGTCAGAAGTAGGAATTTCGGAGTTCCGAGTAGGAAACTGCAACTGGAACGTCCCCCGAAGTCGGAATTTCTTACTGGGAACTCAGTGAAACCTTGGCACTCCCGAGTTGACAATGGAAGATGGATGCCCCAGTGTGAACAGTTATTTAGCTCCTGTAATAATCAATTTATTTGCACTTCTGACTGGGGTGTGTCGCTCTAGATCAGCTGTATACATAGTATTGTTAGACTTATATTTACAAAAATGCTCCCATAGTGATAATCACATCCTTCATGTGATATTTGTGAACAACAACACAGGGTGTGCTAACAACAGCTAACAATAGCCTGGTAGATCGGCATGTTTTTTTCCGACTTCAACTGGAACGCTGATAAGTCGGAGATGATGTCACTCCCAGTTCCGAGGTTACTGGAATGCAGCATTACGACAGTCACCGCGCGTGCTCATGGGTAGCAGAGTCGTTATGTCGCCGGAAATAGATTCTCCTCATTGCACCTTTAAACCAAAATATTCATATTTATGATTTAGAAATCTGGCCCATGTAACATCTGACTGGTGAAAAACTGGACCTTTAATGTAGTATTATTGTAGTTGCTGATTTCTGTATCAGTGCAACCAAGAAGAGTTTAATCGGGCATTACTTCATATTTGATCTATTTTACAAAAACAAACCAATCGGCAGTTATTGATGCAGGAGATCTATATGCGTGCCAATCCCAGGACAGGTGGTGGGGACTGATCTCACATTTTGGGAGATCGTATGACAATAATGACTTATCAATTAGACTATGATGTTCAGAGTTTTAATTTAGAGAGACTGTGAGAACTGCTTTACGGAACTACGTAAGATCTGGCTTCCAGTGAAAGAAGTGGTTGTTTTTCGTCTGGTCCGGTCAGTAGTAGCAGCCATGGAGCCACAAAGCGTGTTAAAAGCTCCTTAAAAGACAGAGTGGGACAAGGCAAGGAGTAGGGATAAAATGTTATGAAAATATCATATCACAACATTATCACAGTTATCATTATTATCGCGATATTGTTGCAGTGTGCTTAAAATGTTCAAGAAGTACTTTACCACAGTCTTCAAATCATTTAACCCCTTTAATATCAAAATTTTAACAGTTCTTTTGTCTTTTTTGTTAATAACTGTGTCAGGAAATGTCCTGTAACTAAACTTGTTTAAACTTTTTTAATTAGAAATGAAAGTAAACAACTCTGACAAGTATTTGTCATTATTATGTTATAAATGCTCAAACAGTGTAATTACAAGAAAGAAAAAAAAGTATTTTTACTTTAAACAGGATTCTCTTTATAAACAATTGTAAATGAACATGTTCAAAGTTTTGAGACGGCCAAAAATAAATGTAACCTATTTTACAAACACTCACACATTTTAGTTTTCCTGCAGCATTAGTGTCCATGTTACAGCTTGTTATATTAGACCATGTTCAAGACTTTCTTTTAAATTTATTTTTTGTTTTACTAATGATAGTCCCTGAAGGAGTTAGCCCTCTTCATGATTCTCCTCTGGTCTCCCCTTTCCATGATAGATCTCCTCCACATCTCCTTCTTTAATATTTCCAAATTACGTTTGATTAAATCCATAAAACACGAACTATGACAGAAAAAGACCATCTATTACGACCTAATACGGCGTAATGCTGTTATTTACAACCTTCATACAAAACCCAAAACCAGTGAAGTTGGCACGTTGTGTGAATCGTAAATAAAAACAGAATACAATGATTTACAAATCCCTTTTAACTTATATTCAATTGAATACACTGCAGAGACAAGATATTTAATGTTCAAACTGAGAAACTTTATTTTCTTTTGCAAATAATCATCAACATAGTATTTAATGGCAGCAACACGTCGCAAAAAAGTTGTCACAGGGTCATTTTTACCACTGTGTTACATCGCCTTTCCTTTTAACAACACTCAGTAAACGTTTGGGAACTGAGGAGACCAATTTTTGAAGCTTTTCAGGTGGAATTCTTTCCCATTCTTGCTTGATGTACAGCTGAAGTTGTTCAACAGCCCCAGGTCTCTGTGTTTTCAATTGAATATAGGTTATAAAGGATTTGCAAATCATTGTATTCTGTTTTTATTTACAATTTACACAACGTGCCAACTTCACTGGTTTTGGGTTTTGTACATGATGACTTATTACAACACAAACATGATCAGACTGAACTTATTCAGTCCACATGGTTTATTTGTCTCTCTGGATGTCCTGTTGGCTTCTCCTCCCTTTGTTTGTCAGCAAATGCAGGTTGGTGTATGACAGTGCAGTTACACTCAACGACCACAGAGGGCACCAGAGGGCTGAAAGCTGGAATCTTACATAGTGGAGCTTTACAGGTGCTATGAGAAGAATCAATTTCCGGCGACATAAAGACTCTGCTACCCATGAGCACGCGTGACAACTGTCGTAATGACGTGACCTAAGCCAAAGCGTGTGTTTGTTGTGATGCTCATGAATGCAGCTTGGACCTTCCTCAGAACTCTGCATTGCTTTACAACTTCTTTTTTCAACAACTTACAGGATGCAAAGCAACAAGGTAATGTATCTCTTTCTGGTTACGTAGCGGTAGTTTTTGATGTGTGACAACAAGCAATTTTTGGAAAACTTAGTATTGTAGTTTTGTAGCCGGCTATATATGGCTAGTTAAGGCGTGTCTGAATAATATAAATTTGCTGTAGTTTTAATTGTCTTGTTCCTGAAGCTGAGTATCCAGGCCAGTCCAGCCCCGTCCGACCCGACTACGAAGCTGACTTTACGACACTTTCTCTCTTTAAATTGCGTTGATGCATCACTCTCAGGTGGCCTCTCCTCTCAAATCTATAATCTGTCAATACTGATATGATGCTGATATCACAGATATTCCTGCCCCATAGCTCAGTCAAAACCTTTTGGAATCAAACCTGTTGATCTGACATGCTTCACTGAGACTCGCGTCACATTACGGAGGATGAAGACGGCCTTTGAGCACCTGTTAGCGAACCTGTTTGACTCCCACAGTCTGTCTCAGCACGTCGAAGTCAAAGGTTTGAAAGAAGCGTGGAGATGAGACGAAAATAAAGAAGGAGAAAATGAAGGAGTGCGAGCGGGACATCAAGGTCCGTCATTAGCAGCAGCTGTTGAGCTCCAGTCAGATGACTCGATGTGAAAGTCTTTAAAGAGTTGTCGCAGCCGGGCCCTGCCTCGCCTCGTGTGAATCGGAGGGGAATGACGATGGAAAAGTGATGGAGAGTGACAGCCGACAGATTGCAGGCGCTCGCAGCTCGCCCTCAGGTGAGACTGGGGAAGACAGATCACCCCTGCTGATGTTCGGGCGAGGGGGGCGGGAGCACAGCTGTGTGTGAGCGGGGGGGTACAGTAAACACACACTTATTCAATATGAAGAGTGCGTTTGAAGGCTGGGTGTGTGTGTGTGTCAGACGAGGCCCGCGGCTCAGGATCTGCTGTCGCTAAGCAGCTGACACTTCTTAGCGACAGACTGACAGATTTTCACAAACTAATTTGACTCTGAGGAAGACGACACAAGACGCTCATGAAACTTTTCTCATCCTGCCAGAGAAAAAATAAATCGAGAGCTGACGAGGACGACGAGGCGACTTTAAACACCACCACGCACACGCACGAGCGCACGCAAAGGCGGCGACGCCACAGTCACCGTGTTGATGAATAAAGTGTCAGAGTTAGAGGTGACGACCTCAGAGTGACTCCCAAAACGCAGTGGGCCCTGAACCTGTACCTGGGAAGAGTCTAGATCCACCCAGGACCTGCATACATGAATACATGACTGTGCAAAACAGATTTAAGTGTTTCAGAAGAAGAAAAAAAACTATAAAAGCACTCAGAGAACGCAGCGATTTTTATCCTGCATGAGCACAAGTTTTGAGAACATCGCTTAATATGTTGATCCACATGAAATTTGCTTTAAAAAAACAAACAAATAATCTTGTTGTCTGATTTAATTTACATTTCAGGAAACAAAGAAAACTAAAACAAAAAAAAATATTTTATGCGGTGGGATTTAAAGGTTTTAAAAGCTAACAGTTGATTACCGTGGTGACAAAAGAAATGCAGAAATATTTGGCAAATTCGATTAGAAAAGGGAGAAATGTTTGTAAATAAAACAATAACCAAAACTAACTTAAATAGATTATACCGAGTTTGAAAAACAAAAAATGTTTTGGACGAATAACGGATCATTATAAGTAATTAAACGGCATATTTTAGCTTTTTGTAGTCAGACATTTATCCTGACTTTTCAGATGTATGAAGATGTAAATAAGTGTTCAGATTATTTCTGACTTGAATTTATGTACACGGTGGCTTTCCTGTAACCTGACAAGTCAGATGGACAGCTCCATATATCTGCCACAGAAATATTTCACTAGTCCATCTGGGTAGGAGCCCTTTAAATTTGTTTTCAGGGGCAGAATGTTTAAAAAAAAACACAAGCTTGTGATTGGACAATCGTTCTGCTCGTCACATTCATCACAGACCAATCCACATCAAGCAGGGTTGCCTCATATAATGAAGCAATGTTTTCATTGAATTTGTCATTATTTTTTTTCTTTTATATATACTTTTTTTTTTATTGATTAATTTGTTTATATTGGTTGCTGATGCTGCTCAGTGATTTTTGAAGACTGTATGATGCAAAATGTGCCTGTTTGTTACTTGAAATGGCTGAATAAAGAATTGAAAAAAAAGTAGCATACTTTTTTGTTAGCTGTTGTTAGCTGTTAGCCGCTAACTTAGCCGCTAACAGCTAACGACAGTAAATGACCATTAGCCGTTGGCCGCTAACTTAGCTGCTAACAGCTAACGGCGTTATACTATGGTCTTACACGAAATCGTACCACACAGATGATTCATTTAACACTTATATGTAACATAAACCTCGTCAAAGACAATCCCTATAAGTAAACTTCTGAGGAGGGCAGATTTCAACAAGTTTCACTGAGTAGCCATGAGGACAATAAGCTAATCAGCATGTCTGTTCTCAACTTCCGGTTTTCAACTTCCGGTTGTCGTCACGTCCGCATTCTGCAGCTCCCGCCTCTCTTCCCTGATTGGGCCGTTAAAATTTTAACCGAGTGAATCCATTGGTCAACCGAGCGCTACAAGATGGGATCTGCAGGATTTCAGGAACTGAATCAGGCAGGCCCATCTGCTATGCAAGGTTAGCTTTCCTGTGTTGAGTTGGGGAAACTGTGTCTCTCTTTGGCCACATTTATTCTGGCAAGATAAAATATTTACCAAAAGGACAGCATGAGCCTCCCAGCCTGCTCCAGCTCCTACACAGAGCAAAGTTACAGCATTAAAGATTACCTGAGGAAAGTACACGTAAGTAGCTAAATGCTAGCTTAGCTTGGTGCACAAACATATGCGTGTGGACGAGAATAAACCAAAATAAATAATAAACAATAAACAAATAGGGAACAAAACACAACATAAAATCTAACATTTAATACAAAGATCACGTCAGATTAATAATCGACATGAGGATGAGCACACACCTCTCCTAAAGGGATTCATAGAAAAAGGAAGAGGAGAGGCGGTGAAAGGAACCCGTACGAATAAAATACCACAGCAGTGACAGGGAAGTTACTTTTAAAAAGTAGTGTTTGCTCGTTACTTCTGAAAAAACTAACTTGTTACTTTACTTAGTTACCCTCTTTAAAAAGTAACTTTTCACATTACTCATTCCTCTTATATTGCTCAACTTTGGACAGAACCTCATATCTGTTCCTAAATGTGAAGGCCTACATAAAGTTCTACTGCAGAGAACACAAGTTATTTCTTTTGTGCTCTTTATTTTACAAAATGTCACATACCCTGTGGAATCAGAGCTCCTGTCCAGTGTTTCCACACTTTGCTTCTTAAATAAGTTACGTGGTCGATAAAAACAAGCCCAAAATAAACAACCTCCAGCTATTTTCTTTCCTAATGTGATGCATTACTTTTTTAAAGTGAAATATACATAAAGGGTGTTAATTTTCATCTACATTACATTTCAATATCACAGTGCCAAGCATCTATTCAAGAAAAGAATGTCACTTATAATAAGCAGACCTGGCAACTTTGGCTCTGGAGCATGCTCCATGTGCGTGAGTGTGTTTGGGGGCGTGCACGATAACCAGGAAACGAGGAAGTGGACAAACTGCCTACTGCAGTCGTGTTTTCCTTTATGTTAGGAGCTGGAAGATAATCAGGGGGATTCACACAGACAGAAGAGCCCCAAGAAGAAACTTCATGGTGCTTATAACGAGCGAACTTGGCAACGACGCTGGTGACTACAAGAAGACAGCTTCAGTCTCAGGTCTGTCCGTGGGAAACGTGATGTCGCATCGCATTATAAAAGAACTATGTTTAGTTACCAAATTTTCAGTACTGGTGCCTTACTTTACTTTTTATCCGAAAAAGTAGTTACGTTACCGAAACCCGTTACACACAACACTGAATACCACAGAAGAAGAAATAAAAGAGAGGAGGGGGCTGCAGCGTTACACATACAGGAATGTAAGGATGGAGACTTTGGTGGCTAAATGAACATAGGCTTGTAGAAAAACAAAGATGAATGTTAAACCCTGTTACATTTAGACAAACACACACTTGATCTGAGTTTTTGCTTCACAGACGGGGCTTCATGACCCTTTTCTGTATTTTAGAGAAGGCTGTGAATGTAAACTGAACCCGTTACGAGGCCGAGCCTCACAGTGAGAGCAGAGACAGTCCTGAGCACCTGTGCAGACGGCAGGGCCTGTAAAAGCCTTTCACACTCATCCTCTCATCAACGACCCCACACTCAGCCCGCTCTTGTGGGAAATTACTCGTCCGGCGCACAATGGCCCGGTGTTTGTCTCGGCGCGTGTGTGCTCAGGCCAATAAAAAAGTGTTGATGTGAATCTGTGGCAGAGTAACTTAGCAACCACCTGAAAGGAGCAGGAATTAAATGCAGCGCACACAGGAGGAAAAAAAAAAAAAAAAGCGGCCTTTATGAACTCCACGGGGACCCTCGCACGGTCAATAAAAACGCCCTGAGACCTTGATGTAGATCTGATTGTTCTGAAAGCGGTCCAGGCTGCTTATCTGGGCCGCAGTAATTCACTTAGATCCAGATACCTTAGATAAAGTCCTCTGCTGGGAAAACAAGCCGGACCAAACGGGCACGACAGGAGGAACTCCGGAGCCGGATCGATGTGGAGCTGCTCCATCATGCTCCATCCAGACCTCCTCCTCTCAGAGTTAAACCGCTCTTTACCTCCAGTGAGTCTGATTCACTGAGGTTAAACTCTCTTTGACAGACAGCTGACCAACCAGTCACATGGCAGCAACCTAATGCATTTAGGAGTGTAGCTATGATGGCTGACTACCAGAGGTCAGAGGAGATGGTCCTCTCCTTTTTAAGCCTTCTGCTCCAAAATGACATCCTCATAAAGAACAGAGTGAATCTCTGCAACCACAAAGTCTGAATTATTCTGGAGTCATAATAAAGTAACACTAAGAGATTTGTCCAGATATTAATTATCAGTTTATGTGTTACTGGGACAGAGGACATGAAGATAGAAGTCAGAATATGAACATTTCATCCTCGCCTAAAAAACAAAACCATTTTTTATTATGAATATCTCTTTGAGATGATGCTGGAGTGGCTGTAAAACTCTAAAAATGAATAATAAAATATTTTTACATCACGTCTTCAAAGGACTGTTGTTATAAAGTGATGCAGAGCAAAATTAGAGAGGTTTTATAACATAATGGTCAGGCGAGGATTTTAAAAAACTGAATATTGAGCCAAAGGACAAACATATATATATTTTGTCTAATAAAAGCCAAATTTAATAAATAAAGTGTTTAACATGTATATGTACTTCTTCCACATTATAAACTCTTTTAGATTGTTGTTCTGACATTTTTTACACAAAAATGTATTACTTTCCGTCTAAAATATGAACGATTAGACACTTTTTTGGACTGGTCTACTGTCGTCTTTGGCTGCTGTTTTTCAGAGTTTTGATCATAGTCGTATTTTGTGTCTTTGGAAAGGTCTCGGTCTCAGCTTTCTGCAGATGTTTCATTTGTGTGTGTAGCTTGTTGTAGGTCAAAACTGTATCGAGTGTTATGCGAGGTGTCACCAGGTGGCGCTCTACAGATTTTTCTTTTTCTTTTCCTTTTTATTAATTTATTTAATGTTTATTTAACAGGGATGATACATACAACATTGCCACAGAAAATGGGAAAATGTGAATGTATATAAGACATGTAGCTTCAGCTAATCTGCAGTCTTTGTCCCTGGTCAGGATTTAGAGTACAATAAAATATACAGAATACAGATACAATTATACAAATACAGTAATACAGTGAATATAGTCAATAAGTACCATGGATAAATAGACACAGTTGTAGTAAATTAGAGGCTAAAACACAAGTTACATTTAACATTAAAGATTATTTAAATAGTATACTGATAATTACTTGTAAGAAATTAATGTTCACATTTCTGCTGCTGTTTAACTTTTTCTTTCTGTTTGAGATTTAATTTCAGATGGTGAGGAGTTCCACAGGTGTGTGCCTGCACTGAGAGGGATGACTGCCCAAATGTTGTCCTGCACCTTTGGATTTTACAGTTTTGTTTTGTTCTGTTCCTTGTTATTGTCCTACAGCTGTCTGTCTTTGTACAGTTCTGAGACATCACTTGTGAAACCAGTCCATTGAAGAACTTGAAAACAACCTTTATTTGCTTGTTTTTTTAATTGCATTTGTTGATTGTAATAATGGCTTATATGTTAGAGTGTCTGAGTTTTTCCTGTTTAATTTGACGTACAGCATGACTTTATTTCTACATGAATAGTTAACTTTCTCTTACGTTTCTGTTGGAGGGCTTGCAAGCGTTCCTGAAATTGGACACTTTGAGGCTGTAGAGCAGCTCTATTCAACTAGCGGCCTGAGGGCCACATGCGGCCCAAAAGCAACCCCCAAGTGGCCCGAAATCAAGGTGATTGGGACTTTGGGACAACTGACATTGAATGAAACACGTTCTGAAAGGTTGCTGTTAAGCAAGTTATTTTAATGCACTTTCAAATGTGACCAAAAGATGTTTATAATCTGCACTTTCTTATGTTCATAGGCACCTTAACATGTGCTTCTATTTACCTGATGGAATGTGTTGGAATTTATCTGTTTGAAGTGTAAAATTTAAAGAAACAGTATTTGAAGAGGTTCATGTCACATCTACGTGGTAAATGATACATCTGTGTGGGATAATTTAAAGATGCTATGAGGAGTTTCTAAGTAATTACAAAAAGTCTCACTTTTAGATATATGCCTGATGGAAATACACACTTAAAGATGAGTTTATAGAATCAAAATAGGTTATCTATAAATGCTATTCCTTAGCCTCGCGGTCAGGTCGGACAGGGCTGGACTGGCCTGGATACTCAACTTCAGGAACAAGACAATTAAAACTAGAGCAAATTTATATTATTCAGACACGTCTTAGAGCACCGGGCTGTAAGTAGCCATATATATCGTCGCTTTGCATCCTGTAAGTTGTTGAAAAAAGAAGTTGTAAAGCAATGCAGAGTTCTGAGGAAGGTCCGAGCTGCATTCATTAGCATCACAATAAACACACGCTTTGGCTTGGGTCACATCTTTAAGACAGTCGCCACGCGTGCTCATGGGTAGCAGAGTCTTTATGTTGCCAGAAATAGATTCTCCTCATTGCACCTTTAAGTACTGCTCTTAATTGAGTTTTGCTCTTTTGGATGTGGAAATAAATTAATAAACATCCAATGTGTTTGTGTTTCTTTTACGTGGTTAAATTTGCTTTGTCCTAAGTCTGAACATCTGTCCCGACTGAATTTCTAATTGAACAGTGTTAAATCTGGCGCAGACATACAAACATGATCATGATGCTCAGACCCTGAGTTTAAAGCAGCTTAATCTTCGTCCCTCTTTCAAACCACTGCCCTCCTCCTGCTCCTCTTCATCTGCAACTTTCCACCCCGGTCTTTTTCTGTTTGTTTGTTTTGGCACAACAAATCAAGCGCACCACATCCTGCAGCAGTGGCATTATCTACAAAAAAAATCCATAAAAGTCATCAGTGTTTTTGTTGTTTTTCATTTTTGAAGCCGCTGCTTCAGCGAGCTCGGCCCCCCCGACGCAGCGAGAGAGGAAGGGGGTCAGTTGATCAGTAAACCTTCAGAGCGGTGCCAACGCTGCTCTGAGGGCTGCCAGCCGTCTTTGGATCAGGGTACAGTCAGCAGCTCCGCTTTTCACAGCCTGTTTTTTATTCTGTCCTTCCAAAATGAAATAAAACATCCTAATTAACATCAGTTTGGGGTTTCTGCTCCGGAGAACACTGTACTGCAAAACACCTTTTTAGTGTCAGAGCGACAAAATCACAAACTCAGAGATCTTCGCCCTGCTGCTCTGGTGTCAGAAGAGGACAAACGATCAGTTTTCAGTCTGTTGTTTCTCTGGTCTTTACACCATCACCCTGATTTATGCAGCAAACCCACTGTGACGCAGAATCAGGAGGAGCCACGAGCTGTTTTCTAAACCAGAACAAAACAGGAAAACATTTACGAGGACTCACTCTGTTTTCATCAGCTGCCAAACCGTCGTCTGCAGCAGTTTAGTTTACCGTAAATCTTCAATTAAAAGCCTTGGAGTTTATTAACGAAATTGATTAGGACACCAGGGGCCTCATGCACAAAGACTTGCGTGGATTTCATACTAGAACATGGCGTACTATCAAATCCAGAAAATGTTGTACGCAAAAAAAATCTGGATGAATGAATGTGTGTGCACGCATTAATCCAAGCACATTCCCTTTGTACATCCCAATCAGCATGGAACTGAATGCACATGTTGGAGTACACGACCCCTCCCGGTCCACGGCCCCCATTTAAATACCCGAATTGTATTTAAATGAGCCCTGCACCTGAGATTCTCCCCTCTGCACGATCAGATCTTACAAGAATGGCGGGCAAGAAAACTAAAAAAGAAGAACTTCACAGAAAGTGAAGTGGAGGCTCTTCTCTGTGAAGTAGAAAAGTGCAAGCTTGTACTTTTTGGCATGCTCTCCTCTTGCCTAACGGCTAAACAGAAGAGGAGCGAGTGGGAGAGCGTGACCGAAGTGGTCAATGCTGTGGGGTCGGAGGAGCGCAGAGATGCGAAGGTGAAGAAAAAGTGGTCTGACGTGAAGGTGGACGTTCAGGGTTGACTGGCACAGCCCTGATCGATCAGCCAACTCCCTCTGGAATGTCCCAGTCGCGAGGAACCCCAGTGTGGTCAACACCTGTGAGGGGACAGGCAGCGCATGGCTCCTCGCTGTGTTGCGCTCCAGAGTGGCTGCAGCTCTGCGCACAATTGGAGGAGGATCGCCCTCGGGAACCGAAAGCGATTCATAAGCCTCATAATCATTAGCAAGAAGATCCTCCCTGTCTCTAAAGACACACTCTCTTCTGATAGCACCATTTGCAATGTCTTCAAACAGTGCCAAAGCAGCCATTGTGTTAAACGGTATGTTTTTTACTACTTTGCGCGTGCTTTTATATCCACCCAGGTTACCGCAGACACGTGTGTGTTAATTGTTCATCAGAGTTAATTGTTCAGATGTCTCTGATGTGCAGTTATTCAGTCTAATGACTAATTGTTTTGACATTTATTTATTTAACAGTTCCCTGCATCACCTGTAAGTGTCGCCAATGGACCAACAGCGGCAGAAACGTGCGTACACCAGCCATGGAGTTGGCATGAGGCACCGCATATTTCCACGGTCATTTCACTCTTGATACATCTGAGCTTTGCCATGCAAAAGAGTGTACGCCACGCTTTTGTACGCGCGCACCCTTTGTATATGAGGCCCCAGGCCTTTATAAGAAGGAGGCTCATAATTTAGAGCCAGGCCTTTATTTTTCAAACTCTGTCTGAGCCATGTCAATAGCTCATCTTTTCATCCAAAGCAAATAACACTGATGATGAATCTTCAGCAGCTGGACATATTAATATGTCTTAACCATATTAAAGACTCTAAATATTGGTCATCAGTGTGTTGTTTGTAAAAATCAAATCATTTTTGTTCCCACTTTATTTAAAGGCATTAGGCAGGGAGGCCCCGTAAAAATTTATTTTAGCTTTGACATTTGTTGAGTGTTTCTGGAAAAATGTTTAAATTCTAAATTATTTATCTGTCTAGATGACAATCTATGGGCAGGATATTCTCTTGAGACTAATGCCACAGCCACACCGGACACGATTTGGCGTATTTAACGCGCGCAGTGCCTGTGACGCGCCGCGCGTAACGCCCAAGGCTGGACGCTGGACTATTTTGACAAGCTGAGGGGCGACGCGCGTCACTGCGCAGGCGGAGTAGAGAACCGGAGCTTGTCGGACTCAGTGATGAACTGTGCAGGCAAATCCAGCTGGAAACGAATATTTACAGAACTTACCTTCAAAACCTGTCTCCTCAGCGACTTTCACCCAAGCCTGCTCCTTTTGTTCCAGTCTCTGTAGAGTACACACGCCGAGTAGTTTAGCTCCGGATGATAGCAAACAGCACAGATCAACCTCTCCTCCATCTTTCAGCGGGGTTTGAGCCGGAGCAGGTGGCTGCCGCGTCGAAAATTCAATATTCAATATTTTCAACTCGAGAGTAGAGGTGTTTGATGCCCCAAATGCGCCAGACGCTCCATATGCGCTGCGTCCAAACGCGTCTTTGCATTGACTTTGTATGTAATCTGTACTCGCGTCTTTGCGAATTCGCATCCAGTGTGGCCGTAGCATAAGACTCATGCAAAACTAGAAATTAATTTTCTTAGGTCTGGTTAACATTGAAGAGTTCCTTTAACAATACTCAATATATTCACAGGTGGCATCCTATCACAGTGCCACGCTGGAATTCACTGAGCTCCTGAGAGCGTCCCATTCTTTCACTAATGTTTGTTAAAGCAGTCTGCATGCCTAGGTGATGATTTTATACACCTGTGGACATGGAAGTGACTGGAACACCTGATTCTGGTTATTTGGATGGGTGAGTGAATACTTTTGGCAGTATAGTGTACCTCCAGAGCCGACACAGAAGGGGAATCAACTCGTCTCCTCTGGGCCTCCATGAAGTCAAAACTGATGGAGGCTTTAAACCTAAATGTCATCTTCATATCACCCAAAGTCGTTTTAATCTCACCAAACCTGTGAAGCATATTTAGAAAATGAGTTGGCACACTAACCTTCGCAGATATCAAACAGGAAGTAAGATCTCCGAGGCTCAGGCGTGTACGTACAGGTCGTTTATGATCCCAACACCAGAGGATCCACGCTGCAGCCCTTAAGCCCGTTGCCTGAGGAGCTGTGAGCAGCAGAGAAGCTCTCCCACGGGTGCCGTTCTGTCACTGTATCTCCACTTTCTGCCGGCTCTTCAAGGCTGAATGGACGTGTTCATGCTTCCCATTGAAATTAAGAGTCACTTACAGCTTTCTGTGCTGCTGATGAAAACAAGGCTGTAAAAGTCAGCAGCTGCATCGAGGAGCAAATATCAACATATAAGAGCTGTTTCAAGCCTCTGCCAGGTTTACACTACAACACTTCAGCATCAGCAGTAGAATAAAACAATCAGACATGAAATGCTCTCTTACTGTGGAACCATCTAACTGAATTGTATCAGATGACATCACATCACATGGTTTCACAGTTTTAGAATCCATTTTAAGATTTTACTCATCACTTTAAAGCACTCATGAGTTAAATTTCTAAGCTCTCTCCATGGAGATGTGAAGGGAAATCTAAGGCTCATCTTTTAATTCACTTTTAAAAACTCAACTCTACAGACTTGATTTACGTGATGTCGTCATCGTCGTCTCTATCTTTTACTTTTTTATTCCTGACTTTAGCTCTATTTACTTTAAGCTTTTTCCTCTGCTGTTCTTTTTAATTATTTATCCTTTATTTAAATTTTCATTTCATTTATTTCATGCTGGGTTGCTTTGCTCTCTGCCCACTGTTTCATCTGTTATGTCGTATTTTTCCTTTTTTTTTTGGATTTTTTAGACTCTTATATTGGTTTATTTTTCTCCTCGTTATGAATTTTAACCTCATTTTATTGCTTTTCCTTATTTTTATCACTCTTTGTCTCCTTCTCTTTTTGTTCTTTTGGCTTCTGTCTTTTTCTTTTCTGATTAATTTTGTGATTTTCTCTTATTATGGTCATCATGTCTCATTTTATGTTGGTGGTTTTTCTTGCGAGGAGGGGCTTTGCTCAGAAGTTGTCCCGCTCTCGCTTGGTTCTTTTTGGTTTGAAGTTTTTCTTTAAATTGAGTGTTTTATAAATAAAGTTATGTTTTCTTGTCAGTCTATTGAATAGTGAAGGAACGCCCCTTACCTAACAGTCTATTAAAGGTGAACTGACTAAAATAAATTCACACTGACTTCACTTTTGGTCAGTTACAAGCAGTGTTGGGGAAGTTACTTTTAAAAAGTAGTGTTTGTTTGTTACTTCTGAAAAAAGTAACTTGTTACTTTACTTAGTTACCCTCTATGAAAAGTAACTTTTCAAGTTACTCGTTACTTTTACATTGCTTGATCTTGGACAGAACCCCATATCTGTTCCTAAATGTGAAGGCCTACAAAAAGTTCTACTACAGAGAACATAACAGTTATTTCTTTTGTGCTCTTTATTTTACAAAATGTCACATACCCTGTGGAATCAGAGCTCCTGTCCAGTGTTTCCACATTTTGCTTCTGAAATAAGCAACCAGGTCATCAAAACAAGCCCAAAATAAACAACCTCCTATTTCCTTTCCTAATGTGATATTCTACTTTTTAAAAAGATAAATCTACATAAAGTGTGTTAATTTTTGTCTACATTACATTTCAATATCACAGCGCTAAGTATCTATTCAAGAAAAGACTGTCGCTTATAATAAGCAGACCTGGCAACTTTGGTTCTGGAGCATGCTCCATGTGCGTGAGTGTGTTTGGGGGCGTGCACAATAACCAGGAAATGAGGAAGTGGACAAACTGCCTACTGCAGTCATGTTTTGCTTTATTGTTAGGAGCTGGAAGATAATCAGGGGGATTCACACAGACAGAAGAGCCCCAAGAAGAAACAAGCCCAAAAAACCACGACCTACGGCCGTGACTCACGAGATTTTCGGCCCTTAGACGCTTATAACAAGCAGACTTGGCAACCCTGGTCGTGTCTGTGCGAGCAGCTGAGAGAAGGCAGCTTCAGTGTCAGATCTGTCCAGGGAAAATGTAACGTCGTGCTGCATTAAAAAAGGAACTACGTTTTGTTACCAAATTTTCAGTAGTAGCGCTTTACTTTACTTTTTACCCGAAAAAGTAGTTACATTACTGTAACACAACACCGGTTACGAGCAACTGGATTAACAATGTGTCCCCCTTTTTTCCCCTTTTCTTAAACTGTGTTGCTTCGTACTCAATCTGGTAGGACGAACACTCAAAATCACCAAAAACAAAGATTTAAGTTGGACTAAAAGACCGAGAAAAGATTGTGAACCACGAGTAAAACCTGAATTTCAGTTATTTTTGATATCATGCACTATATTTTCTTGCTTTTGTTTATTTAATGGTGTTTGTGTTTTTTGTGATTTGTTTTGAAATAACTGGTAATAATGGGTAATAATTGTTAAAAGTGTCAAAGTTATAATGGTGACTTACATGAATTCCATGAATTTAAACTTAAACAGAGACATTCTCCAAACTTATATTTGCATTCTGTGTGTGTGTGTTCATTCAGTTTACACAGGCTCCATAGTTGATTCTAGACTTTCTGATCATCAATGCCTGATTATAACTTAATATTATAATATTATTATTAAGATTAATAATTAATATTAACATTGCAAACTCTACAAAGGTTACATAAATGCATCCTACATTAATTCATGTATTATCTCATCATGCCTCACTAAGCATTTAGCATTAATTAGACATAAAAAGGCCCCTAAAATGAGGCGTTATTGTGTTTAAGGTAAGATCAACAGCACGCATCAGGAGCACCGTCACCTTCTGCAGCCTCTGCTGTTCCTGCCCAGCTCTAAAAAGCACAGTAAATGTTCCAGGTTATTGTTTTTAAGGCAGAATCCGGCCTGTCTCACAGCTCCCCTCTCAGATAATAAAGCAGCTTTGTGTTTTTAAAGTTTCTCTGTTTGAAGCTCTGCAGCGTCCGGACGCCCCGCGGTCCGCTGCACCGCCCAAGGACCGCGCCGGTGCTGTTCCATATTTTTTGCCCATAAACTATAAATGGCCTATTTACTGCCAACCATTCTCCAAACCATACCATATGTTTGCAGATTGATTTCCTCCCTCGCAGGCAGCCGCTGAACTGTGCTGACTTTCTGAACATCAGCGCAGAGGAAACTCAGAGGTCTGGAGGCTCTCCTGGGCGCTAAAACACGACCATTACGCTTGATTGTTTTCCACATTCTCCTCATATTGAGAGGGACTGTGTATCGAGCCCCTCGGCTTACCTTTTCAACACAAACACTCTTTTTTTATTTGAAACTTTGCATGGAGCGGGTGTTCACTGGATGTGTGTGACACAAAGTTAACTCTGTTTCCTTTTCCTGCATGTCCCAGCTTTATGGCAGCATGGGTTTGTTTCACACCTGGATGAATTATAGCTGAAATTCTGTACTTTTTTAGCTTGTGTCATGAAATTAAAGATGTATACTCTATCAATGAAAGCATCGCCCATTTATTCAAGAGAGTTTGGCCTGTTTCCGCAGTCGCCTCCTTGTTGAGCTTCTCTCCAGTGCTTTTGTTGAAACGTTATTGAGGATGATCAATAATAAAGATCCATACACATCTATATCTCTTATCCCCAGCTGATTTTGGGAGTGCAGGTACATCCTGGAACAGTTGCCAGCCAATCACAGGGCTGCATAAGGCTTTTAAACCTTGGTGCTTCCTAGCGAACCAGTTTAAACTACAAAAGTGAAACAAAAGTGGGAGGGCTTTATTCCATGTTGCTCAATTATCATGGTCAATTTTTTTTTCAAGGTTCGAATCTACTTGACTTTCTCTGCAGCAAATTATCCCAAAGACTTTGTTTGCTGACAGACCAGGGTTGTCACCAACTTCTTTCTTATGTAACTTTTTTATGTCATGTAGTGGTTTTTAAGTGAACTGTTCCAGTAGCACTGCTGTCTGATACAAATTATCTGCAAGAGACAATAAAGTTTATCTATCTATCTATCTATCTATCTATCTATCTATCTATCTATCTATCTATCTATCTATCTATCTATCTATCTATCTATCTATCTGCAGAGAGCTTCATGGATGGGTTTCCATGGCCGAGCAGCTGCATCCAAGCCTCACATCACCAAGTGCAATGCAAAGCGTGGATGCAGTGGTGTAAAGCACGCCACCACTGGACTCTAGAGCAGTGGAGACGCGTTCTCTGGAGTGACCAATCACGCTTCTCCATCGGACAATCTGATGGACCGGTCTGGGTTTGGAGGTTGCCAGGAGAACCATACTTGTGGGACTGCATTGTGCCAAGTGTAAAGTTTGGTGGAGGGGGGATTATGGTGTGGGGGTGTTTTTCAGGAGCTGGGCTTGGCCCCTTAGTTCCAGTCAAAGGAACTCTGAATGCTTCAGCACACCAAGACATTTTGGACAATTCCATGCTCCAACTTTGTGGGAACAGTTTGGAGCTGGCCCCTTCCTCTTCCAACATGACTGTGCACCAGAGCACAAAGCAGGTCCATAAAGACATGGAGGACAGAGTCTGGTGTGGATCAACTTGACTGGCCTGCACAGAGTCCTGACTTCAACCCCATAGAACACCTTTGGGATGAATTAGAGCAGAGACTGAGAGCCAGGCCTTCTGGTCCAACATCAGTGTGTGAGCTCACAAATGCTCTTCTGGAAGAATGGTCAAAAATTCCCATAAACACTCCTAAACCTTGTGGACAGCCTTCACAGAAGAGTTGAAGCTGTTATAGCTGCAAAGGGTGGACCCACGTCAGATTGAACCCTATGGATTAGTGAGTGAAAGCGGGTGAGCGAAGACTTTAGGCTCAGGTAAAGGCGGATCGCTCGCCTGTTTCTGATCAGCTTCTCCTGACGATGCAGATGTGAGGGCCCTTCATTCTCCTCAACGTGAGACTGAAGTCCAGAGCTTCTCTCTTTCTGGTTTCACCTCCTGCCCCTAACTCTGAATCCTGTAATAAAGCCAAACCCGTCCAAAGTGTTCTCCATCAGGTCCTCATAAGGATGGGAAGTCGACTGGCGCGTAAACAAACTGTCAGGCACAGACGGCTGCCGCTGAATAAAACATTTGAGACGCGAGTAAACGGACTTTTTTACCAGCTGACGGCGGGCTGGGGGAGCACCGCCAGCCTTGATGTGCAGATGTGACGGAGAGATGAATAAGCAGTGGGAGACCGTCCTCTCTCCGTGCACACGCTCACACGGCGCCGCATGTCACGCCTCACACGGTCACGGCCAGAGCGTGAGCGTGAACCGTGGAGTCCTCGATGGTTTGTTTGTTGCTTTTCTGAAAGTCAAAATAAAATAAATACATCCCACAGAAACACTGATGATTCCCCCACAGTTAGACTCACTCCTCACCTGAGGAGGGTAGACCACCGCACAGGCTGTACTGTAAAAGGTTACTGAAAATGACTTTACAGCAGCAACACAATTTTAATTTACAGTAGAATTACTGTATTTTCAATCATATGTTGAATATAGATACTACAGCAGGGGTGGGCAACAATCATTACAAAGAGGGCCACATAAAACCATTTTTCTCATCCTGAGGGCCGCACTGTTACAAATTTTGGAAATTCTGCAGGGGAAAAAGGATGTTGGATAAATACCATTAGCGAATATTATATATATTATAATTAATATATTATAATTAATCCTAAAAGTAGTGTACCACTATTCATATATTGCATAACAAATAAAAGTTATTATACAGAATTAAATGAACTTGACATATAATTCAAGCAAATTTAGCCAAAATATATGGAACTAAAGCCGACAAAGCTATTTTCAAATCAATGAAATGATGAGTGGTCCCAAATTTTTAAAGCTCGAAGATTTTACTGCTGCCATATTTTGAATATATTCTTGAGTAATACTTGATATAATGTTCAAGTGCTTCAGGGAAGAGATTTAGAGACACTAAAATAGCAAAGTAGGCTGTATATAACTTAAAAAAGTCAATAAAAATATCAGACAAGATTATATTGAATTATTTTGATTAGATATTTGAGTTTTCTTCATATTTACAACTGCTGATTTGAAAATGACTGGCAGGCCACATTTAGTGAGGCGGGGGTGGTACGTGGCGCCCGGCCGTCTGTTACCCACCCCGTACTACAGTATTTTTACACAAGGTATCGTAACTGTATTTTATTTTGCAGCTTAATCAACGTCATTCCAAAAACGGCATCATTATTATTTTCTTCTACAACTCATTATTGCATTTTATGTTACTGTGAACTTGCTGCATTTTTGTTAATAAAACTCCATTTTTAACTATTTTACTGATCATTTATCCACAGTATGTCATTTCTATGCAATAAAATAACATTTATACAAATGTTTGTTTCACCCAAATTTGCGAACTGTTTAATAAAAGACTTCTTGCTGCCTGTTGGTCAGCTTTCCTGACTCTCTTTATCCTTTGCCCTTTAGTAACAACAACAATAATAATAATAATAATAACTTTATTTATATAACACCTTTAATAACAGAAGTTCACAAAGTGCTTTAACAATAATAATAATAATAATAACTTTATTTATATAGCACCTTTAATAACAGAAGTTCACAAAGTGCTTTAACAGACAAACCAAAGGCAGAAAAAGGCAAAAGAAAATCAACAATCAGGTCGACAGAGACAACAAGAGTCAGAGGAAAAGGCACAGAGAGTTGTGTTAGCTAAAGCAACAAAATAAAAGAAAATAGAATAAACTGGTAGGATTGGTAGAACGGGTATAATGCATAATGACAAGAAGATAATAGGACAGTAGATAGATAATTAATTTACAGATGCAGAAAAAAGGCTTCAGTTTGCTAGGGAGCATAAAGATTGGACTGTGGAGGACTGAAAGAAGGTCATGTGGTCTGATGAGTCCAGATTGACCCTGTTCCAGAGTGATGGGAGCATCAGGGGAAGAAGAGAGGCAGGTGAAGTGATGCACCCATCATGCCTAGTGCCTACTGTCCAAGCCTGTGGGGGCAGTGCTGTGATCTGGGACAAATCTGGGACATTGGAGAAGCTTAAAGAAACAATGACACAGAGAATGAGACTGTAATCAAAGCTAAAGGCTACTATTCTGGGCTTGTGTTCGGCTAAAACTCTTTAAATCACAGGAAGATGGAGCCTCCATGTGCAGCAACATGCAGCTCTAGCTTCTGTGCTGACTGTTTCTGTAGATATGCAGAGCTGATCTCTGTGGCGAGGGAGCAGAGAGCAGCAGTGGGCCCAGACCAGAGCCCTGTGGAACCCCACTCCTGTTGGCTCAGACTTGAGAGTTCAGGTTTTGTTTTTTGACCTGTTGTGATCTTTGGTTTGAGATTTGTCAGGGCACCTGCTGCTCCACCTTTCAGCTCGCTCTCCTCAGACCTGTGCAGACTGGAGCTGAGGATAAATGGCGACCCCCATCCTCTCCGTCATATGAGCAGTGAAGCCCGTCCAGCCCCTCACCCACGACGGAGACGCTCTGTAACTAAAACAAATGGCTGAGTGTAAAAATCAAAGTCAGCAGGATGGCAGCGTTCAGCTCGCCTATAAGCTGCTGCTTAATGCGGCGGGGATGGCGGCGTGCTCTGTGAAAACGTTTGTGTCGCTGACAAAGCAGCGCTGCTCCATCCATGCCAGACACCTGTGCTTCATATCCCGAGACAGACGGCACCGCACTCACATGGCAGCACGTAGAGAAGAGGCCTTTCTGCAGGAGCTCGTCAGAGGAGCCTGACTCAGTAGATTAAACATATTTATTTACATGTTTTTGTTAAATTAAGTGCTCACACTGCAAAAACTCAGATCTCAGCAAAATTATTTGTCTAATTTCAAGTCCAAATAGCCTCAATGCTTCCTATAATTTCATATTCATTTGATGAATCCAGATGGATAAACCAAAAATAAAGCTCTGAATAGCTAATAATGATCAGAAAAAATCTGCCAATGAAACAAGAGAGAGCACATCTTACCTCCAAGACATTCAAGTAAAATTTGTCCTGCAACACATGCAGATATTCTAACTCATCACAGGTGATCCAGGGTTTATTTTCTGTTTGTAGTACTGGGGTAAGATTAGTAGGTGGACATGTCAGTCAATTTTGGCTTATCCAACCTTGGGAGATTTTTAGAAATGAAATTGGATAAATAAATAGATTTAAGTTTTTGCAGTGAAGAAGCTTAAACAAAAAAAATGTGGATCATTATCATCATTTTGTCATGAACAAACCACAGATTAATAGTAAGGATTTACAGGTTGTATTAATGATAATCATATATATATTTAGCTAAATCTAGTTTCATGATTTAAGAGAAATAAATAAAGAATATGACCTTAACCCTTTAAGGCCCAAGACCATAGATTATAGCCAGAAAATTCTATTTTTTTGGAGCTGAAATGTTTGTTTCACTTTCTGCTAAAATCCATAAAAATCAAAATGTCCATAAAATTCAACATATAGATTTTTTTTTTATCTCATTTGATACATTAGGTGTTTTTGGCAACTGATAATCCATTTGAGGACATTTTTATTATTTATCTGATTGTATTCAGATTTTTTTTTTGTAAATTGTTGATCATATTGAGTAGATAGAAGTATTTTAAAGTATGTATCAAATATGATACAATTGGCTTTATAGAGTTAAGGATTCTAATTTTAACCGTGTTTGGATCTATATTTAACTAAAAGCTCTCACAGCTGTTTGACTCTGTGCTGCAGGAAAACAGAGCTGATCCAACAGCGACACCCCGTGGACGTTTCTGTGCATTACAAACGTTTGTCCAATAAAAATCAAAATAAAACATAAAAACACTTCCATTAACACTTTTATTCCCAGCTCAACTGTTTGGCAGATGTAAAAAAAAAAAATCAGGAATATTTTATGTGTTAAAAAAGTAGCACATCATTGTTTTGTCATTTTTTTGGGATGCAGAAAAAAAACTGTGAACAGATTAAAAAAAAAGATATTCCTTATGTGTGGGATTGAAAGGTCCAAACACTTAAAGTTGTTATTAAAAGTACCATCATTATAACTGGTATGATGATTTATATTTATTAAATCTGTTAATCATCAGAAACATTTTTCTGTGTTTTCAAACTCAGTATCATCTATCTTAAGTCACTTTGATTGCTCTTTTATTTGCAAACATTCCTGCCTTTTCTAATATTGTCCCAAATATTTGTGCGTTTTTTGTCATCAGTTATCAACTGTTAGCTTTTTAAAGCTTTAAATCCACACCAAGAAAATAAGTTTTTTGTCTGTGTGTAGTTTTCTCTGTTCCCTAAAATGTTAAAGGAATCAGACAATGATTTGATTTGTTCTGTTTTTTTTTTTAAACATTAAATATCCTTGAATTTATTGATGATTTCTGTCAAACAGTTAATCTGGTGGTTAAAGGGTTAAGATGCAGAAAAACTTCCCCCCATGTTGGTTTTATAGTCACTGAACCTTTTGACCCTCATGACTCTTATTTAACCTCCGTTTATATTTCTTATTGATCTTAAAACTGGGTCCTTTAAAGAAAAGTTACAATTTTGCTGAAATGATAATGCACTGAAAGTTTAATTTGCTTTTTTTAAAATATAAGAGACCTTGAAAATGAGAATTTAATGAATATAGATATTAAAGCCTTTTTTTTCATGTTTGATTTCAGGCTCATCATGGTCTCATCTTACATATTTAAATATGTATCACAGTTTTTTTTAGAGAATAAACCTTTATTTGTCCCACGTGGGGACATTTACAGTGTTACAGCAGCAAAGTGGACAGCATTAATAGAATGAAAAATAGACTTAAGCATAAAAGATAACAGCATGTACATTACTCTGCCTATATAAGACATAAAATATAAAAACTATAAAATATCAAAATGTACAAAGGGTTTGGAAACAAAACTAAAAGCCAATCCTATAAAGATTATAAACACATTTACGGAGTAATTGCACGTGGGATAAGTGATTGTACATGAGTGAACTTCCACACTGTAATTGCACATTGTTAGAGGAAGCTTTAAACTTTTTAAAGATATTTTTGGGTTAATCGGTCAACACTGATCAGAAAAAGAGGCTGAATAAATTCAGATGGCTGATGGTTGTATTTTTGGTTCTTGTTTGTCGTCATTTGTCAGCGAGGACAGAGATAGAGTGATCAGAGGACTGGAGACAGACGTGACCATGTCCTCCAATCATCAGCGATGCTGGGCCAAACCTCCAGCCAATCGCAGGGCTGACACGGAGAGACAAACCACAATCCACAAACCACAAACTTATGGGGTTAATTTAGAGTCACCACGTAACCAAAGAGTCTGGTTTTGGTCTTTTGGTGGAAACGAAAGTACCCAGGACAACCCATACATGCACAGGGAGAACACACAGGGGAGTCCTGACTGACTCTGGGATTTGAACCAGCAACCTTTCCGCTGTGGGGCACGAGCACCGACCCCCTTAACGTTAGAACAAACCTCCAGCACTGCAGAAGAGTTCTGAGGCCCAGGATCCATGAAAAGTCACCTCCTCCTTCAGTCATGAACAACAGTCCCTGGAAAAGCCTTCAAGATCCGTCCCTCACTTAGTCCCATAAGGGGCCCTCCAGTCCCATGGAGGGCCCACAGGCTTAAAGAAAAATGTTTCGATCTAAAATCAAGCCCAGTGAACCAGGACTTTTGCTGCGTTTCAGTAACCTCAGAACTGGGATTGACATCATCTCCAAGTTATCAGTAGCCTTGCAGAGCAGACAGACCTGCCTGATTCTGAAATCCTGCAGGTCCGTCTTGCCAGCCTCCGTTGTCCAACAAATTCACTCGGCTGAATTCTTAACGGCCCAATCAGGGAAGAGAGGCGGGAGCTGCATCATGCAGACGTGACGACAACCAGAAGTTGAGAGCGGACATGCCGATTAGCCCACTGTCCTCATGGCTACTCAGTGAAACTTGTTGAAATCTGCCCTCCTCAGAAGTTTACTTGTAGGGATTGTCTTTGACGAGGTTCATGCCACATAGAAGTGTTAAATGAATCATCTGTGTGCTACAATTTAGCGTAAGACTAAGGCCGTTAGCTGTTAGCGGCTAACTTAGCTGCTATGGCTAATGTCCATGAACTGTTTAACTGTTGTTAGCCATTAGCTGCTACATTAGCCACTATGTATGCTACATCATAGGAGGCAAACCTGCTTGACGTGGATTGGTCTGTGATGAATGTGACGAGCCAAACGTCCAATCACAAGCTTGTGTCTCTTTTGAACGTTCTGCCCCTGAAAACAAATTTAAAGGGCTCCTACCCAGATGGACTAGTGAAATATTTCTGTGGCAGATATATGGAGCTGTCCATCTGGGTTGTCAGGTCAAGTTATCAGCGTTCCAGCTTCTAAGTTGGAAAACATGCCGATCTACCAGGCTGTTGTTAGCTGTTGTTAGCACGCCCTGCGTTGTAGTTCACAAATACCATATGAGGAATGTAAATATAACTATGGCAGCATTTTTGTAAATATAAGTTGAACAATACTATGTATACAGCTGATTTAGTGTGACACACATGTCAGAAGTGCAAATAAATGGATTATTACAGGAGCTTAATAGCTGTTTACACTGGGGCGGCCATCTTGGATTGTTAAGTCTGGAAAGGTGAGGTTCCTCGAGTTCCAAGTAGGAAATTCCAACTTCCAACTACAACTGCAAAGCACCATTTGTTCACCTCAGACTCTCAGACCTTTACAGGAAACAACAAGAAGATGTTTTTATAGTTTTTTTTATTTATAATGAAGTCT
Organism: Scarus forsteni; assembly: GCA_036419115.1. Taxonomy (NCBI): domain Eukaryota; kingdom Metazoa; phylum Chordata; class Actinopteri; order Labriformes; family Labridae; genus Scarus; species Scarus forsteni. The sequence goes on from JAZDUH010000395.1 coordinate 11,388,424, forward strand.
GTTGCTAAACCTGCGGCTCCTTCTCTAAGAGGACCATGAACCGTCTCCATGGTTACGTCTCCATGGAGCTCTGATGGTGAATCCAGGAGACCTCTGTGGGGCACGAGACTTGGACAAAAACTTGTTCACACCTTCATCAGGTTGAGCAAAACAGGGTGATGTAAACCACAGGGGGGCGCTGGTCCTGCAGGTCCTGCTGGTCCAGGTGGGCACCACCTCACGGGTCCTGTTTGGTCTGTGCGCGTCCCTGATCCGGATCAGACCTCAGAAACATCCGGATCACAAACTCCAACGCGCGGCTGCTGACAGCGCGGACTCTAGTGTGACCTGTCGGCCAATGACGACCTCCAGGTGCGGCCACGAGTTTCGGACTGACGTCACTGCGCGCGCGAGGGCATTGTAACACCGGTGGAGACGATGGAGAAGAAGCCGAACCAGGTGAGTGTCTGCTGGAGGGGGTTCCGTGTTCGGGTCGTGGGTCCGGCTGCTGTGGCCGGGCCGGACGGTCCGAGCGCGTGAGGAGGTTGACCAGGCTGCTCACGCGCCCTGGAGCGGCCATAATCACGATAGTTTGTATCCCGGAGGCACGCGCTCGGTCGGTCGGTCGCACAGGTACTTAATTGTTTCTGCAGCTCGTGCTCCGGTTTTCTGCGTCAGGTTTGTGTTCGCTGTTTCACTCTGAGGAAGTTTTTATGAAATATTTACGAAACGTTTGGTAAACACGAGGCTCTGCAGGTGATGAACGCGCGTGCAGGTGTGCGTGATTACAAACAGGCTACAGTGTTACACACACACGAAGCCTCGGTACTGATGGGTCAGAGCAGAGTTATTAAAACCATACTGAGGCCAAACTTTACGATTCATGTCGAATATTCAGAGAAGGAAAACATGTGGTCCAGACTGTAGACCATCAGGCGTCTGGTTTAAGTCCAAAGAAGAAGAATGTTGGATATTCAACAACTAAAATCTTCTGCCTGTTGATTTTCTGTTTGAGTTTCTAATAACCCTGTACATAAAGAAACAAGTGGAGCAGCTGCATGCACACGTTTATAAATCTTAAAGTTCTTCAAGAGGTAACTCTACATGTTTGAGTTACAGTGTAACTTTGTTTCCTTTCTCCGTTGGTTTGATGCTGAAACGTGTTTGATCTGATTGGACTCCACAGTCACGGAGACTGAGACCTTCAGTTGACCTTAACAGAACAAAAACAACAGTTTTTAAGGTTCAATCAAAATACCCCATGAAGTGTAAAGACTTCTGCCTCATGATCAAAAGGAAGAGACATTTTGGAACAAACTGAAGAAAGCTAAAAATCATTTAAATGAATAATTAAGATGATTTTCATGAATCGATATCTGAAGCTGCAAACATTCAGAGTTTTACCTTTTTAAAACTCTATTTCATAATATCCCATCATTCTGTCTAACCTTTTAGCTCCTTTAAGCTCTTTCCTTTATTGATAACGCTTTATTTTGTTGAACATTAATGTCATACTTTATGTCATTTCCCATTTAATTTATTTTTTGCTTCACTGTTGTACTTTCTGCCTGTTATATTGTAATTTTATTTTTTTTTCTATTTTAAGCCCTTTTTAAGTCTCTTTTCCTCTCTGTTGTTCAGTTGTTAATGTTATATATCTTTTCACCTTTTATAAATCATAGCACACAGGAATTGATAAAGTTTTCATTAAAGAGACTGTGAGGAGTTTCTAAGTGATTACAAAAAAGTCTCCCTTTTAGATATATGCCTGATGGAAATACACACTTTAAGATGAGTTTTATGGCATCAAAATAGGTTATCTATAAATGCTATTCCTTAGCTTCACTGGACTGGCCTGGATACTCTACTTCAGGAACAAGACAATTAAAACTAGAGCAAATTTATATTATTCAGACACATCTTAGAGCACCGGGCTGTAAGTAGAGATATATAGCCGGCTACAAAACTACAATACTAAGGGGCCGTTTACATGGAAACTCCTGACTTGAAGCCGCAAAGATTCTCCCTTTCCGTTTTCGAATTCTTCTGCGTTTACATGACAACGCTCGGAGACGAGTTAATCCCCTGTAAATCCACTGTAGTGTGCATGCTGGTTCAGTAGATGGCGGTGTAGGTCTGCAGAGATGCAGCGCTGCTACAACACGAGCGAAGAAGAAAAGCTTTCACAAACAACAATGGCGAACAGACGCACAGAGAAGCAGGAGTTTCTTTTTTGGACAACAAATCAGTTCGGACAACAAATCTGTCTGGATAGTTTTGTCTGGATAACAAACCGAGCACGGTAAGACGCTCACACGTTACTCGGCGGACGGAGGAAGCTGCTGTTGTTCCTGGTATCTTGGCGCAGCCTCCATCTGAAAGAGTACTGCGCATGCGGTGGCGTCGGCGTTCCCCTGAAGCGCTCTGCTCTGTGTTTACGAGGCGGATAGAGGCGGAATCAAATCTTTCCGCTCTGGGGGCGGTTTCAAAAGTTTCCGTTTTCACTGGAAGCATAGCGTGGTCTCATCTAAACGGAAGGCCAAAACGCAACGAAATGTTTGCGGAATCGATCGTTTTCGGCGTCATGTAAACGGCCCCTAAGTTTTCCAAAAATTGCTTGTTGTCACACATCAAAAACTACCGCTATGTAACTAGAAAGAGATACATTACCTCGTCGTTTTGCATCCTGTAAGTTGTTGAAAAAAGAAGTTGTAAAGCAATGTAGAGTTCTGAGGAAGGTCCGAGCTGCATTCATTAGCATCACAACAAACACACGCTTTGGCTTGTGGTGCGTTCAAGTTGTAGTCAGAAGTAGGAATTTCTGAGTTCCGAGTAGAAAACTGCAACTGGAACGTCCCCCGAAGTCTGAATTTCCTACTGGGAACTCGGTGAAACCTCGCCACCCCCGAGTTGACAATGGAAGATGGATGCCCCCAGTGTGAACAGTTACTTAGCTCCTGTAATAATCCATTTATTTGCACTTCTGACTGGGGTGTGTCGCTCTAGATCAGCTGTATACATAGTATTGTTAGACTTATATTTACAAAAATGCTGCCATAGTGATAATCACATTCTTCATGTGGCATTTGTGAACAACAACGCAGGGTGTGCTAACAACAGCTAACAATAGCCTGGTAGATCGGCATGTCTTTTTCCGACTTCAACTGGAACGCAGATAAGTCGGAGATGATGTCACTTCCATTTCCGAGGTTACTGGAACGCAGCATTACAACAGTCACCGCGCGTGCTCATGGGTAGCAGAGTCTTTATTATGCTGGTAATAGATTCTCCTCATAGCACCTTTAAGATTGCAAAAATCGGCAGTATCATAGAATCGCAATTTAAATCAAATCAGCACCTAAAACAATCATTTAAAAAATTAATGGGGAGAAAAACATAACGTCCCAGCCCTAATGAGAATGTGAGCTGGTCCTACATTTCTAAGGTCCACCAAACTTTATGTTCATGTTTCAGCTCGGCTGTGCTTGTTTTTATTTACGCCTGCTTCCTTGTTCCTCAGTCAGACCACTTCTTGATTGGCGTTCCCCACACATGAAGATTTTTGGTCATAAATATTGAACAAATTTTATATTTATGCAGATTACTGGGACAAATTCACTCTTGACACACCTCAGACCACAGGATAATCTGATAGGAGAATCTTATAAGACAGAAGACAATCGGGCATTTGCCAAAAACAGCCCAATGGTGTTTATGTGTACCCAGCTTTAGTCTGCAGGAGACAGGAGACAGAAGGTGTGTGGATGTAGAGACCTGCAGCCTGCAGCCTTCATCTCTGCTTAAACACCAGGAGTGTCCACATTCTGCTGGAGTTGATGGTGGTGTGATTTTCTCTCCTCAGATGCTGAACCTCGAGCGGGTCCGCGAGCTGCAAACGTGGCTGAAGACGACCAACACCAAGCTGACTCAGGTCAACGGCCAGAGGAGGTACGGAGGACCTCCTGAAGGTGAGACCTCCTCCCACAGGGCCCTACGAAATCTGTTTTATTTTTACCAAATAACTTCTTTAGTTTTACCCATTCTCCTTTTGTTTGGTTTAATTTCACCTCCGATATGATATTGCAGACTTGAGTATTGGCCAATATCGATGCCATATGATATCAGCAGGAATCAAACGTTCTTTTACTTATTTTGTAGTATGGACTGTAAGAAAAGGCTTGATCAGGTGAGATTACTAAGAGAACAGTAGTCAGCAATAGTAGGTATGAGAAAAACTGACCCAGTTGTTATTAACCAATGGGTTCAATACATTTCACCTTAAACAGAAGAATATACTACAAGTAAATAAAATAAATAAAAAATAAATTAGAAGACCCTGAAATGTAGCCTCAATAATCCCAATGAAAACAAAAACATTTAAATTGCAAAATAACCACTGTGTTATATAAATATTTTAATATCTGATCGGGTCATCCATACTGTACATATAACCTAACACGCCAAACCAACAGTTCCATAGATCCATGACGGAAGTATTTCACTCATCCATCAGGGAAAGAGCCGTTTGAAAATGTTTTCAGAGGCAGAACCTTCAAAAACAGCAGCAGCTTTTAACTGGATGATCGCTCGGCTCATCACAGACCAGTCATATCAAGCAACGCTGCTACGTTTGATGCAGCATATGTAGCGGCTTACAACTAACAACACTTAGCTATAGCATAAACTACCTTAGACTATTATCTTGCATTGAATTATCTCACACAGGTGTATCATTTAACACTAATATATGACATGAATCTCGTCAAAGAGGTCAAGTTGATCCACACCAGACTCTGTCCTCCATGTCTTTATGGACCTGCTTTATGCTCTGGTGCACAGTCATGTTGGAAGAGGAAGGGGCCAGCTCCAAACTGTTCCCACAAAGTTGGGGCATGGAATTGTCCAAAATGTCTTGGTGTGCTGAAGCATTCAGAGTTCCTTTGACTGGAACTAAGGGGCCAAGCCCATCTCCTAAAAAACACCCCCACAACATAATCCCCCCTCCTCCAAACTTTACACTTGGCACAATGCAGTCCCACAAGTATGGTTCTCCTGGCAACCTCCAAACCCAGACTGGTCCATCAGATTGTCCGATGGAGAAGCGTGATTGGTCACTCCAGAGAACGCGTCTCCACTGCTCTAGAGTCCAGTGGTGGCGTGCTTTACACCACTGCATCCACGCTTTGCATGGCACTTGGTGATGTGAGGCTTGGATGCAGCTGCTCGACCATGGAAACCCATCCATGAAGCTCTCTGCACTGTTCTTGAGCTAATCTGAAGGCCACATGAAGTTTGGAGGTCTGTAGAGATTGACTCTGCAGAAAGTTGGCGACCTCTTCTCACTATGCGCCTCAGCATCCGCTGACCCCGCTCCGTCAGTTTACGTGGCCTACCACTTGGTGGCTGAGTTGCTGTGGTTCCCAAACACTTCCACGTTCTTATAATCCAGCTGACAGTTGACTGTGGAATATTTAGGAGTGAGGAAATGTCACCACTGGATTTGTTGCTCAGGTGGCATCCTATCACAGTTCCACGCTGGAGTTCTCTGAGCTCCTGAGAGCGACCCATTCTTTCACTAATGTTTGTAAAAGCAGTCTGCATGCCTAGGTGATGATTTTATACACCTGTGGACATGGAAGAGACTGGAACACCTGATTCTGATTATCTGGATGATGAGCGAATACTTTTGGAAATATAGTGTATGTATATTTGTATCTATGCATATATGTGTATCCATAAAATGAAGAGTTTTATGCTCCACTGTAAAATGTTTTGAGATAACACTTGTTGTTCACTGGTGCTATAAAAACAAAGATTGCTTGATTTAAGGAGCTGCCATCATGTTTCTTTAAGCACAGGCCAACCTGTGTCTCACCTGCAGACTTTCTAAAAGTTAAGATTAGAGTAAACAAACCATGAAGAGTAACTGTCCATGTCCCTGTCTCTCCTCAGAATGGGACGGCCCCCTGCCTGGAGCTCGCTGTGAGGTCTTCATCAGTCAGATCCCTCGGGACGCCTACGAGGACCTGCTGATCCCCTTGTTCAGCTCCGTCGGGCCCCTCTGGGAGTTCAGGCTCATGATGAACTTCAGTGGACAGAACCGCGGCTTCGCCTACGCCAAATACGGCCTGCCCACTGTGGCCGCCGAGGCCATCCGCCAGCTGAACGGCCACATGCTGGAGCCGGGGATCCGCCTGAGCGTCCGCCGCAGCACGGAGAAGAGACACCTGTGCGTGGGCGAGCTGCCGCCATCCACCAAGCAGGAGGATCTGTTGCAGGTACCAAGGAGATACGAGGTCTATAACGGGTTTTTCCACATGTTGTGGTGGAAGGGTGAGGCTAGGGAAGAACGATATGGATCAAATTTCCTTAAAAGCAACATTAAAATAGATGGGAGTTGAAAAATTAAAAAAAAAAAAAAGAAATGAAGAAATTGAAATAAAAGAGAAATTAAGTAGGCAGGTTGCAACATGAAGAATCTTCAAGCAATATCAACTTCCGCATAACAGAAAAATAAGTAAAGTGATGATATAAATGAGTGAAAATATTATTTGAGTGCATCATTTATGTTTGCTGGAGAATTTTACAACATGATATGGAGAAAAATATTGAAATGATAGTTCTGGTTAAGATTGACTGGCCCTCTGTTTTTGTTTTGCAATGAAATCAATGAAACTTTAATACATCAAGAAATTTGGTAAAGTCAACACGGGCTGAACGATATGGACAAAATTTCTTATCTCAATATTACGATACAATATGACTACGGGTTCGGTGAAAACCAAGCATTTTTCAGAAAAAAAAACAATACAAAATAATGTGCAAAGTGCAATTTTATTTATAAGAACTTGTGAAATAAGGTTTGTCGTTAGCTGGCATTAGTGTTGCTTTCAAGGGAAATCGTAAAAATGAAAGGAGGAAATCTGTATCATTTATATCTTTGCTTTTCGATATAAAAATCTTTAATGTTCATGTCTAGACATAGATTTATCGTTCAGCCCGAGATAAAACGAGATTTTAGTTTTAACCCATTTATTTATTTTTATTTCTACTTTTCAGTTTAGATTTTTTATTTGGAATTGTATTCTTTATTAAATGCTTTTCCTTTTATTATCCTTTTTTAGCTGATTTTATTATGCCCCTGATGTTACGCTTCTCATTTTACCATATTATTTATCTACCTTGTATTTTATATTGTTTTATTTATTCATGTATTTACACATTACTTATCTTACCCTCTAGTATTTTTCTAGTATTTTTTAATACTTCTTTGACACCTTTTAAGGACAACATGGCATCATCACGTAGATTAGAAGATTTAGTTTACTCCAGTATTTCTCTTCAGTAGGGATGGGAATTGATAAGATTTTATCAATATCGATGCTGTTAACGATCCTGCTAATCGATCCAATTCTTTAACGATTCCCTTATCGATTCCTGCAGATTTTCCATGTGAGCAAATGGTGGTCTGATTTTCGTGGCGACAGTGTCAAACACATGTCACATTATGTATAACTGCCTCTGCAAATTGCAGGTGTGTCCACTCACTTAAGGTTGTGTAGTAGGTGCAGTTAGGATTAAGTCACAGTTCTGATGCTTCTGAACCCTGTCAGTGGAAGGAATTGATAAGGGAATTGATAAGCAAAAAAATTAATGATATCGATTCTTTGATGGAGTTGTTAACGATTCTCAACTGGAATTGGTTTTCGATTCCCATCCCTACTCTTCAGTAATCCAAACTACGTCTTGCTGACTTGGCGTAATGTTGAAGGAGTCTATAACAACTCTTAAATGGCACCTTAACAGCCCAGTTTTTGATAACTATTCCTTACTCTCTGGGGAAATACCTTTTTCATGGCAAACATGGCCTTCTAAAGGTGTACATAAACTGGCAGATATTTTTGATCAGCATGGACTAAGAACATTTAATGATATTCGTAGGTACGATCGCTACGGCGTTCCATTGAATGAACCACTGAAAATGCATCGCCTCTACTCTATTTTAAATATTCAAGGACAAACTAAGGGTTTAATATCTAAGCTATAAACACTGTCAAATGTCTTTTCGTATAAACCTTTGAGTATTGAATTAGTATGGACAAAAGATTTTGTACACGTTAGAAGTGCACCCACTTGATTGGGATAACATGGAAATGTATTGTTGAAATTTCCAAGAACCTGAATCATCAACAAACACAGAACCGGTAAGGTTTTTAATGAAACTTGCATCATCACCAATATGTACCTCGGTCTGCTGTTTCCTCCCAGGTGCTGCGGGTTCTGACGGACGGCGTGGAGCGAGTGTCTTTGAAGGCCGGCCCAGGGATCAACGGGGTGTCGGCCATTGTTGCCTTCTCTTCGCACCACGCAGCATCCATGGCTAAAAAAGTGCTGATATCGGGTAGGTGAGCTCTAGACTGCTGGATCACTGTTTTAGTTTTAGTTTGATTGTTGCTTGTGCACAGGTGCCAAAACCTGTGGAGTTCGTTTGCTGCAGAATCCTGCAGCTATCATGGACTTCAGTCTTTATGTGAGGTTTCTCCAGCTTTGAAGTGCAGCGTCACTATTGGTCAGATGGTCTCAATGCTGCGTTTCAGTTGTACTGGAAAGTCGGGAAGTGGGAAATTTCATCTGGAACGCATGTAATCAGTTCTTAAGATCCTGTAATAATCTGTTTATTTGCACTTCTGACTCGTTTTTGTTGCACTAGATCAGCTGTATATATGGTATTTTTTTACATATATTTATGGAAATGTTGCCTTAGTGTTATTTGCATTCTTAATGTGGTATGTGCGAGCTACAACGCAGGAGTGCTAACAACAGCTAACAGTAGCCTGGTAGATCAGCAAGTTTTTGCCAACTTTGTAAGTGGAACACAAATAACTTGGGTATCATCTTTCCTGCTCCTACAATGGCGTATTAAAATAAAGTGAAAATTACATTGAAACCAGTAGTGCAGCGCCCATTAGATGGCACCAGCAGCAGCTGGCGTCACGATTGGTGCAGTTCTTCTCCAGTCGAAGGCCAAAGTCATCTTCTGTTCAGTTCTCATAAATGATGTCCGCTGATGTCCTCTGTTTTGTCCACAGAATTCAAAACTCAGTTTGCACTGAGAATATCAATTAAATGGCAGTCGACAGTGAAGCCGAGTGCCGACGACCCTCTGATGGCACAGAAACCGTCAAACGGCCTCCTGCTGTCTCCCATGAAGCTGCCGCTGCGCCATGTCCCGAACTGCCCCCGCCCTGCCTCCCTGCCTCCCCGCCTGGCTCGCCCCTTGTCTGCCCCCCCTGGTTTCTGCAGGGCTGTGGGACAACCTGCCGCCCCTCTTTACCCCCATCCCCCTACCTCCCCCTCCTGCCAGGGGCACGTGGCGCCTCCGGCCTCCTCGCCGAGCGGCCTGGGCCAGCCGCTCTATGAGATTCACTTCAGCCACGCGGGGCCTGATGGATTCCTCTACTTCACCTTCAAGACCAGCGTCCCCGGGCTCCCCTCCACCTTCCAAGGCCTGGTCACGGTCTTACCGGGACGCTCTGCCACCGCCACTTTGGAGGAAGCTCGCCGAGCTGCAGCGCAGCAGGTCCTGCAGGTCATGAGGAGCAAGCGTGTGGCTGTGTGATGTTCTGATCTCCACTCCCTACAGCACTGTTTTTTCAGTCAGTTCTCTTTTATGAATGTAGTTTGTTGATTTCTGCATGTTTTTATTGAACGTTTGTGTTTTGGTTTCCATGGTTTGTTTCTGCATGTTTTTTATTGTGTTACCTATGAATGTGTTCTGTTTTAACTAAAAACAATTTGACCGAAAGCTCTCTCCTCATGTATCTTAATGTTCTTAGAAAGACCAGAGAAGAGATTTAAAGGGACAGTTCTGTATTTTTGAAGTGTGGTTGTATGAGCTCCATGTGTCCACTAAGTCCATTAGCTGCAGTAGAAAGTTCTCTCCTCTCCTCAGTAAGACTCAGTCTGTTAGAGTCCGTTACACAGAACCAGCCGCAAACAGGGAACTATGGTACAAAGAACAAAGGGGATTTTCTCCGCCTACAAGAAGTTTACAGTTCACAGTTTAAAAGGCACTTCATATGTATGTTTTTAAGTGCATTAACTTTTTGGAAATATTAAGTGTATCTGGACCTTTTTTTTTTTTTTTTTTTTTAATGCTAATACACAACAGTGATGGTTGTGTATGTGCGTGAGACAGAAATGCACATACGTAGTCTGCAGTGTTGTGGTAAACAGCCTTCTCTGCTCTGTCTGTTTGTCTCTGACAGATGATTATTACTCACTTTGAGGAGAAACTGTCATTAGGTCCTTCAGGTTTGGGAAGTTTGTCCAGTTTGTCTTCGAGAAATTTAATCCACAAAACTCCAGAATTCAGAAGAGCAGGAAAATTTGTTCGATGACTCTGACTTAGACATATCCTGAAGTTGGCAGCAGCACTCACAGCATTTCCTGGAAACTGTGATCAAACAGACATCCAAGGTCCATACAGGCGTCCTCTTGACTCCAAAGTGAAAGGAGCTTCATTGTCGCTGCCATAAGCACTCCTTTTTAATTCCCTACGCTCTCTTCTTCACACGAATAACAGTCAAAAAAAAATTGCAATACTTGATAACACAAGGCTACAAGCTAGCTAGCTTCCGAGGCCACTAGCTTATGTTTTCAACAGCTGAGAGGTAGGCGGAGTGATTCAGCAGCACTGCGCGGAAGAATACATGCCATGAGTCGGTTAGTTCCAAGTAAACTTTATATTTCCAAAAAGTTAATGCCCTTAGAAACACTCATATGTAGCGTCCTCTTAAACTGGGGTATTTTTTGATGGGAGTTCTTGTAGGCAGAGATAATACCCTTTGTTCCTGGTACATAGTTCCCTGTTTGCAGCTGGATCTGTGTCACAGACTCTTACAGACTGAGTCTTACTGAGGAGAGGAGAGAACTTTCTACTTCATCCAATGTGGCCACGTGGAGCTCAGACAACCCCACTTCAAAAATACTGAACTATCCCTTTTGAAGTCAGAGACCTAACATTGTTCTTTATGTGCCATACTGTACAAAAAACACTCACAGGACACTTTATTAAGTACATCTAGCTAGTTTAACCCTGTTCACGGTCGGAGCTCCTGCATTTACCAAGAAGCTGAAACATCCCTCAGAGATGTTGGTCCATTTCTCTATTGGTTAAACATCCTAGGTTAAAGTCAAAAAGTTGCCCCCTAAGTCCTTTCCAAACCACTTTTCCTTAACTCTGATAACATCATGAGGTTAAGGAACGGAGAAAAGAGAGTTCAGAAGGACTTAGGAAAGGAACGCCATCATATGACGGCGGATGTTACTGCTGCAGTGAAACTACAATTTTCTGAAGATGGACTACAAAAGGCTCATCTTAGAAGAGCTGGTGTATCATGACAATGTTGTTCCTTTAGACAATTTGAACATTAACAACTCGGTAAAAATGAGGTGTGCATAACCGATGTTGAAGTGAGGATTGAAATAAATCTGTCCTCTCATTATCAACATGAACACCAATCAGTGCATGAAAATAAATGAACTGAAGGAAAGAAAGGCACAAACTGTTAAGACCACAATCTAATAGAGTACAAATGATTCATATTGAACCAAGTTTAAAACAGAATCAACATCAAATGTCTCATATCCTGCTCTCTTCAGAGAATCAGACTGCTGGAAAGTTAAGGCAGGTTTTGGTAAACTTTAGAAAGGATGAACAGCAGAGGGAACTCACATGGTCTGAGGGATTTGTTCGTCAGTATTCGATTAAATTTGGAAGCAGTTTGGATAACCCACTGTTTATAAATGCTGTAGCTGCAGAGAATTGTGGGACAGAATAATCTCCTCTCCTTTTGTAAAGGATGCTCTGGTGTATCCTATGCTAAAGGAAGCACTGAACCACCTTACCTAAGCAGTTAATCCTGCATCTTTAATCACTGAATCAACAGCCTTATGTTCACAGAAGAGGCCAGACGGGCTGAAAAATCAACATGAAGATGAATAAATTTGATTAAATATCATTAATGTGAGTTAAAACTCCACCACACAGCTGTTTTTGTGTTGAGCCAATCAATGGATGCATTTATTTCCAACAGCACAGGTATGATTGATACAGAAAAATCAGACTTTTTGAAGCACTGAGCTGCAGTAAGACGAGCTGACCATCTTTAATCCTGCAGTAAACTGCTCCTGAACGAACACTGATTACAGTTGAATGAATCTGAAGGAAGCAAAATCAGTTTAACTGTTTGGTTCAGCTCCTCGGCCCGTCAACAGAACTCTTACATTGCAGCAGGGGACTCCTTAGGAACAGTATTTTATCCCTTCTGATGCCTTTCTATAGAGATACAGGAGCAAAAGCTAGACCTGAAACCAGGTTTAAGGTCTTAAAATGAGTCAGCAGATAAAATCTAAACCAGCTTGTATCGTGTGTGACGCCGATTTAGGTCTGATGGTCAAAGCTGTGACCAAAAACCACAAAGATGTCTGCAGATGTTTTATCGATTTCAGACTGGAAATGTGGACAAAACAAACCATTCAAATTAAACCAAAAAGTATTTACCTTTTATATCTTTAACTGTAGGAAGAAGAGAGGGCACTGTCTTTACCTCCAGTTCTAGATAGTTTAAAGGGTGAAACAAACAAAAGTTACATTCTGTTCTGATGGTGTGGTTCAGATGTTTAGTTTATATTTTAAGTATTGCTTTGGTGTTTAAAGTTACAGCTAGAGATGTACAATATTGAACTTCCTATAACTTTACAGCTAAAACATGCTCTCATGAGGATGAGGTCACTGCTTTGCTAAAATCAACCGGCTCCTCTCACTGCAGGTCTATTTATGTTTTAAACCGTGATAATATTCAAGTCTCTCCTAATCAGAGCTGTTTATTAATGTCTGCCTTCATTTCAGCTGTCATGGGAGATACATGCCTGAAATGTTGCCGGTAAATCAGCAGAAATGTCCGGCCTTCACCTGCCAAAACAGAAATTATACTAATAACATGCATCCTCGAAGATAACACTTTAATTTATACCTGCTTCTACTTCACAGCAACTAAACAGAGGTTGAAAAATGTGTGAAATTTTGTCTGGATACACCAAAAACTGCAGTTAAACCACAAGAGTCTGAAACAAACTCCTGCAGCTTCACTAAAGTTTACACTCGCACCATCGCCTACTGAAATAAAGTAGCACAGGTTGAAATACAAGTCAGTGTTTGGTATTTCTGCTCCTTAAACATGACTGAACGTCTCTTCGTGGGTTTCTTGTTCTTGTTTGTTTGGCTCTAAATGAGGATATTTCCTAAAACAAGACTTAAGTGCAGCAGCTTTGTCTTGAGAAACTCAGTTTGGTTATTTAGTAACAAAGTAGAGCTACTTGAGTATCTGTACTTTATTATTATTTTTGAAAACTTATGACTTTTACTTCACTACAGTCAAAAGACATGTATCGTACTTCTAACTGCACTGCATTTCTGTAAAGGGTTTCATTAGTCTTAAGTATAGCTTTAAAGTCAGCGAGTTAAATACATTTTTTTGCTCTAAAATGCGATCTGAAAGTGGTAATGCGCTTTTCAGATCTGGCAGACAAACACTGAGCTAACATCCCTCAGTTAATGCATTTCAGTCGGTTGTTTCAGTCATTAAGCTTTCTAAATTTATTGTGGCAATAATACGGTAACCCACTGACATTAAAACGAAAATCTACTTTTAATACTAAAGTGTTTCCAAAGCAGGTACTTAAGTAAAAGTTATAGAGTCGAGAACTTTGTCCACCGCTGGTTACCTTTAAGGAGAGATCATGATTTAGTCTTTAACATTTCACCAAGTTTTATTTATTAGCCAATGTGGGTGAAAAGATGCAGTTTTACTGAGAGCCACAAAGCCCTGCAGACACCTCTCTGGATAAAGCACTGTTTTAAGGAGTCCCGAAGCATTTATTTATTTATTTATTTATTTGAGCATCAGCGTACGTCCTGGCTGCTTTTCTCCCTTAGAGCAGAACATCTGATGGATCCAGCGTCGGCCTTCATTAACGAGCAGTCTGCAGCTTTAAAGTCAAACAGGTGAGGATGAAACAGGACGGTCTGTTCAGGAGTCTGCGGAGCGTGAGGGGGCGGGGCTACGCCTCAGACGTCCTCCTCATGATCTCGGCCACGAGGTCTGACCGGGACACATCGACCTGTGGAGAGAAGACGGCCCACGGTTAGTTAATCTGCAATGACTGTGCTCGGCCCAATCAGAGTGTTTTAGAGCAGGAAGAGGAGGGGCTACAAGTGAGCTAACAGGAAGTGACTGCTCCCACAGAGATTAGCATAGATGCTAACAGCTACAGTAGCACTTTTATCACATCTGGACCACATTTCTTCATTAATTAAAAACAGAACTGACAGCATTTCTTTGCACTGCACAGCTGATGTGTTTAAGTTAGAATTTGTACAACAAGGAGTTGACTAGGGATGTGCGCGACTAGTCGTTTAATCGTTTAACCGCCTACTCATTTATTAATCGTTTAGTATTTTACTAGTCGGTTAAACGCTACATTAAGCATCATGCTCTTCACGCCTTTGCGTGATATGTTGGTTGCACTGAACAAAAATTCCTCCTTTCACTGATGCAGCAATTGAATTATTAATGTAGTCTTACCCTGCCTCGTATTGTTTCTCATGGCGATTTATTTATTTATATTTTCTGTTATGTGGAATATGGGCAATGTTCATAATGCACTGTGAAAAGTGCCACCTGCATTTCAGAGCACTTTTTTTTTAACTTATTGATGGTGGATTATTTATTTTTGCTGTTGTTGAAGTGTGCAGTGTTCGTATAATGCACTGGGCAAAGTGCCACCTGCATTTCAGTTTTAGTGAAGTGTTATTTATTTAATTTGATTTTATATTTCTGTGCAATGTTAATTAAATCGTGCACTAGTCTTAAGTGCCTGAGATTTCAGGGAAATTCTTCTCTAGGCTGCTATGTTGTACGTTTGGAATTGTCATGCTGCTGCCTCTAAGTTTCATACCGAGCAGTATTCATAATAAATGCCATGCATTGCATTGGCAAACATATCAGAAATGTATTTCTCTTTAAATTGTTCAACTTTATTTGGTCAGTTGTTACGTCAATAGAATTTAAATTCACAGTTTGTCCTGAATTTTTGGGCTAAATAGTTAGCAAGTTTTCTTGCATATAGACTGGTCGCAAATAAAATCTGAGACTAGTCAGCGGGGAGATTAGTCGAAATTCCCATCCCTAGAGTGGATGTTTTGGATTTTACGCCGCAGCAGCACAGCCTGACAGACGACATAAAGAGAACTTAAAGTCCTGATGAGGGAGGAAATTTAAGTGTCTTTAAAGGGTTTTAGTTTAGTTTATTTTAGTTTGGTCACTTTAAACATGAAATCTCACAAACATTAAAGCGAGAAACTGCAAAGCAAACAAGTGTTAAGTTAGTACTTTTCCCGCAATAACCCAAAATAACAACAAAATAAAAACAAGACTGAAATAGGTGTAGGCTGAAGCCTTAGCTTATTTGGCCTACCCTTTTCACATTCATAATCTACTCAGCTTCTTTTTGGTTGATAGGAAACAATAAACTCACATGTATCCAAATTCTATGTCACATTTTGTGCTCACACCACAGCTCTGTACTTTAAAATCATCTTTTGTTTAAGTAATTTTTTAACCTACCATGTGTTTGACATTGTTTCATTTCTCTGACTAATCGAGTCCATAACAGTTAGTTTGTTAGTCCGTGGCCTGATCCGAACAAGACGATGCCTCTTCTCTCTCTGTTTTTTCTTCATGAATGTTGGGTGCAATGGCAGGTTTCATGGTGCCCTACAGATTTTGATTTTTCTTTTCCTTTTTTGCTTGGAGTTTTAATTGTATTTGTTGGATGTAATTATGGCTTAAATGTTCATGTGGCTGAGTTTTTCCTGTTTAATTTGATGTGCAGCATGTAGGGATGGGAATCAAAAACCAATTCCAGTTGAGAATCGTTAACAGCTCCATCAAAGAATCGATATCGTGAGTCTTTATGCTAATCAATTACCTTATCAATTCCTCCACTGACAGGGTTCAGAAGAGTCAGAATGGTGGCTTAATGTTTTACAAAAGGCGCCTACTGCACAGCCTAAAGTGAGTGGAAACACCAGCAGAAGCAGTTATCTATGCTGTGACGTGTGTTTTGACATTGTTGACACTGAAAATCTGCAGACCAACATTTGCCCACACTGAAAATCTGCAGGAATCGATAAGGGAATCGTTGAATAACTGGATCGATTAGCAGGATCGTTAACAGCATTGGTATGGATAAAATCTTATCAATTCCCATCCCTAGCAGCATGACTAAATTTCTACTTGAATAGTTCACTTTTTCTTACATACTTGTTGGAGAGCATGCAAGTGTTCAGGTACTGTGTGGCTGTAGAGGTTAAACTCTCAGCATCTGTTATCAGAGCATGAGCTCCAGTGGTGTGGTGGGGGGTGTGGCCATCATACCTCCTCTCTGGTAGCCACCACCCGCAGCTTGACCACGCCGTCCTTCAGCTCCTGTTCTCCCAGAATGGCCACCAGGGGGATGCCCGACTCCTCACAGTGCTGCAGCTGACTCAGCAGTTTGGGGTTTTTCTTGTACATCACCTCCCATGACCTGCACCTCCGTGGTGCGAATCTTCTCTGCCGAGGCCTGAACAACACATCAGTGTTAACTCCAAAAACACCCCCACACCAAACTTATCTCATCATCAGGGATGTAACGGTGTGAACATTTCATATCATGGTTATTGTGACTAAAATGATCAGTTATTATTATCACAGTATTGTTGCAGTTAGCTCAAAATGTTCCAAAAGTACTTTAACACACTTGAAATAGTTTCCCTTATTCTAATAATCATGAAAACTATTCTGGCAAGTATTTTTCATTATTATGTTATAAATGCTTAAACTATTGTAATTAAAAGAAAAGAAAAAAAAAAGGTTTGAACTCGAGCAGCATTTTCTTCATAATGTAATATAAATGAACATGTTCAAAGTTTTGAAAAAACTCAACCTATGTTACATGCACGCAAACATTTTAGTTTGCTACAGCTTTAGTGTCCATGTTACAGCTCGTTATATAAGACCATGTCCAGGCCTTTTTTTAATGATAGCCCCCTTCTTTGAATCTCCTTTAATATTTCCAAATTACGATTGATTAAATCCATGAAACACAAACTATGATGGAAAAAGACGATCAATCGCGAAATATGGTGAAAAAAAGGCAAAAGAACAGCAAGAACATGCTTCAGAATGATACTAATGCTGTTATTTACAACATTTATACATTATTTAGACAGAAAATACTGATGAACCACCTATAATTCACTCTGGTATGGCTCACTGAATTCTCTCTCTCTCTCTCTCTCCGGCTCAGTCAGCTCACTCACTCGATGAGTTTCAGCAGTTTTGATCACGTGGGTCTTTTTCTTTCTCTGCAGCTTTAGACAGGACTTTCCTGATGCTGACTTCAATCAGCATCCTTTCAAGTTCAAAGTTTGACCAGACTTTAGACTGTCTGTTTAAAAAAAACTTTACTGTAGAGCCTGAGCAGAGCTTTTACCACCATAACTTTTACTTCCAGAGGCCAAACAGTGCAAACTGCACCTCTGTCTATGAGAGACGGCTGCTTCACCGAGGAGCAGACACACATAGACCAGACTTATCCAGGCAAAGAGCAGCATCACCGTGACTTACTGACACAGTGTGTTGATCAAACACGGTATAACGGTTATTTAAACAGGACACGGTAATACTAACCACGAAAATTTTTACTGCATTTACCATTTTACAAGTAACCGTTCCACCCCTCGTCATCCTTAACCTCTATTACCTCGGCCTTCTGCTCCATGATGGAGAAGACCCTCTCGATGCCGATGCTCACGCCCACACACGGCACTTTCCTTCCTTTGGGGTCGAACATGCCCACCAGGCCGTCATACCGCCCGCCGCCGGCCACGCTGCCCACGCTGACGCTCTCCTCCGCAGGGGCCCCGTTTTGGGCTTCATTGGTAACGGGGGCCACGCCGGCTTGAGTCAGGATGGCCTCATAAATGACCCCCGTGTAATAATCCAGACCGCGGGCCAGACTGAGGTCGAACACCACCTGCAGGAGACAGTTAGCAGGCTTTAAGTCCAATTTTAAGACAAATGTGACCAAACTAGCATGTTTGTCGGCCTGGTTAGTAACCAAAAAGTCATGTTTGAACATCATTTAATTTGAAGTCCGAAATGAAAAAAATAAAGTTATATGTTAGCCTTAGTATTTTGTCAAATCCTTAGCCGAGATAAAAAGGCTTATAAGTCCATTTTTGAACTAAATATGACCAAACTTTCTGAATTAGCATGTTTTTTTTATCCTTTTTACATCCAAAAATTAATATTTGAGCATATTTTCATTAAGTCTGGAATGAAAATAAAGTCATATGTTAGCTTTAGTGTTTTTTCAAGTCCTGAGCTGAGAGAAAAAGGTTTATAATTCCATTTCTAATACAAATATGACCAAACTGTCTGCACTACCCAGGGAAAAGTGGAGGACAGGTGGAGAGGCAAGGATGACGTGAAGAAGCAGAGGAACATCTCGGAGGGGAATCATCAATAATCATGATATCAGAAGGGATCCAAGCTCCATTTTTAATGTTTTACCACAGAAACACCGTCTCACCTTGTCTGTAACCTGGAAGAGCTCCAGGTAGCTGAAGAGCAGCCTGATGTCCGTCAGTCCTGCACAGGCCTCCTTACTCTGAGACATTTTAGGGTCCTGAAGGAGGCGCTCGGCGAGGTCCTTTCCCCCTGCAGAACACACAGACGTGTTCAATATTCTGTTCGCTTGACCTCTGCAGGTGAGCTCCTGAAGCTCTCTTAGTGGGTGGTGTTTTTGAGTTGCTTATTTACACATGATCCTCACAGGAGGTTTTTCTGTCGTGGATGGAGTGAAGGAGAAACAGCCCAAAGAAAGTCTTCAGAGCAGGGCAGTACACTTTAAAATCAAAAGGCAGGTGACTGGACAGCTCTGTCAGTCACACTTATCACAGGCCAATCCAATATTTAACTTATTCAACCTTTACTTAACCAGGTTTTCCCCCTTTGATCTGACCAAGAATGGCAGCAACACATAGTTTCATCAGTCAGACTCAGGGAGGACTCAGTTTTTTAACAGTGGCATTCAGAAACTTTTCAGAGACAGTCCGCAGGTGAAGATAAAGTATTAGGCAGGCAAATAAAACAAAATCACGACAAAACATGTCCAGAGTAGAGTGAAAACACGCTCTCTATTGAGAAATGCTGTCAATGTTTGTTCATCATTTAATAAAGAAACGTGTTCCAGATCTGATAAAGCCGCTGCTAAAGCTGTTAGCAGCCACACTAATCTCTGTTCGAGCAGTCACTTCCTGCTGTCGTCTCACTCTTCCTGCTTTAAAGCCACTCTAGTAAGATTCTGGATTTCAGCTCTATACTGTCCTCTGTGGTCGTTGAGTGTAACTGCCCTGTCTTACACCAACGTGCGTTTGCTGACATACAGAGGGAGGAAATGCTGACAGGACGTCCAGAGAGACAAATAAATCACGATAAGGTTCAGTGTGATCATGTTTCTTCTTGACTAAATTATCATGCATTTACCAGTCCACCAATAACAGGGCTAAATCAGCATTAGTCAGACATCCCTTCTCATCTTTCAGCTCAGCCAGCGAGTGTTTATCCCTGTCCGGGCATTTAGCTTGTTACTCTCCAGCTTTCTTTTTGTTTCTGTCATGACAACTATACATTTAGCTTTTTTCTTCTTCTTTTTGTTTAACATCAAGCCTCAGAGGAACATTACTGCCACCTACTGTGCAGGAGTGTGAGCCAGAGCTCCCTGTTTCCATTAGAAAATAAGAGCTTATTTAATTTAAACTAAACTTTGTTCATTAACTCTGTTTTAAAATTCAGAAACTGCTTTATATTCTCCTTGTCCCACATTTAGATTTCACCTTGAGGGGGAAGTGACGTACGCCGTGGAGCAGTCAAAGAAGTAAAAAAGTGTAGTTTTTAGTGTGAAGTGTTCCTACCATCCATGCTGAAGTTACATAGAGCCAGTGAAGGTGATGCAGACATTCAGACCATGACAGAGGTCTCATTACACCTGCTGTAAGGTGATGCACCATCACAGTGACTCTGGAAATATTATATTAGGTGGAAATTTTTTTTTTCCTTTTTTTTAAGGTGTGAGTAAAGGAGAGGGCCTCACCCTGCAGACTGACGTACTCCCCGATCAGATCAGCTGCTTCCTCTGACAGGCCCTTCTCGTTCACCATCTCCGCCCTCACCTCCGCCCACGGCATCTGTGACCAGCAGGGAGAGTTTGTCGTTTTATCTCATTAATTAATTAATTCATTAATTAACTTAAAGTCTTATGGACGATCTCTAATCAATAATAACTCACCAGATCCCAAATTTTAGATCAGATTAATTTCGGTTAAATATGGCTGATTCCATTTGCATAGTTGACCTAAAATCTTGAGTAAATTCACAGCAGGATGAGTCCGTACCTTGTCAAGTTTATCAACCGTTGAGCAGATTGTGCGAAATTTATCATCTGGAACTCCACACACAGCGAACATCCCATCGAGGATCCGCCTGTCGTTGACCTGAAAATAAAAAAACAATGTTAAAATCGAGCAAACTGATTAATATTAAATAAAATAATTGAGACAGACTTTGGAGAAGACACTTAAATCTTATGATATCTATTTTTGGTGAATTATGTAAAGTTTCCTGGTCTTGTCTTACAGGAGTGGCACCCAGAGTGCTATTCACATACTGTGCTTTCAGAAATGGCTTTTTGTTGCTTTTCTATCTCCAACCACCCAGACAGCTGCTGCTCACTGGATATCTTCTCTGTCTCTGACCATTCTCTGATAACCCTTGATACAGTTAGGGATGTAACGGTATGAAAATTTTGTATCACGGTTATTGTAACCAAAGTTATCACAGTTATTAATATCATTGTGGTATTGTTGCAGTGTGCTTAAAATGTTCTAAAGTACTTTAACACAGTCTTGTAAACATTTAACTTCTTTAATATCATAATTATTATGGGTCTGTTTGTCTTTTTTGTCAGGAACTGTCCTTTGAGAGAAGATTTTTCCACCTTTTTGTCTATGAGGAATGAAAGTAAACAATTCTGGCAAGTATTTGTCATTATTATGTTATAAATACTTATACTAAATATAGACTAACTTTTGCATTGGTTGCAAAGGTGCACCTAAAAATTTTTTAAGGTGCACCAGCACATAAAGTAGGTGCACCCAAATTATTCATAGTGTCACCTTTAACAACATAAGGCTGTAAATGTTTTTAAAACAAGAATAAGATGTAAAGAAATACTTGTCTTTATTCAAGCAAAATTATATATTAAAAGAAAAACAGAGAGTTTAAAGTGCTGAATGAAATTTACAAATACAAACAGAAACATTAAGCAAAATAAAACATTTCCAAATAAAAGTACTTAAAGTGCTTTATTGAACTGAAATGGAACAGAGTTCAAACTCAAACATCAAGTTAAATAAATATTTCAAAATAAAAAGAGCTAATGTTTAAGGTGCTATACTGAGCTGATAAATGAAATAAATATCCAGATTTTAACAACCAGCAACAAAAAATTTAACTGAATTGTCTTATTCTCCAATAAATTTGAACCTAGAATAAGACTTCACACACTATAGTCAATATTCACAAAACTGAAACTAAGGTAAATATTAAAAAAAATCTCAATTTTTAAAAAAAAACAACATACAGGGCAGAACATTTTATGACTTTTCTTTATTTTTTTCTCTTGTTTTGGCTTTTTTTTTACTTTACAGCCCAGTTTTAAATTCAGTATGGGTCTGTCGGTCAGGTCATTTGTCCTCTGTGGACGTGAACACTCACCTCTGTGCCTGTGTGACTGAGAAACTTCCCTTAACAGGAGAAGGGACTCAACAAATACAGATGTTATAGTTAACGCTATCGTAACTGTTATAGTTGTCATTATTATCAATAAGATGACTTTGGCAGAGCTTTGCTGCTTCTTCAGAGTTACCACTCCGTGCTGAAACCTGACACCACAGTCTGGGCTCATTTGCATACTAACAGCCGATTGGATGATTCCTGAGGGCTGTGTGCGTGTTTGCGTACGTGCGTGCGCATGTGTTGAGGCAGGTCTGGCCCTGCTGTAAAATGAGTATAGGGAACGGTTAAACTAATGGCCCTTTTCCACTAGCACATCTTGGCCCTACTCTACTCGGCCCTACTCGATTAGCAGCGTGTTTCAACTAGCCTGGTACCTCCTAAAACAAGCTAGTTTTAGTACCTACTCCGCTCTGGTTCCAAGCGAGATGAGTCCACAAGATGACGTTACCAACTGCCGGCTACTGATTGGTCAGACAATGTCATCATCGATGAGTCATGAGCGCGACAACCTAGCATGCTAGCGGTAGCTACCATTAGCTTACCCTCATACGTCTTTTCTTTGCAGCTGGATTGCTCTCGTCCTCGGCTTCATCCTGTTGTATAGCTTCCAAAACTCTCCTGTGCTTCTCAAGGGGTATTTCTTCTTACCACCTGCAGCCTTCTTCTGCTTTCCTTTTTTACTCAGTTTGTGACAAAAAGCCACAGATTGTTGTGTCGCGCTCAAAATGACGTCACCGCAGTGCCGCTCACCCCGCTGGGCAGGCAACTGGGGCTAATGGAAAAGCAGCACAAGTAGAGTAGAGCCGGGTAGAGTCGAGTAGAGTAGAGTAGGGCTGATGGAAAAGGGCCATATCTGTGTGATATTTCCCACGGTTTGTCATTTAACCGTTACATCCCTAATCTCAGTAGATCAGCAGTTTCTGAGAGACCAGAAACATTCACAGCCACTCAAATCCTTCTTCTTAGTTATGATGCTCAGTTTTACCTCTACAGGTCTTCATCATGCCTAATGCTTTGAGCTGCTGCAGTGTGATTGGCTGAGTCCTTACATATACAGCTGTGTACCCATAAGGAGGCCATTAAGAGTATAAAAGTATGATACTGATAATAACAGATCATTTTGATCTATAAATCCTGCAATCGGCTGAATGAACGTGACAAACCTTGATGCGAAAGTCTCCGAGGTCGAGCTCACTGAGGATTTCATGGACGATCTTCAGACACTCGGCGTCTGGAATCATGGCGTCGTACTGTCCTGCGATGTCGAAATCCTGAAACACAAACAAACAGGTAAATGCAGGACCTACGTGTCTTAAAGGTGTGGTCAGTCTGAGAGAAAGCAGCAGAGGAAACCATGAACCAGCAGACGACTCACACACTGGTAAAACTCTCTGTAGCGCCCGCGGGTCATGGCCGGGTTGTCGCGGCGGTACACCTTGGCGATGTGGTAGCGCTTGATGTTGGTTATCTTGTTCATGGCCAGGTAGCGGGCGAAGGGCACCTGGAGGGGGTGGGGTTAAGGATGACACCTGACTCTTCTCAGTGTCGGCGTGATTAGTTCTTCTTTGTTTTTAGATTTATTTTTAATTTTTGTTTAACAAACACATTAAAATAAAAATAAAAAGGGGGTCATCACATAATGTACAGAATAGTAGCGTTTTTCTCCTTTTTAGTTCATGATATTAAAATTAAACTATAAATGGTACAATAGAAACACAAACAAAACCCTACGGCCATAATGAGCTGCTCTGATTGGCTGCATCATCATCATCATCTGGCCCACCTGAGGCAGGTGTAAGAGGATACAGTGAGGTCATATCTGAGGGACAGCAGCTCTCCTCCTTGATCTTTCAGGTCGTAGATGAGCTTTGAATCTTCTCCGTACTTCCCCGTCAGTGTTTCCTTAAAGCAGAAGGACAGAACTTCAGTTTTTACAGAGACGTGATTAACCTGTTCAGTCCCAAAGTCTCTGATTTCAGGAATGCTGCAAGCTCTCAACAAAAACACAAGAAAAAGTGAATTATTCATGTAGAAATAAAGTCATGCTGCACATCAAATTAAACAGAGAATTTTCAGCCATTTTTACACACACCAAACGCAAAGTCAACACCAAGCAAATGAATTATCAAATATACAGATCTGTTTCACTTTGATTCAAACTTGGGTTGATTTGTATGGATTTCTGTGAATCAAGTTCTGCTTGATTTTTTTCCAAAAGAAACAAAAAATGTTGTTTAATTTTTTCAAAAACAGTCAAAAACTGCCACGGATAAGCAGAAGAGGATAAAAACTGCTGTAATTGTGTGTAATAGTCACCAAAGTGACATGAAAGTGAAATCTAAAGTTTGGTATATCAGAAATGTCAAATGGGACTAATGGAGCCAAACTGAGCCAAGATTGGGCCTGACCACTCTGTAGTAAAACCTCTCTAACTTTGCTCTGCATCACTTTATCAGACTCAAACTTGGCAGAAGTAATGTTCACATATTTTCACATTCATTCATAGAGTTCTAAAGCTGCAGCTGCATCATTCCAAAGAGATATTCACAATAAAAACTTATTTTTTTAGGCGAATGATTCTGACTTCTATCTTCATTTCCTCTGTCCCAGTAACACATATACTGATCATTCACATTTGGACAAATCTCTCAAGTGCTACTTTATGACACCAGAATAATTCAAACAGACCTTGTGGTTGCAGAGATTCACTCTCTTCTTTATGTCATTTTCTAGCAGAAGGCTTAAAAAAGGGGCTAAGAAGGTTAAAAAGAGAAACTATCCACCTTCAGCTCAAACACTGGCGTGTCGATGGTCTCCGCTCCGTGGCGTTTGAAGCTGCTGATGATGGTGTTGAAGACCTTCTCCCTGATGGCCATCTGTTTGGGGTTGTAGTCCCTGGTTCCCTGATGGACAAACACATGAAGTGCATTAGTGACAGCAGTGTGAGTCTTTTTGTGCTGCGGAGTGAGGAGCCACTTTCTGATCCTCTGGGTCACTCATTAGCACCTCCTCTTCTCCAGGAGCTCATTAAATTCTTCTGCTGCAGACATAAACTAAAGGAAACCCTGCAGCATTTAATCCCATGTGCTGATGTGCCAGTGTCACAACAGCAGAGAAGAAGCACAGAGAGTTTGTGGAAATATTAGGGATGGGATGATACACTTTAACTCACGATACGCTGCACCTCGATATTCCCCGGGTCACGATACGATACGTCACTATACAATATCAAAAAAGTAAAAAAGAAAAAATATTACTGTGTAATTACAACTTATTTGTTTTTGTTTGAGTTGCACACAGGAAAACACAAGGCCTAACAGGCCAAACACAAACAATAACACTCTCTCTAACCCTAGAGCGGTTAGAGAGAGTGTATGCTAACGAGCGGTAGGCTCGTTTTCGCCGTCTTTGTCTTTTTTAATGAGAAAGTCAAAATACTGCCAGACAGATGACTTGTATCCAGGTGGAGCGTCCTCAATTTGGACCTCATTCCACTCCATCATTCAGCTTTTTGGAGGCAAGGTAGTTGGTGCTAATGTTTGTTGTCGTCACTTCTGGTCACATGCACTAGCAAATGTGACGTCTTTATTTCGCGATCCATTTTTTTCAAACTTGATGCATTTTATCATGTACTGTATCGCGATATATTGCCAAACGATACTTCATCCCATCCCTAGAAAATATCCAAGAAAAAATAAGATTATATTGACAATAGAACCCTGTTGGTCTCAAACAGGGCAGATTAAACATTACTGATTGAAGCTAAATGTAAAAACAGAGTTCAACCTTCATTTTACAGATTAAAAACAATAAGTCTGTGATTACAAAAAAGCAGCACGTCAGTCCTACCTTTGCCGTCTTGAGGACAAACTGTTGTTTGCCATCATCTTCTATTTTTGCCTTCAACTGCAGCAGTTTGGCCACCTCTACATCAATCTGAAAAAAAAACATTAACTTGAAATGTTTGTCTTCATAAGCATGCAAAACAAATATATAAAATCATTAATATATGTCAGATTAATGATTATATTTATATTTGGACTTGTTTCTGTTTGTTTGTTATTCCCAATTTCCAGTTAATTCCCATTTAAAGTTTCTGGAAATTAACCAGAACTTTTCTGCCTCTTTGCAACCCTACATGTCAGCAGAATATACAACCTTTATTCCATAAATCTATGTGCTTTAGGTCTATATTACAGCATCATTACAGGGAGCCAAGCTGCAAACATGTGGTTTTATTTTGAGGATTAATTGAAGTAGAAGTACTGGCTCTAAACGTCCACACAGGACTGTGTCAGACATCCACAAAAGAAGCTCAGTCCTGCAGTTTGACACATTTTGAATATATAATCCAAATACTTTTTATTTACATCTGAAAGTTTGAATTAAAGAAAAAATAAGTTCGTCTTCAACTCTTTAACTCCCAACTCTACTGTTTGGTAGAGGTCAATAAATTCAGAAATATCTAATGTTAAAAAATAAGTCTTTTTTTTGGTTTGTTTGTTTTTTTAGGATACAGAAAAAACTGCAAACAAGCCAAAATAACTTATATTCTCTTTGTGTGGGATTTAAAGGTCCAAAAAGGTAGAAGTAATTAGATTTATCACAATTATTGTTTTAAATACTGAACCACTTCCTGATATGATGATATATTTATATTTTCTTATTTATATTTTGGCATTATAGTGTATATACGCTATCACACATCCTTAATAACAAACAGCATCACCTAACATGCTCCTCCATTTCAGACGGGCCTACCTGAGCCGCCGTGATCCCAGGACAAGTGTGCAGAGACCGGGCCCGTGTTACAGCCCAACGGCCCAGCAGAGCCAGAGCACCAGCACAGAACATGCCGGAGAGTTAACCAGAGCAACAAAACAAAAAAACAGTCCAAAAAAAAAAAGGGACGTCAGGAGTGCATCATGGGAGAACGAGGAGAGTGCAGCAGTCCAGAGAGTCGGCCAATCACAGCGGGACGGGCGCAGCGGTGATGTGATGATGAGGGGTGTCCAGGTCGGGCAGGAAGAACAGGAGAAAATCGGTAAGCAACCCTGTCACTAGGGGAGGGCGGGGCATCATCATCATCATCATCATCATCACAGCGTGGAGGATAGAACACGAGATGCAGCAAGTCAATCAAAGCAGCGAGCGCACATGTGCACACACAGTTTCCACCAGGACGTCCCGTTTGGCCCAGTTTGGAATTACTCCTGTATTCTCCCAACAATAATCTTTATTTTTAATCTGCTGACACTGATGTTGTTTCATGACAAATCTGACACAGCCCTGTTATACTCTCTTTAGATCTGTCATTTCACACAGCTGTAAGTCTCATATTCTTAACCCTTTAACTCCCAGCTCAGCTGTCTGACAGAGGTCATTAATTACAGACAGTTAATGTAAAAACAATTAACACTGTTTGTCATCGTTTGTCTCTGTCAATGTTTTAGGATATAGAAACAATTGCAAACTGACCAATGGAACATATTGTTTCTTTATTTGGGATTTAAAGGTTTAAAATAGAGCTGGGCAAAAAATCCATTAAATTGATTAATTCAAATTATTTTCTGCAGAAGATTTAAAAAATTAAAAATCAAGATTTTTTTTTCTTGCAATTTAAAAAAAAATTACAATTTTCATGACGGTCGGCCTTGTAGGGTTTGCACAAGCACTTTTATAGGCTTGTATTTGTTATTTAAGTAGATTAAATATTGATCAGAGACTTTCATGCTAATACTGTAAAAATACCTCAGCCTTTTAGTGTTTATGTAGACAAACCTGCCTACATTTATACTACATAATCAACCTTTTATGACCCAGACTTTGACTTTAAGAGGGAAACATTTAGACAACATAAAGGCAAAACTTGATTTGTTTCATTTTTATGACACTGGGAGTTTTGTTTCTTTTAGGGAGGAACAAAATTGATTAAAATCATAAATCGAGTGTTGTGGAAAAAAATCAGGGATTTTATTTCTGGGCCATATCGCCCAGCCCTAGTTTAAAAAGCAAAGCTATTATTATTTTTTGGTACTACCATCATTTTTTTTTAAATACTTAACCATTTACTCATATGATTATAAATATAAAGATTTGTATTATATATATATTTATTCATCAAAACATTTATTTTGTGTGTTTGCCTAAATTAACATCATCAATTTTAAGTTATTTTATATTATTTTATTTACTAAACTGCCTTTTCTGACTGATTTGACTTTGTGCATTTTTATGCCATGATAATCAACTGTTCACCTTTAAACCTTCACATCAAGAAAATATCTGTTTTTTGGTTTGTTTGTGGTTTTCTCCGTTCCATGAAAGGTTTACAGGATGAATGATTTGATTTGTTCTGTTTTATAAAACAATAAATATCCCTGAATGTATTGATTACCTCTGCCAAACAGTTGAGCTGGGAGTTAAAGGGTTAAAACTTGCTGCAGACCCTCATTAACATTAATGGTTTTGAAAACAAACATTAAACAGAAATTTCACCACAGACGATGGATGAATCATTTATTAAATTAACTTTGATTAAAGCTGGACGATTCACCCAACATCAGGACATCGTGAACATCAGAGGCTCTAAAATTTATAATCAATATCAGGAAATAAACGATGAGCTATAAATGTGCACAAACTCTCTAATAAAATGAGTGGGTGGATCATAAAACACTCGCTAAAGCTGAATAAAATTTTTGCATTAAAAACTAAAACTTAAATAAATCTTTTTTTAACGATGACTTCTGTATGGAGGCGTTTTGCCTCTCCATTAACAGTCTGTACTGCATCAACTGGAAGTTCATTGTGATTTTGTTGTTGGATGTCATTAAAGGAATACTACACCCAAACAATGATTTGGCCTCATTTTCTACTCACCCTCATGCTGAACAACACTGTGGAGTAGTTTTGGAACATCTAGGATGCAGCCGAAGATCTGGGGGAATTCTCGCTGTCCACTGACATTGATATCATGACTGATAAGAGCCAGTCGGCAATATTCCTCCATACTGACGTGCTGTAATCAAGTCAGCGTCCACAAAAAGCGACATCATTTAGCATGTTTATAGCCTAAACAGTACTACTTGGCATTTCTATGATACTCTTACGGTGCCTCACGGAGCCGCGGCTGATAAACAAAGGGATGCGGACTCTGCTATAAATAGGAGCGGAGAAAAAGGAATCTCACATTCTGCTGTGAGCGACAGAGCCGTGGACAGACACAAGAGGGTCAGCAGAATGCGGATTTCTTGGGTTCTTGTTTCTGTTCTACGCTCCTAGTTATTGCAGAGTGCGCTGGTTTGGTCAGCTCTGATGCACCCTTAAGTGTATCATAGAAATGCCAAGTAGCTGTTTAGGCTATAAACATGTGCTAAATGATGTCTAAATGGTGGACGCATCAGGACACTTGGATTACAGCGCACAGCAGTATGGAGGAATATCAATTTTTTGTGGACTTCTTGGACACTGTTTGTTCGGGCTCATATCTTAGTCATGATATCAATGTCAGTGGACAGCGAGGATCCCCACAGATCTCCGGCTGCATCCTAGATGTTCCAAAACTACTCCACAGTGTTGTTCAGCATGAGGGTGAGTAGAAAATGAGGCCAAATCGTTGTTTGGGTGTAGTATTCCTTTAAGTTGACGAGTAACTCATGATTTAAGGTGGTTTTATTTGTTTCAAATCTGGATTTCTGATTTAGAAATCAAGAGCTGAACATCGTTTGAATCCAGAGCGTTTAATTATTTAAAAAAAATAACTTTGAGCACAGTTGGATGATTCATCCAAAATCAGAATCTTAGTTTTTCACTTTAAATCAGATACAAACTTCGTCTGTTTTTTTGTCCTGTTTAACAATAAAATAAACAACGAATAAAAAACCAAAGGGATGCACAATTTGGGATTTTTAGCTATATCTCATGTGCCAATGTGCCCTAACATGTTGTAATCAATTCTAAGACAATCATGCTTTTGAAACAGAAAACAAAAAAAAATGTGTCTAGAATAGATTGTTTGGATTAAATGATCATTTTACTGCAGTCACTTTAAAAGTGAGCATATTTTTCCATACATTTCTACATTTAGCTGATATTCAAAATATAGGGAATTATAGGGCCATTTTATAAGGTACACCTTAAATGTTTGAGGTCGGACCAGCTTTTGCTGTCACAGCATCAATTCAACAACAAGTTAAAACCTTTTGACCCAGATTGACGTGACCAGTATCAGCATATGAAGCCTAAAACGTTGATTATTGTTATCGGTGGATATTTTGCCAATATTTTGACCAATATTGGCCACAAATAACAAAAACTGCCTCGATGTACAATGTATTTTCTTACATCACGTGTTTCTTACACAAATAGACGACACAATTAAGGGAGCAAGTTATTTTTAGTTAAGAGAAGCTTTGTGCTCTTGATACATAATATCAGCATCAGTGATGATGAGTTTGGAAATATCTTCAAAAGTCCAACATCCCAGTTAAAACACTGAGCTGAAATGAGCCGGACGGCCTGGTGGAAACACATCAGAAGACACAAACAGTGGCCTGGTATCACATCAGTGTGCTCAATAAGCAGGTTTTTTTAAAGCTTTAAACAGTCTGGAGAGCAAAGTGACAGAAGAATGTTTAATGTTTGATATCCATATTCACAAATGTTCTATACAATGAGACCAGTGACCAGGGGTAGAGGTTTAAAAGGCTGCATTATGATGTTACATCACTAAAACTACATTTTAATAGAAATCCTGTGATTAAATATTTTACCAAAAAAACAAGGACACAAAGTGATGCAAAGTGTCGCCTGCAGCCGTGTGGGTGATAGGGACTGATCTTACTTTAATATGCTACGGAGTACAAACAATTCTGAAAATATCCAACTATGTTACTCTCGCATGTTTAATAAGAGCACATTATTTTTATTGTTTCATTATTTCAAGTCAAGCCCCTATAAAAAACATCAGGAAATAAAGGGTGAGCTGAAAATAATCTGAAATAACTCATTAAAGAAAGAGGGTGGATCATAAACAACATGAACAACAGAACTATTATTTATTTATCTGAAGGGTCGTTGGAGTTTCCAGTCATCCCTGACACATCATAAATCTTCCAGGTGAATTGCACATTAATAATCCTGATAAGCTCTAACATGAAAACTGTTTTCTCTCTGAATTTGCCGGCCTGTCTTAAGACGTCAGGTTATTGCATCAGCTGCAGGCTGCGGATACCTGACCAGCACTGATGAGCTAAATCTGAATTTAAACGCCTTTTCTCCTAAAAACAGGCCTTAAATCAGGCCAACCTGCACGATGACAGACGAATGTTTGGCTATAGTTAGCCCTTCCATATAGAGTAACTCACTCTAAGCTACCGGTTAGCTAACTGCACCAAACATCGTTCAAATTCAGAGCAATTTATCTCTAACTTCATTCTTTATCACAGCATATCCGTGTTAGGGTAGAAATGATGACGCCTTAAATTTGTTGTGTCTTTGTTAATAATTCGGCGTAAAGAGTAAAATGGCAGAAATTACTTTATTAAAGAAAATAACTACAATTTGCCGCAATAGATCGACAGGAGGTTCAATGGGGTTTGGTGTGTGGATCCAAATTCAGCTTTGCAGTATTGATGGAGTTCGTTTAATCGACATCATGACTCATTGTTCACAGAAAATTAAACCTCAGATTTAATGAAATTTCTGACATGTTCGTGAGATAAATCGCTACTGGATTCACCGCGTTGTGTGTGGCTTTTAAGTCCATTTTAGACCCACACCAAGCATCGTTTGCATTCAACCTTAATTCCAGTAACTTTAATTATCTGTTTGTATGTAAAGGCTTGGTCAATAACAATATAATCCCCTTTATAAATAGTTAGTGGGACAAAATTCGGCGTATGTGTTAAAGCAATATGTTTTGGACTAGACAGATGACAACTATTTTAGTAACGCACTAAACTGACACAATTTTAAATGGGATTTTGCACAGGGACGGACGAATGAATGAACGGAGTTCGGTTGAGATGCTAGCCATTCAGCATAAACCTATCATACATTAACACAACATAGATTAAAATTAAAATGGATGGCACGGTGTGCTTTCTTGCTTTAATACAGAACATTCGGCATGTGGAAAAGAGGCGTAAATGTTAAATTTTACCAAACGAGAGCCATTTCAAAAGTCTGCACTAAATTAGCCAAAAGTTCAACGTGATGTTGTTGGTGGATGGCATTATGTAGTGAATAATAAATTAATGTGGCTTAATTAGTTTCAAATGTGGCTTGATTTAAAAATTAAACTTACACCAGTGATTATACATGTAGATTATGTGTTAGGAGGCTGAATAAGTGAAACTGAAAGAGCGTAGGAAGTTTCTGTTTGGCCGATTTAAGACCTACGCCGAACATCGTTTAAATCCAGAGCGTTTTAAGACTGACTTTACTGTGAATGATCATAATTTGGTCAAAAAGGAAAAATAGATGGTATATTTTAATAAGGTGACTCCTTCTAGAACATTCGGCATGTGGAAAAGAGGCGTAAATGTTTAATTTTATCAAACGAGAGCCATTTCAAAAGTCTGCACTAAATCAACCGAAAGTTCAACGTGATGTTGATGGTGGATGGCATTAAGTAGTGAATAATAAATTAAGGTGGCTTTAATTGTTTCAAATGTGGCTTGATTAAAATAATTAAACTTAAATCAGTGACTATACATGTAGATTATGTGTCAGGAGGCTGAATAAGTGAAACTGCAAGAGCGTAGGAAGTTTCTGTTTGGCCGATTTAAGACCTACGCCGAACATCGTTTAAATCCAGAGCGTTTTAAGACTGACTTTACTGTGAATGATCGTAATTTGGTCAAAAAGGAAAAATAGATGGTATATTTTAATAAAGTGTCTCATTCTAGAAAATTCGGCATGTGTATAACAGAGGAGAGACCTAA
The DNA here is from genome assembly GCA_036419115.1 of Scarus forsteni. Taxonomy (NCBI): domain Eukaryota; kingdom Metazoa; phylum Chordata; class Actinopteri; order Labriformes; family Labridae; genus Scarus; species Scarus forsteni. Next base: position 11,421,320 of record JAZDUH010000395.1, read on the forward strand.
ACTTTAAAAAACATCAGTTACTACAATGATCACAATCAACAGATTGGGGTTTCACTGGAGTTTGTTTTGACTGTGCAGACTGAATTGTGTCTGTGTGTTTCCCTCCTGATCAAAACCAGTCCATAATTCATTTAATCATGAATTGTTTTATAGACATGCTGCTCAGCGCATGGCTGTCACATCACAGTGCTGTTCAGGCGGAGACTTACCTGCTCTTTGCTCGCCTTCTCTGCCTTTAACTTCCGAACCACTTCACCTTGGATCTTAATCGCCTCTTGAACCTGTGCCTTGTCCTCCATGCTGTTATTTAAGTTTATTACACCGGTACAGCAGCTGTCAGCGGTCTGACTGAGGCGCTGGTTACCGGACACGGAAATAAAACAACGACTTCTTCTTCTTCTTCTCCTGTTATCACCAGCTGTCACGTTGGATCCATTGGCGCCCCCTAATGGACAGAGACAGACTTACAAACAGCAGGCTGCACCAAACACAGAAGGAGGCAACAAAAATAGTCTTCTTAGTTAAAATATAAGTGATGTTGTCTCATTAAATATTCTAGCAGTGAGAATAAAATAAATAAAACCATCTTTACTATATTTGTAAAATCATAAAAATGCCTTACAGTGAAATACTGCTAGTGACACTTTTTGATTCACTAGTAAAGTCTACTTGCACACTAGTGAACCAAAATTGAGTACATGTACTGCAAATTTGAATATCAGTAGAGCTGAACAACGGTTGATATCAGTGATATCAATTTTATGCTAAAACAGCTTCTGATTACTTATCTTTATTTTATTGCTTGTTTGGATTGAAGAGTTTTCTTATTAAATGAAAGAAACATTGAAAAATGAAAACAAATTCTGATTGGCTAATTGACTAATTAGCTACAAACAACACTGAGTAGTGAAACCATAAAACCATACAAAGCAGCTGGTGAGGGAGAAGGTTTTTGATCAGTTTCCTGAGCTCATATATGTGAACACTCAGAACACAAGAGCTACAGGGATGTGGACCAACACTCCTGTTTTGTTTTGTTTCTAAGCTTTTTTTTTTTTTTTTTTTTTAGCCTTTATTGACAGGAGAGAGAGAGAGATAGTAGGAGTGGACTCTGTGCAAACAGGCCACAGGCTGGACTCAAACCTGAAACATATTTGTTTTTCCTTTAACTTCAGATAAAATATGATCTTTGGTGATGTTTCAGAGTTTTAAAAAGCATAAATGACGGTAAGGGGGATGAGCAGGACTTTAAACCCTGCACACAGACACACATCTTCCTGTTCAAACAGTGACTGAAGTAAACTGTAACCAAAGTCCACCTGCAGCAGCGAGCGGAGGATTTCACTAACATGTCCGTGAGTATCGGCTCGTTTTCTTATGATTCTGCAGAAAAGTTAAATATGATGAAGGGAGAGAGCAGAGGAGGAGGTGATGACTGACGGTTTAGTCCTGCTGCACTGTGATCAGTCAGAGGAGGTTTTACATCAGTGCTGTGTTGATCATGGAGTTTTGGAGGAAAATCAAGTCTAATGCTTCAGACCAGGAGAGCAAAACTATGGACCAGTGAGATGTGAGGCTAGAACTTGACTAATGAATCAAGACCGATGGATTATGGTCTCATGTAGAAACATCTTTGCCTATATTTAGTGTAGTAAGGCCAAGCAGGTCAGTTTAGACGTCCTCGCTCAGGACAGATGAACTGAAGAGAGCAAAGATGGTCTACTGTGGTCATAAAAGGATGGGAAACTAAAGTTGCATGAAAAAGTATGTGAACCCTTTGGGATTACTTGGATTTCTGCATAAATTGGTCATAAAATATGTTCTGATCTTCATCTAAGTCACATCACCAGACAAACACAGTCTGCTTAAACTAATGCAGCACAAAAAATTATAAGTTTTCATGTTTTTATTGAACACAATATGAAAACAGTTACAGTGCAGGGTGGAAAAAGTATGTGAACCTTTGGATTTAATACCTGGTTGACCCTCCTTTGGCAGCAATAACCTCAACCAAACGTTTCCTGTAGTTGTAGATCAGACCTGCACAACGGTCAGGAGGAGTTTTGGACCATTCTTCTGTACAAAACTGTTTCAGTTCAGCAATATTCCTGGGTTGTCTGGTGTGAATCACTCTTTTGAGGTCATGCCACAGCATCTCAAGTGGGTTGAGGACAGGACTCTGACTGGGCCACCCCAGAAGCCGTATTTTCTTCTGTTGAAGCCATTCCATTGTTGATTTACTTCTATGCTCTGGGTCGTTGTCCTGTTGCATCACCCATCCTCTGTTGAGCTTCAGTTGGTGGACAGATGGTCTGAAGTTTTCCTGCAAAATGTCTTGATAAACTTGGCAATTCATTTTTTCGTTGATGACATCAATCCGTCCAGGCCCTGAGGCAGCAAAGCAGCCCCAAACCATAATGCTCCCTCCACCATATTTCACAGTTGGGATGAGGTTCTGATGTTGGTGTGCTGTGTCTTTTTTCTCCACACATAGTGTTGTGTGTTCCTTCCAAACATCTCAATTTTGGTTTCATCTTTCCACAGAATATTTTGCCAGTAGTGCTGTGGAACATCCAGGTGCTCTTTCTCAAACTTCAAACATGCAGCAATGTTTTTTTTGGACAGCAATGGCTTCCTTGGTGGTGTCCTCCCATGAACTCCATTCTTGTGTAATGTGTTACATATTGTAGATTTGTCAACAATAATGTCAGCATGTGCCAGGGATTTCTGTAAGTCTCCAGCTGACACTCTACGATTCTTCTTCACCTCATTGAGCATTCTGTGCTGTGCTCTCACAGTCATCTTTACAGGACCACCACACCTTGGCAGAGCAGCAACAGTGCTGAACTTTCTCCATTTGTAGACAGTCTGTCTTACCGTGGACACATGGACATCAGGGCTTTAGAGATACTTTTGTAACCCTTTCCAGCTTCATGCAGGTCAACAGTTCTTGATGGTAGATCTTCTGAGAGCTCTTCTGTGCGAGGCATGGTTCACATCAGGCAATGCCTCTGAGAACAGCAAACTCACAACTGGTGTGTGTTTTTTATAGAGCAGGGCAGCTTTAACCAACACACACAAAGAAAAACAGAGTGTTTAAAGTGCTTCACTGAATGAAATTTACATATTCAAACTAAAACATTCAGCAAAATAAAACATTTCCAAATAAAAGCACTTAAAGTGCTTTACTGAACTGAAATTGAACATTTCAAACTCAAACATCTCAAGTTAAATAAAATATTTAAAAATAAAAGAGCTAACGTCTAAGGTGCTATACTGAACTGAAAAATGAAATAAATATTAAGATTTTAACAACCAACAACAGAACATTTAACTGGATGGTCCTATTCTCCATAAATTTGAACCTAGAACAAGACTTCATACACTATAGTCAATATTTACAAAACTAAAACTAAGTTAAATATTAAAAAAAAAACAATACGTAAACAAATTTTTAGAACAACATAAAGGGCAGAACAGTTTATGACTTCTTCAATTATTTTTTCTCTTTTTTATTTTTATATTACAGCCCAGCTTTGTGTTCAGTTGGGTCATTTGTCCTCAGTGGACGTGAACACTCATCTCTGCGCCTGAGTGACAAAGAAACTTTCCCCTTAACAGGAGAAAGGACTGAACTAAAATAGATTTTATAGCTAATGTTTCTTTGTTTTACTTGCTTTGTCGTTAATTATTAATTATCTGATAGTCACTAAGACGAATTCAACAGAGCTTCCCTGCTTCTTCAGAGTTACCGCTCCGTGCTGAAACCTGACACCACAGTCTGGGCTCATTTGTAACAGCTGATTGGATGATTAGTGGGGGAGTTTGTGCATGTGTGTGTGCTGGCTCTTCTGTAAAACAGAGGGCAGAGGAAGCAAGTGATGTGTTTTGTCCTTTTTTTGGCAGATTTTCCACTACTACAGATACTTTTCTCAACTTATAATGTTACGTTTGTAGGTATATTGAAATAATTGAAAAGTTTCTGACTCTCAAGAAATAATGCCATGTTCAAAGTGTCTTAAATAGTGGAGTTGCTGTCATGTGATTGTCTGATTGGATTAATTAGATGAGATAGAACTTCATTTTCCCTTGGGAAGATTTCCTCGAGAAAAAAGCAAACAGGTAATAAAAAAATAAAAATAATTAAGAGAGCAGTAACTTCAAACATGACTCTGTTAGTCTTATGTTTACATGTTTACAGACAGGTAACTGAAGTGAGTGTGTACACCTCAAACCAGATTGCTACTGATTCTGGATTACTGTGATCGTTTAAACAAACTCCATGATCACTTGGTCTGTCTTCTTCTCTGGTTCATGATGACGGAAGAGTCCAGAAATCAGGATTAGTCGCCCTGTGATATTTGAGCTCCTGATGACCAGGGAGCGACTCCAACACGGCGTCTGTTTTCTCTCACAGGGTCCGGAGAGTGTGGAGTTGTGTCCCCCTCCCTCGGGTTTGGAAAAAGAGTATAAAAGCCTCTTCAGCACCGAGTCACTCCTCTTCCTCCAAGAGCTGATCTCAACTTTCAATGAGGAGGTGGATCAGGTAGGAGAGCCCTTTTGGACCCGTTCAGCCTCTTTTTTAAGCCTTCTGCTCAAAAATGACATACTCATAAAGAAAAGAGTGAATCTCTACAACCACAAGGTCTATTTGGATAATTTTGGTGTCATAATAAAGTAATACTTGAGAGATTTGTCCAGATGTGGATTATCAGTATATGTGTTACTGGGACAGAGTAAATGAAGATAGAAGATGATAGAAATTTCATCCTTGCCTAATAAAAAAACAAGTTTTATTGTGAATATCTCTTTGGAATGATGCAGCTGCAGTTTTAGAACTCTATGAATGAATGTGAAAATATGTGAACATTACTTCTGCCAAGTTTGAGTCTGATAAAGTGATGCAGAGCAAAGTTAGAGAGGTTTTGCTACGGAGTGGTCAGGCCCAATCTTGGCACAGTTTCAATTTCTGATATACCAAACTTTATATTTCACTTTTATGTCTATTTGGTGTTCATTACACCCAATTACAACAGTTAAAATAATATATTAAAAATGAATGAATACATATTTTTTTGTTTCTTTTTGGTAAAAATCAAGTAGAACTCTCTACATTTTTCCATTCAAATAAATCCATACAGATCAACACAAGTTTGAATCAAGGTGAAACAGATTTGGACATTTGATAATTCATTTCCTTGGTGTTGACGTTGTGTTTGGTGTGTGTAAAAATGGCTTATATGGTTGTGTAGCTGAAATATTCCTGTTTAACTTGACGTGCAGCATGACTAGATTTCTACATGAATAGTTCACTTTTTCTTACGTTTTTGTTGGAGAGCATCAAGCATCCCAAATAAGGAACTTTGGGGCTGAACAAGACATGGAGTTCTCCCTTCATGAATCTAAAGATGAAACTCCCTCGCAGGTCCTGCGCTTACGAGTTTCCAGGAAGGTCCACTTGGACCTCTCTGGGGACCTGCCAAACTTCCTGGAGTCGACGTCACACATCAGGAGCGACCCGGCATGGAGGGTGCAGCCCGTCCCTGCGAGGCTCCAGAGGAGGCATGTGGATATTGGGGATCTGGCTCCCTGTGATACTCAGCGCTTCATTAAAGCTCTGAAGTCTCCGGCTCAGGGGATTCAGGTAAAACTGATCAGTTCACTTTATTTTTCTTTTGCTCCCTCCATACTGTGTTGTTCGTGTCTTGAAGGATGAGACATAATTTAATCACAACAAGCTTCTGCTCAAACTTTAATGTAACAACTCACAAACATCACACTTGTCATCAGCATTGGGAGTAATGCATTACAAAAGTAATGTGATTACTGTAATACATTCCTTTGAACTGTAACGTAGTAATGTAAGGCATTACACAAAAACACATTAATTAAACCCCAAATGAAGAGGTGTTTTTTTTGTTTGTTTTAAGACAAATTTACCAAATACTCTGTGAGAGGTGTGAGGTCAGGACTCTGTGCAGACCAGTCAAGATGATCCACACCAGACTCTGTCCTCCATGTCTTTATGGACCTCCTTTGTGCTCTGGTGCACAGTCATGTTGGAAGAGGAAGGGCCAGCTCCAAACTGTTCCCATAAAGTTGGAGCATGGAATTGTCCAAAATGTCTTGGTGTGCTGAAGCATTCAGAGTTCCTTTGACTGGAACTAAGGGACCAAGCCCAGCTCCTGAAAAACACCCCCACACCATAATCCCCCCTCCACCAAACTTTACACTTGGCACAATGCAGTCCCACAAGTATGGTTCTCCTGGCAACCTCCAAACCCAGACTGGTCCATCAGATTGTCCGATGGAGAAGTGTGATTGGTCACTCCAGAGAACGCGTCTCCACTGCTCTAGAGTCCAGTGACGGCGTGCTTTACACCACTGCATCCACGCTTTGCATTGCACTTGGTGATGTGAGGCTTGGATGCAGCTGCTCGGCCATGGAAACCCATCCATGAAGCTCTCTGCACTGTTCTTGAGCTAATCTGAAGGCCACATGAAGTTTGGAGGTCTATAGCGATTGACTCTGCAGAAAGTCGGCGACCTCTTCTCACTATGCGCCTCAGCATCCACTGACCCCGCTCCGTCAGTTTACGTGGCCTACCACTTGGTGGCTGAGTTGCTGTGGTTCCCAAACACTTCCACGTTCTTATAATCCAGCTGACAGTTGACTGTGGAATATTTAGGAGTGGGGAAATGTCACCACTGGATTTGTTGCTCAGGTGGCATCCTATCACAGTTCCACGCTGGAATTCACTGAGCTCCTGAGAGCGACCCATTCTTTCACTAATGTTTGTTAAAGCAGTCTGCATGCCTAGGTGATGATTTTATACACCTGTGGACATGGAAGAGACTGGAACACCTGATTCTGATTATGTGGATGGGTCAGCAAATACTTTTTGGCAGTATATACATCCAACACCCAACATGAGTCCATATCGCCAGTCATGAATAATCCCTCCATCAAGGTAGCAAAAAAAGCTTCTGTTAAGCAGCAGGGATGATGGCAGTTTTGTATCCTCCTGCTGAAAAAGCAGCTTCGTTAGCGCAGGTTTGGAGCTGTACACGCCTTTACGAGTTAGTCTTAATGAGGTCAGATCTCTCCGGAGCTTTGCATCCTTTTTTTTATATTTCTGTTTTCTTTTCTCAGGTTGACTTTGACGATGGAAACTGTCCGACTTTCTTCAATCAGATTAAAGGGATCCAGAATGTCGTCAAGGCCGTTCACAGCTGCCTCCCTGGTGTGTGTCTCATTTAAACTCTGACATTATGACGTTTTCATGCTGCTGTCACTGTACTCTCATGTTTACTTGTTTATGTTATGATAGATGCTCCGCACATATCTCAGGCTCCAGTGCTGATGCTCCGCCCCCGCGCCTGGAACATGGTGGAGCACAACCTGACGGTGTTTTATTTTTATATTTTTTAGAGATCATTTGTTTAAAAAAACTTAAGGAAAATGAATATATTAAACTGAAACTTTTGCCAAACTTAAAGGATCACTGTTGCAACATGGGGGTGTGATTTACGCAGGCAAAAGAAGTCCAATGTTAAAAAGTTCTGCGATTTCCAAAGGTTTATTTTTTGGCAAACAAGCAAACAAAAGAACAAATGAGATCACGGCTCCTGCTTTCTCTCTTATGCTGGTAAAAAACCAAAGACCCTCCCCGGTGCATGCTGGACTTCTGTCACATACCTGCAGAAACAACATCAGGAGCCCACAGTATGTCATTACCAGACAAACAAAACTAATAGAAATAATAAATATACAAACATTTAATATCGTAAACAAATGACTAGCCAAAATATATGTATTTATATCCAACCCCAAAAAATCTAACTTAAATTGATTTTAAGAAAGAAAAATGTGGCTAAATCTAATTACAAGTAATAATTAATACTTGTAATTACTTCCAAATTAAAATAAACCACTTTACCCTTTAAAGGTGTAGTCAGCGATCTTCTAATCTTCTAATCTAATGCACTATTTGTCAAAATCACCGTATTTCTCCTCTCCATCCACAAGATGTCCCCACTGACAGCATGTTGAAAAAAAGTCTGGTTTCAATACACAGCCTTGGCTCTGAATTTCAGCAGGTAAATACTGTGGCTCGGGCCGAGTTACCAAAACAGAGTACACCCCCCCACATCCAGGGGGCGATCATACTCATGTGCAGATCAGACAGAGGGGGGAGGGGGAGTCGTAGGTTGCGTAGCGTGTGCAGTTAGCGTAAGAGAGAGAAACAATATGTGCAGTAGCAATGGCTGAAAAACAGCCCAAAAGAAAAAGGTCAGAGGAGTGAAAAGTGAAAAAGAAGGGCTATGACCATGAAAGAGCAAAGACCCGGGTCAACATTGGTGTTGCTTTCCGACGGTGGAGGGAACTCTGCAAATTGAAAGACCTGGAACCGGACGTGGATGTCGCCGTCTTTCTGCTGGATAGGTTAGCAACATTAGCTTTGTGGTGCTTCACATAACAGTAACAACCGTCAGGCATTCATCTTATTGTCTAATCTGACAGAATGTACTGTCGAGTTGTAATGACTTGGGGTTACCTTAGCTACGTTGGTCAGCTATGCAGTTTCTACGACCGCTTCCATGACGATACACATCCATCAGCTTTCGGGGGTGGAGCCAGGGGTGAGGTATGAAGAGAGAGGCAGGTCTAAATTCGTTTATAAACAACCTCTCCACTCGTTTTCTCCCACATTGCTGACTACACCTTTAAGTCTCACCTAAAAAATTTTGCAGTGGTCAATAAATGTATAAATAAATAAATGTTTGCTAAAAAAAACATATCATCGTTTGTTTCTGTCAGTGTCTTAGGATACAGAAAAAACTGCCAAGAAAACTAAAGAACTCATATTTTCTTTGTTTTGGATTTAAAGTTTTAAAAGCGTAAAGCTATTATTATTACCATCATTTTTATTTTAAATACTTAACATAATAATAATGTAATAGCCTTTTTTGTGTTTGTCAAACTCAATATAACCTATTTTAAGGTATTTCTTCTGTCTTACTTACAAACATGTCAGCCTTTTCTAACTGAATATTTGTCCAATTTTATGTCATCGCATAACCAACTGCTTAAAAAACCTTTGAATCCCACACCAGAAAAATATGTAGTTTTTGGTTTGTTTGTCGTGTTAAAAGAATCAAACAAGGATTTGATTTGTTCTGTTTTTTAAAACACTAAATATCCCTTAAATTTTGATGAATAGTTGAGCTGGTAGTTAAAGGGTTAATGCAAAAATAAAACAAATAGCTCCAACACCTATCATTAACTTCATCCTGCAGCTGAGACATATCTGATGTTTTACAAAGACCAGCTTTTCAAAATTCTTCCTGATCTTTTAATAACATAAACTAACCTGTAGACGATTCCCTGTTTTTCTTTGGATGTTTTTAGGTGGAGGGAAGAGAAGCTCCAGGTCCTCTCTTTGACTTCGGTCTCCTCATGTTTCACTGTGGAAAGACGCTGTTTGAAAACGAGAGCGGACCTTTCTTCTACCTCTCCAAAGTAAGACCGAGTCACTCCCAGAGCAGATGTGTCTTACAGCACGAGCCCACATAATCAGACCTGGTCTTGTTTTAGGTGGAGAGCTTCATGGAGGCTCGACTGTGGAACAAGATATTCGTCTGGACACAAGAGAAGGTCTGATGAAGACAAGTACAACTGAGAATAAACACCAGAGCATCATCTGCATACATGAGCACATGATATGGTCACAGACAGTGTTGTGTGTAATGCATTACAGTAATATAACTTCTTTTTCAGGTGAAATGTAAATTAATGCGCTACAACAGAAAATTTGGTCACCAAACGTAGTTCCTTTTTTAATGCAGCACGACGTTACTTTTCCCACAGACAGATCTGACAGTGCTGCTGCATTAGAAACGAGTAGCGTTGCCAAGTCTGCTCGTTATAAGCGTCTAAGGGCCGCAAATCTCGTGAGTCATGGCCGCGGGTCGCATCTATTTGGGCTTCTTTCTAAACATGAAGTTTCTTCTTGAGGCTTCTTGTTTCTTCCCCCCGATTATCTTCCAGCTCCTAACAATAAAGCAAAACATGACTGCAATAGGCAGTTTGTCCACTTCTTTGTTTCGTTTCGCCGTTCTTTTCTTGAATAGATACTTGGTACTGTGATATTGAAATGTAATGTAGACAAAAATTAACACATTTTATGTAGGTTTCTATTTTAAAAAAGTAATGTATCACATTAGGAAAGGAAATAGTTGGAGGTTGCTTATTTTGGGCTTGTTTTTATCAACCTGGTTGCTTATTTCAGAAGCAAAATGTGGAAACACTGGACAGGAGCTCTGATTCCACAGGGTATGTGACATGATTTTGTAAAATAAAGAGCACAAAAGAAATAACTGTTATGTTCTCTGTAGTAGAACTTTATGTAGGCTTTCACATTCAGGAACAGAAATGGGGTTCTGTCCAAGATTGAGCAACGTGAAAGTAACGTAAAAATAGCGAGTAACATGAAAAGTTACTTTTCTTAGAGGGTAACTAAGTAAAGTAATAAGTTACTTTTTAAAAGTAACTTCCCCAACACTGGTCACAGAAGTACGATGGTCAGATTGTAGCTGATTTTTGTAAACTCCACAGCATTTTACTGTAATATCCACAGCCACCTACTGCAAACATCTATGCAGTAAATTACTGTAAATGGCAAAATATTGTGGAATTTTTTTATTCATTTTATTTATTTATTTCGAACATATTAACCACAAAAAATATATACTAAACAAAAAAGTGAGAGGAAATAATAAGAAAGCAGATAACTAATGTATAATATTCATCCGAAGTTACAATGTACTTGCTCGAAAAGTGAAACTTATATGGTCCTCTTATTCTCTGTTACAAATTTGACTTATGTTCCACATTTGTACTCTGATAGACTTATTATGAAAGCAAATTACATGGACTTTTGAAATATATTTCAACATTCACCTACCTGTTTTTATACACATATAAATATCTCTCCACCTATCTGATTACCTACTCATGTCCATATATACTTGAACACCACACCTATATATAGACCTATACACATGCAGATATTCATAAATTCACATATAAATTAAATATCCACGCATTGTGTATGCATACATGTCTGTATGCATACTTTCCGTTGCACACAGATTTTTTTTTTTTTTACAGTAAAAATCAACAATTGTTTACCTTAAAATGTCCGTACAGTAAATGTTGAAAATGGCAATGGATCAGGAGAAAAAAAAAAACATTTTCCCAGGAAAACTGACCAGCAGCAGGAAACATTTTTTGGGTAATGTTTCACATATTTGATTGAAACCTTTGTTTGAGTTATTGGATACAAAATTGTCTATTATTATTTAATTTACAAAATTATATCTTTCTAATTAATAGTCCATAAAATAGTTAAAGATATCTTTATACACATTAAAATACGGCAAGTTTGCTGAAATTTAAAAAGTTGCAGAATAATGATTCTGTAAATGGAAAACAGTGAGGATGCTGTTTTTTTATAAATATGGTAATAATGCTTGTAAATTGAAAGACTGTTATGACACCTTCCATAAAAAAACAGAAGATAAGCAGTTATAGAAAATACAATAATATTTCTGTTAATTCAAATAGAGTAATGCGACTGCAAAGACTTTTACAGTAATTTACTGACATCTAATTGCTGGTAAATTACCATAAAATTTCCAGCAACCTTTTAACTCTGCAGGGTTAAGAGCTTATGCAGAGTTACTCCTGATCACACCAGCAACCTTCACCATAATTCTAACAGTCTTTGAAATTTAAATAAACCTAGATAGTGCCAAACTTGACCTGGTGAATGTAAGCCTTACATTCATGCATACAGCCAGTCAACAACATAAGTAATCAATCAGTATGTCAAGGACACTTATTTAAGCATGGGAAAAATAGAGATGTCCAGACATTATACATATCCTAGAGCAAGATAAGAGTTAAAGATCAAAGTAAACGTGTAAAAACTTTAAAAACAGATGTAAAAACACATATATGTCTGCATGTTTTTGCATAGCTTGGTCTCCCTCTTGGATGCATCAAGGCGACGGTGTTGATAGAAAACGTCTTAGCGGCCTTTGAGATGGAGGAGATTCTTTACGAACTGAAGGATCATTCAGCCGGACTCAACTGTGGCATCTGGGATTATTCCGCCTCCTTCGTCAACAAGTTTGGTGAGTGTCTCAGTTACACCAAGGCAAAATATTAAAATGTAAAATAGTAAAATGAAATGACAAAAACACTACATGTAGAGTCAGTTTATTGAACTGACTTCTTCACACCAAGGTAATCAGCCTGATTCTTGGACAGTTTGCCTCTCTCCATTCAAAGTTAATTAACTCTGATTATCTTTTGGTAAGACTATTTTACCAGATTCTCTTGAGGTGTGTTTGTTATGAACTATTCCAGCATGTGATTGGCCCAGAGAGCTCAACACGTCCTGTTCTCGTGTCCTGTGTTTGGTCTTAGGGAGCTGATTATTAGCCAGACAGGTAGCGAATGGCCCTTTTCCACTAGCATGCCTTGGCCCTACTCATTTGCAGCGTGTTTCCACTAGCCTGGTACCTCTTAAAACAAGCTAGTTTTAGCACCTACTCCGCTCTGGTTCCAAGCGAGCTGAGTCGATACTAAAAGATGACGTCACCGTCTGCCGGCTACTGATTGGTCAGACAATGTCGTCATCGATGAGTCATGAGCGCGACAACCTAGCATGCTAGCGGTAGCTACCATTAGCTTACCCTCATACGTCTTTTCTTTGCAGCTGGATTGCTCTCGTCCTCTGCTTCATTCTGTTGTATAGCTTCCAAAACTCTCCTGTGCTTCTCAAGGGGTATTTCTTCTTACCACCTGCAGCCTTCTTCTGCTTTCCTTTTTTACTCGATTTGTGACAAAAAGCCACAGATTGTTGTGTCGCTCAAAATGACGTCACCGCAGTGCCGCTCAGCTGTTTACGGTGACACTGCACCCCACTGGGCAGGCGACTGGGGCTAATGGAAAAGCAGCACAAGGCGAGTAGAGTAGAGCTGGGTAGAGTCGAGTAGAGTAGAGTAGGGCTAATGGAGAAGGGCCAAAAGTGGCTAAAGCAGGAACCAAAACAATAAGTTATGGCAGTGACAGCAATTAATGCCACAATGACTGGGGGTCAACTTCATCTACGCCATATTGGAAGGGCAAAAACTCCCAAAAAGCCAAAATAATCTGAAGGTAAACAGCCAGGTCTCTTAATAAAAAGCACTAATAGTAACATTTTACTGACTTTCATGAATCTTTTTTTTTTTTTTTGTGCAAAACTTTAAAATAAATAGATCATCACAAACCGGTGGTCTACTGGATCTCCATCCAGTAGACCACCTTTAGGATTTTCATCATGGATGTTTGGCTGACAAATCTGCAGCAGCTATGTGATGCAATCTTGGAGAAGAGGACCAACATTTCTGAAGGAAGATGATTCAGCTCATAGTTGTATCAATGGTACCAAGAATCAAGGCCAAAGGGGTACCTAATAAAGAGGCCAGTGTGTATGATGGCTTTTCTAGAAGAAGTCACTGCACACAGGAGTGTAGTCTGCTTTAGATAAAGGTTGTTACCTAATTATCCATGTCTTGTTGCTTCTTTGGGAATTAGGTTTTTAAAAAGTCCTAAATTGTCCAAACTGTCAGGACTCAAGAGTTTAAAAAGATTTTTCTTTTTTAACCAGCTGACTCATATAACAACTTTTGGAACTGTTACCTAACACCAAAGAGTAACTCTGGACTGTTTTGTGTCCTCCTGCAGGTCACCGTCAGGACTTCCTGCTGCCCGACCGCAGTAAATATGTCAACATGGAGAAGCGTTTCCTGCGCAGTTACATGGACCTTTTGGTCCAGACGTGTCATCGGAGGGGCGCCCTGGCTACGGGAGGGATGGCCGCCCTACTGCTGCCTCATGACCCGCTCAGCGACTCCCATCAGAGAGTGTTAGCGTTGGTGACCAGGTAGAGACATCGCTGCTGACAATGTGCTCGTTCATGTTTGACTCAGAAACCGTGTTAATGATGAACAAAGTGACAGCTCAGACGAGGAGAAGCAAACACACTTACAGTCCGTTTATACAGCAATGCCATTTGCTAAAATGTTTCTTGTTCACATCAATCTGTGAGGATAACTGAAAACACTGTATTGTCATACCAGGCCAGTAGTTGGCGATGTAAGTCTGTAGTGTCCTTTGCAAGTATCTGCTGGTCAGAGTACTGATGCAAATCCATATTTTGTTGGAGGAGCCATAACAAACTAGCCTTGCAGAGCAAACTGACCTGCCTGATTCTGAAATCATGCATCTCCGTCTCACCAGCGTCCATTGTACAACAGTTTCACTCAGCTAACTGCTTAATGGCCCAATCAGGGAAGAGAGGCGGGCATGACGACAACAGGAAGTGAAGTCCCTTCCTGTTGTACAAATAATGGTGGCTAATGTCGGTTAGCCTGTGGCCGTCATGGTTACTCAGTGATACTTGGCTAAATCTGCTCTCCTCATAAGTTTACTTTGTAGGGATTGTCTTTGAAGGGGTTCTTGTCACATTTAAGTGTTAAATGAATCATCTGTGTGGTATAATTTAATGTGAAACGATCATCTTAAGGTAGTTAACGGCTAATGGCCATTAACTGTTGTTTGCCCTAGTAAGCCGTTAGCCGTAGCACTACATTTAGCTGCTACATATGCTATGTCATAGCAGCACTGCAAATATGGATTGGTCTGTGATGAATGTGATGAGCTGAACGATCGTCCAATCACAAGCTGCTGTTGTTTAAGAAGGTTCTGCCCCTAAAAACATTTTTGCAGGGCTCCTTCCCAGATGGATTAGTTCCATATTTCCTATATGGAACTGTTCATCTGGCACGTCAGGTTAATAACAAACTGAGAACACTTAGAAGTACACATGTTGCTCTGTAGTCGGCCATATCTGTTGTTGTTGTTGTTGTTACTGTTGTTGTTCCTGGATGCTCACAGCCTTTATCTGAAAGAATACATTTTCCATTTTCCATGACAGTGCTCATCCCTGTTTACATGACTGTCAGGATTCAAGAGTTTGCAGATTCAGGCTCCATCAAAAGGATTGCACTGCTTTTGCGACCACTAAACCTGTGCAAATGACAGAAAAAAAAATGGTGTGCAATCCACAAAGCAAACGCAAATGGTGAAATGCAAGCAAACTGAACCCAAACTGCACTGTCATTCCTGGCAGTGCTAGTCCAAATTGCATCCATGTAAATCAGGGAAATACTTAAATTATGTGCAAAATTGCTCCTTCTTATGCAAATGATCCTCATTGCATATACCACCAAATCCACAAAGACCAGCTCTAATTGCCACAGGCAAGAAAAGTGGTGCTATTTAACCGTTCATGCATCATGTCCATTACAGTAGAGAGATATTTGGAATACTTCAAATAAAATCTGCTGGAATCAATAAGGGAATCGTTAAAGAACTAGATCAATTAGCAGGATTGCTAATAGCACTGGTATTTGAGTTTTATTTTCTGCATTTATTTTGCAACCAGAGGCACAAAGTGCACTCAGCTGCCAAACTGTGTGGCCGTGTTAGCAAATGATTTGAGCAAATTCTTATGAGGATAAGGGGCTAAAGCAGGACAGAGTGAGCCACGTCTGTGCAAATAATGGTGCTATTAACAAGAGCAATCTATTCATTGTGGATCTGAATCTCTCTGTGGATATTCAGAATTAAAAATTAGCAGTTTATTAAGAAATTTTATAAGATGGAAAGTAGAATCTTTAACTCAATATTATACAATATTAATGGTATGCTTTGATAAAATATATAATTTATTCAGACTATAGCTGTCCAAAACACATCTGTGAACATTTGAGCATGGATGGTCTATCTGCTGCTGCAGGCGGCCTCTAGTGGACACTGAAAGAACTGCACCGAACGGCTTCACCTTGGGGAACTTTCCAAAATGTCCATCCATTTCTTCTGTCCACTGTTTCCTCTCAGGCTGAAGCTGCTGGAGATCCAGGCCGGCGTGGACGGTTTCATGGTGTACGACCTGGGTTTGATCGAGCCCATGCAGAAAGTAAGCACCACATCTTCAGCTTTATTTTGAAGTAAGGAGACAGAGACACTGATGAGGACTTTCTCACCTCCTCCAGCTCTTCCAGCTCCACACTGAAGGAGAAAACCAGCTGCATCAGCGCAGAGACGACGTTTCTGTGACTCCTGAGGATCTGTTGTCCATGCCCTCGGTCAGTCTTTACAGCAGGACAGAATTTACGGCTCATCATGCAGCATCTCCCTCTGAGAAGTCTGACAAAAAAAATAAATCAGCCTGGGGTAACTCGTCGCTACATGGTCAAAGGATTGTTGTAAATTTTACAGAAATTTACTGGCAACAAGATGCCAATAAATTATTTTTAGTTTCTATACAGTAGCATTACCCTGTTTAAATTAAAAGGAATATTATTGTATTTTCTATAATTGTTTTAGTCCTGTATTTTCAATTAAACAAACATTACTTTCTTTCCATTTACAGCATCATTACGGTATTATCAAAACTGTTTACTTACTTTTTTTACATTCACAGTATCATTATTCTACAACTTTTTAATGCATTTCGAATAACAGTGAGCTTGCAGTATTTTAGTCATAGAAAAATGTCTTCGACTATTTTACTGACCATTATGGAAGCCCTAAAAGGCCATGGATTTTCCATGTTTTTTTAGCACCGTTTTCTCGTGATAACGACTTAATTTCAGTCGTTTCCGGAGAACTCTAGTTATTTATGTCGTTATCTCGGGAAACGAAGCTTGTTTTCTCGAGATCTCGGCTTATTTATGTAGTTATCCCATGATAACGACTTATTTATGTCGAGATATCGAGAAAACAAGCTTCGTTTTCCCAAGATAACGACATAAATAACTCTAGATCTCGGGAAAATGACTGAAATTAAGTCGTTATCACGAGAAAACGGTGCTAAAAAAGCATGGAAAAACCATGGCCTTTTAGGGCATCCGTAGACCATCTATTGGCAAGATATAGTTTTGTTAAAAAAGGACATACTTAATTTTTTAAACTTGATTTTTGATTGTTTTCCAGACAAACCTATCAATCATATTAAGAACAAAAGGACATTGCCAGACATGAAACAGGATGAACTTCATTTTTCATGCAATAAAATACATTTACTCAAACACTGGGAAAAGTTACAGAAATAAATATAACCACTAGGAAAAGTGGAATTTTCCCCTGATCCATTACCATTTTCAGTATTTACTGTAAGGACATTTACAGTAAATAACTGTAGATTTTTTGGTAAATTCTGTAAATATTTACAAAAAATGCTTCCCAACACTGTGGATCATAAAGAATATAGCCTTCAAAACCTGGTCTCTTTAAGAGTTTTGATGCTGCAGACTTGTTTTTATATATGTTGAGTCACTTGTGAGAGATTATGTGAAATATATAAAAACCTTGTGTTACGATGGACTCCAGGAGAAGATGCTGCTGCCTTGGTGTTTGCTAATGAAGGTTCAAACAAATGAGAAATGAGACTTGGCCACTAAATTATCCTATCTGAGGAGACTGTGGTCACACCAAACATGAAAAAAAAGGTTGTGTTGCATCTTTGCATGACTGAGGCTGCATTTACACGGACATTCCTGACTTAAAGACAAAAAGATTTGTCCTTTGCGTTTTTGAATTCTTCTGCGTTCAGAATGAGGAGATGAGTGATCCGCTGTCGTGTGCATGCCGGTTCAGTAGATGGTGGTGTAGGTCTGCAGAGAGACAGCGCTGCTACAACACACGAATGAAGAATACAATTTTTCACAAACAACAATGGCAAATAGATGCACAGAGATGCAGAAGTTTCTTTTCTGGAGAACAAATCTGTGTTGATAGTTTTGTCTGGATAACAAACCTAGCTTGGTAAGAGGCTCACACGTTACTCGGCAGACAGCCGGAGCTGATGTTGTTCCTGGTATGCACGCGCAGCCATCATGTGATGAGCACTGAGCATGCACTGATATGGGTTTACACAGAGCTGCATGGAGAGCAGATTCAAACCTTTCCACTCTGGAGCCCGTATTCAAAAGTTTCCGTTTTCAGTAAAAACGCAACGTGTAAACACAGCCTGAATTTCACAAAAGTAGAGAAGGAAAGGCGAGATAGGCCAACCGTGGTCGATGTCAATGCAATGCTGTCTCCTTCCTGCTCTGGAAAACAAAAAACTAAGGCTTTGATTACATGGTGCAGAAAACGGTCAAATCAGATTAGTTTTTGTTACGTTTTGGCCTTGGATTAAAGATGAGAACGTGTTGCGTTTCCATCTAATATGGAAACTTTTGAAAATGGGCTCCAGAGTGGAAAGATTTGAATCTGCTCTCCATGCAGCTCCGTGTAAACCCGTATCAGAGCGTTTCAGGGTGAAACTCTGGAGGTCACTGCATGTGCAGTACTCTTTCAAATGGAGGCTGCGCACGCATACCAGGAACAACAACAGCTTCGGCCATCTGCTGAGTAACGTGTGAGCCTCTTACCAAGCTTGGTTTGTTATCCAGACAAAGCTATCCAGACAGATTTGTTGTTCGAACTGATTTGTTATCCAGAAAAGAAACTCCTGCATCTCTCTGTCTATTTGTTGTTTGTGAAAAGTTTTTCTTCTTCGTTCGTGTGTTGTAGCAGCGCTGCCTTTCTGCAGACCTAAAATAATAAAATAAAGACAGGTTTCTGTCAAAGGTGAGAGCCCATTGATGATGTCAGGCATGAAAACTAAGCACCTCCCAGTGATGCAGCTCCACAGTTACCTTGAAATAAACCTGTTTTTTTCTCCTTAGGGAGGAGTCACGCTCCGAGGGCTGCAGTATAACATAGCAGTCGGCATCCTCTTCATCGAGGCGTGGCTGTCAGGTCAGTGTATGTATGCATTCAGACTGAGGTGAAGCAGAGGAGCAACAGAGCTGTCATATCTCTGCTCTCATTCACAGGTATCGGACACTTTTTCTACAGAGGTCAGGTGGAAGATTCAGCCACAGCAGAGATCTCCAGATCACAGGTTGGTGAATTTTCTTCCTGTTTTGTTTGTGTTTAAAAGTCTATCGAGGGGCAAGAATTAAAAGTGAGATGACCATATGATTGGCTGTCCCGTTAAGGTTTATCCTGGGCATGACTGGATTATTTCTTTTCTTTTTTTTTTGTTTGTTCTTTGTGTGAAAGAATCAGAGAAAAAAAATTACGATAATTAGTCATTCACACAGTTTTGGGAGGACTCACGTATACAATTTTATCATCAAATGTATTTCCTTCCACTAAATAATGATTATTAGAGAATGTAGAATATTTGAAGATTTTTTTCTCACTCCATTGTATGCTTTTACTGTTGGATTTCTGAGGAGCGATGCAGCAGCAATTCACTTTTGTTTTTCTCTCATCTTTAATTATATTCATCTACAGCAAAGCAATCCAGTGGATATATATTGATGCTACAAACACTTTACAGAGAGTTGAGTAAGGAAAAACAGACAAAAATGGGCTTTCAGAGTTATAAATACAGCTGTGGTAATAAGTCAACCGCACGGTTACAATGCCAGTCAAAGGGTTAATTCCTTGCTGGAACAGTCCCAGAAATGAAAGTATAATGTGCACAATATGAACTAAAATCAGTCTGATAATGATTCCAGTGATGTTTGATCAGTGTGTGTGTTTGTGGGTCACAGGTGTGGCAGTGGATCCGTCATCAGACCAGGCTGGAGGATGACAGCAGGGTGGTGAGCAGGCGGCTGGTGACCGAGCTCACCCACGGGGTCCTCACAGAGCTCACAGCTCTCCGTCACTCTGCTCGGTGAGTAGCTCTGCAGGAGGTGGATTTGGGTCGTTTGTTGTCCCCGAACTGGATCAGACACTCCAGTGATTTCTAAAATACTGAAGGGCACATTTCCTCCATGCTTTCTGTTCTTTCTTATCATAAATCAGAGACAGTTTGGCTTCCTTTTCCCTCTTGGAAGCCTCCTCCTTCACTCCCATACGGTCGGATACTCCTGATGTGAGCTAGAGTTCACCTCTTTGGTCCACACTAGACTTCTAAAAGATTCATAATTAAATAAATAAAAAGGCATTATTTCAAAAAGCATGAAACTGTTCAAATAATCATGATGAAATATTTAATCGGAATGATTCAATGTTAAAGAACAATAAAATATTCAACAATAATATTGCTTTATTTTAGTATTTAATGGTCAAATTATACAGTCCTACTCATCATTATTGACACCCATGAAGTTTAAGTACACAATGTGACAGTACAGTTTCTTTACAAACCTCTCTAACTTTGCTCTGCATCACTTTATCAGACTCAAACTTGGCAGAAGTAATGTTCACATATTAAGGTTTGTAAATTATACTTCATTAGCTACTATGATCATGCAGTCATATTTAGAATAGGCAGTTTTAACTGCAACCACTTGAAGCCTACAAGGAAAAGAACACCCTACCAACAATTAAGCATGATGGAGGCTCCATAATGGTTTGGGGCTGCTTTGCTGCATTGGGTACTGGAGCCTTTGACTGTATCACAGGAATCATGAAATCAGAGAATCATCAAGAAATTTTAGAGCGAAATGTCCAACCCAGTGTAAGAACACTTGGTTTGAGTCGAAGATCGTGGGCCCTCCAGCAAGACAAAGACCCAAAGCACACATCCAAAAGCATGCTGGAATGGTTGAAAAGGAAAAAATGGACTGTTTTAAAATGGCCAGTCATGAGTCCTGATCTCAATCTGATTGAAAATCTTTGGTATGGCTGAAATCTGCCATTGGGGGAAAGAAACCTGCAAATGTTCGAGAGCTTGAACAGTTAGCATAGGAAGAGTGGGAGAAAATACCAGCTGAGAAGTGAAGAAGCTTATAGATGGCTACAAGAAACATTTGGAGGCTGTCATCAGTGCCAAAGGGTGTGCAACAAAATACTGAAGAGGGGTGCTATTATTGTTGAACATGCTTTTTATCAGTTCTCTCTTTGAAATTACAACATGTAACTTGTAAAAATGTTTTGTTTTTTTTTTTAAGTATTTTGGACCTTCAATTAAAAGATCCTGATGACATAAATTTGGTACATTTCAATTTATTTCTGAAGATATTGTTAAAGCAATGAAAATAAAGAAGGGGTGCCAATAATACTGGGCAAGACTGTATATTTATCTGTTATTTATCAAAATGGTATTTATTTCAAAATGTTGTTTTTAATTATTTAATTCTAAATCTTTTGGGGTTCCACAAACTTCACCCTATATCAAACTAATTTTCCAGAGTTTGTCTGGTCCGGTCCAGATGTGTTCAGTGTGAAAGTGGCCTGAGTCTTTATGAGCTTTTAAGGATCCTCTTGAACTCTGTATGTAACTGTTCTCCCAGAGCCCGGTGTAGCAAAACGTATCAATAAACAGATTGCTGATCGTCAGGCTATTGTTAACTGTTGTTAGCACACCCTGCTTTGTTGTTCACAAATATCACATGAAGAATGTGATTATCACTATGGCAGCATTTTTTGTAAATAAAAGTTGAACAATACTGTGTATTCAGCTGATTTAGTGCGACAGATACTTGTCAGAAGAGCAGATGAACAGAATATTACAGGAGCTACATATCTGTTTACACCGGGGGCAGCCATCTTTGATTGTCAACCCAGGAGGTGGTGAGGCTCTACCAAGTTCCCAGTAGGAAATTCCGTCCTTGGAGGCATTTCAGTTGCAGTATCCAACTCGGAACTCGGAAATTCCTACTTCCGACTACAACTGGAATGCGCCATTAGCCCTGTTCAGGGTTATGTAGTGGTGAGGCAGGTAGTGCTGTTGCCTCACAGCACAAATGATGCTGGGTCGGCCCCTCAAATGTCTGGTCAGACTAATGCTGTGCTTGAATAGCTGTTTGTCTGTCAGTTTCAGCCCTGTGATTGGCTGCCTTTCTGCTGTTGTTCACAGTCTGTATTGCTCACTTCTGGCTCTCTCTCCTCTTCAGGTCCAAACTGAGGCTCCAGACAGGCTCAGAGATGTTCCTGGAGGTCGTCCTAAAGAGAGACTTCCCAGAATTCATCACTTCCTTCCTGAATCAGGACCACACCTTCCTCAGCTCCCAGGACTGTAGCTGGATGGAGGGTGTGGACGTTGACGTCCCTCGACATAAACTGTAAAAGCTTCAGCAGTGAGAGGACAAAGGGATAAAATATCAACGTCAGGTCATGACATTAAAAACTTACTCATCTGTTTCATCGGGGGTCAGCTCATTATTAAAGAAATGATAATAATAAAAATAATAATAATAATAACTTAAATTTTTATAGCGCCTTTTAAGGAACCCAAGGTCGCTTTCCACAGTAGAGGGGACATGATGATGTTATTGAAGATTTTGAATATGACAGCAGCTCATCAGACAACCCTGGTAAGAATGACGCCATTTACAAACCATCTGAAACAGTAGCTCAGCTGCAGAGAACATCAACATGCAGCCCAAGGGGTCTTTGTGAAGCAGCAGAATAATGAGGGGGCTTCACCAGAGGAACACTCAAACAGGCGAGCATTGACAAATATCAACACTTTAAAAGTATGGTATACATTCTGAAAACCAGTTTGGCTGTTGACACAGATTTGAAAAACGCAGCCTGCCCCCCCTTCACTTACCCCTCCCCTCCGTGTTCCGAGATCCCACCCCAAGATCGTGTCGCCTCATAACAACATGCCCTCTCAGACAGAGCAACAAGCCGGCTGGCATGAAATATCAGCAGCAAACACAACTCAGCTCAACTGAAAGTAACAAACACGACAGTCATCCCCCTTGTAACACACAGCGGTAGCCGTTTCAATTGGCCCGCGGCGAAGCGGGTCTGGCGTCGCCAGAGCAGAGCCGATTGTGGGGGAGAATTTATCTTTCTGTCCTCACCAGCTCAGTTTACAATGATAACAATGAGTGGCTAACAGGCTAAAATCTATTGACAGAGCCTACCCGCTCCGACCAACAACGACCAGTCATTAGCCAGTATAGGCGACAGTATAGACTAACCAGATTTATTCAGCAGACATCTCCCACTGTAGTAAACAAAGCTATTACCTGTTCAACCAGGGGTGGAACGGCGGTGCTGAGGGTCGGACTTTGGATTGGTCAACTATTGTGCTGCTTTGAAGCGGATATGCTGAATGGATTTTTTCGTTCTTTTTGGTGCCTAGATTGGCTCATAGGACCATAACGGCCTTATAAACGGTGTTATTAAGATGTACCAAGATTCCAAATCGTACACCATAGCTTTAAGGTTCAGAGAGCTTAAATCTCTGCTAAGACATCTCCATCATTGTTGAGCTGGGATAAGTGGTCTCTGTCCTTAAACAATAAAAACTGTTTTCTAAATTGCTTCTTCAAATTGATCATAATATCATTTATGTCAAGGAAATGACCCTTCGCTAAGCCCCTCCCACAAACAGCTACTGTTCAATCCCACGTTAGCAACCGTAACTATGCACAAGAGGCCTGTCAAGCTCTCAGCAGAAAACCGTATGCCCTAACGGTGAGCATATGGGACTAGCAAATCCGACAGTTGATATCTGAGAAGTTTGGAGGTTGTTGTAGTTTTTTCTGTCTTCTCCAAGCCCAAGACTCAAGCAGAAAGATGCCAGGTGTGGATAAAGCACAAGAACACCTACATTTGTTCTAAAATAAGGTGCTAACTAGCGTTAGCTAACTATAGCTTTGTGTGCTGGGAAAGACAACATTAGCAAACAAAGAGGTCTCAGTAGTAGGTCACTTCTGTTAAACCTTGTGCCACTGGGTAATATTTAGTCAAAAGAAATACTCGTTACAGCAGAGAAGTTCTGACAAACTATCTGTTCTATTTTTTATGAACAGACGCCCTAGAAAGGGGCAAACACAACGATAACGATAACATTATTAATTTCAATTCAAACAATTACCCTGCTGGACAAGAACATTGTTGTTCTTGTTCTTGTATGGGATTAATTTTAAAGTGAAGTGTCAGCACACGGGCTACTTGACGCTTGCATTGAGATCTGTGTGCTTTCCCCTCTATTTTACTGTCCTCTACATTTGAATTCCGACATTTGATTTGGTAAATGAAACTCTCAAAAGCATACTGGAGATCTTTCTGTCCACTTTTTTATGTATATATATCTGTAGAAAATGTCCAGAAATTAGCAAATATTGCCTGAGGAATATCACTCACTGAACCACTAAAAACTCCATATTTCTCATTCTACAAGGCAAAGCTTGACGGGTGTAGCAATAGTAACCAGGGGGGGGGGGGACTTACCGAAAGGTCAATTGTCCCTTTTGTGTGTGTTACGTAGAGTTAGGTGTGGGAAGCATTACTCAGTAAGGACATGAGTTCTGCCTGGATGGACCACGGGATACTCATAGATGATGCTGCTGCAGGACATCAGCTGCAGTGTTTTGTGTTTGATAAGTCAGTGAAAAGGATACAGCTGTAATAATGTCCGCTTATACGTCCTATTATATGATATATGTTAAAATTGCGGTGAAACTCGAGCGGGCGGGATGTCACCGAGCAATGGCCGACAGCAACGATGACCAAAATGAGGTATTTATGGACACGCAACAATAGTGGGCGACGCGATTTTAGTAGCTAGGTCACTTGAGGTGTGAACAGAGCATTAGGCTACGTTTACATGGAAGCTCCTGACCTAAAGACGCAAAAGTTCTTCCTTTGTGTTTTCAAATTCTTCTGCGTTCATACGACGACGCTGGAGACGAGTTAATGCTCTATTCACTGCATGCCAGTGCATGCCGGTTCAGTAGATGGCACTGTAGGTCTGCAGAGAGGCAGTGCTGCTACAACACACAAACAAAGAAGAAAAACTTTTCACAAACAACAATGGCGAATAGATGCACAGAGATGCAGGAGTTTCTTCTCTGGACAACCAATCAGGTCAGACAACAATTCTGTTTGGATAGTTTTGTCTGGATAACAAACTGAGCACTGTAAGAGGCTCATACCTTATTCGGCAGACGGTAAAAGCTGTTGTTGTTCCTGGTATGTGCGCGCAGCCTTCATCTGAAAGAGTACTGCCCATGCGGTGACATCAGTGTTTCAGCCTGAAACGCTCTGATAGGGGTTTACATGGAGCTACAGGGAGAGCGATTTCAAACCTTTCCACTCTGGAGCCTGTTTTCAAAAGTTTCCATTTTCAGTAAAAACACAACGCACTCCAATCTAGACGAAAGGCTAAAACGCAACAAAAAATCATCAGATTTTAGGCACCGTGTAAACACAACCTTAGAAGGCAGATTCTGAGCAGGCTAAGAGCTAAAAAAGAGTAAAAGAATCAGAGGATATGGTTACTACAAACCACTCAAGGCTGCTGAGGTGACTCCAGGAAACTAATATAGTGAAGGTGATTGGTGATCAGGTGCAGTTGGTGAGAGGAGAAGGGAAATCACTCCTACTACTGGAACGGGAGCAGGATGGGAGGGAGAGAGATATTGATTGGAATGAAACCCCCACCATTAAGAGAGTTAAATGGCACAGCTGGTCCTGCATTGTTCACAGTGAGAGATTGTGTGACCAAAAAGAAAAGAACAGCTTTGGGGTCAGTATCCAAACTTTTCTGTAACCATATGAGTTTGATTGAACCCTCACCCTGATGACTCAGTGAGCAAAGGGCTCCACCTTTATGATGTCTTGAACTTTAGACCTGAAACACTCTGATGAAGCTTCACCCTGTTTATGACTCTGATAAATCAAACAAGGAAACAGATGGTCCTTATCTCTGAGCACACACACAGAGACAGAAGGAACTTTTCACCGTGAACATTCAAAAAGACTTTCAGAGAGAGACGACAGCTTCAGGAGGGAATACTGGGAATACTGGAATACTTCCACTGTGAGCAGTTCCTGCCTGCAGACTGAGAGGAGCTTTATAAAACACAGGAGTCACAGTAAGCTTGAGGACACTGTGGAGGAGGAAGAGTCCCCTCAGCAGTCTGAGCTGTTGGAGCTGTCTGCCTGTCGTCAGTTCAGCTTCACTCAGAGGAGAATGGCTTCTTCTTGTTCAGAGGACCATCTGTGCAGCCTGCACTCAGAGAAACTCAGACTGTTCTGTCTGGATCAGCAGCAGCCAGCCTGTGTGGTCTGTAAGGACACTAAGAAACTCACCAACAACAGGTTCAGACCCATGGATGAAGTTGCTATAGCTGCTCAAGATCTCAGAGACGAGCTCCAGGAATCACTGGAGCCCTTTAAGGACAAACTGAAGAAGCTGAATGAAATCAAGAAGAAGTGGGATGAAACAGGAGAACACATCAAGTCCCAGGCCGCAGACACAGAGCAGAAGATTAAGGAGCAGTTTAAGATGCTTCACCAGTTTCTGTCAAAGGAGGAGGAGGCCAGAATCTGTGCTGTGAGGGAGGAAGAGGAGCAGAAGAGCAGGAGGCTGAAGGAGAAGATGGAGGCCCTGAGCACAGAGATAGCAGCTCTTTCAGAAACAGTCAGAGCCACGGAGAAGCAGCTGACAGCTGCAGACCTCTCACTCCTGAAAAACTACAAGGCTGCATTGAAGAGAGTCCAGCAGCGCCCCCTGCTGGAGGATCCACAGCTGCCTGAAGGAGCTCTGATCCATGTGGCCAAACACCTGGGCAACCTGAGCTTCAACATCTGGACCAAGATGAAGGACCTGGTCTCCTGCAGTCCAGTCATTCTGGACCCAAACACTGCTGGTTCAGGATTCACCCTGGCGGAAGATCTGACCTATGTGATAACAGGAGAGTACCAGGATCTTCCTGATAATCCAGAGAGGATCAATTGCAGTGAATGGGGTATTTCTGTCCTGGGCTCTGAGGGCTTCAACTCTGGGACTCACAGCTGGGACGTCGAGGTCGGAGAGAACACAGACTGGGCTGTGGGTGTGTGTGAGGAGTCTGCAGACAGGAAGAGAGACATAGACTCTGGATTATGGAGAATTACGCGTCATATAAAGGTATATAACGTATGTGATGGTTCTAATATTGGTTATTACACAGCATGTACCCCGTCACATGAATACACTGAACTGTCAGTGAGTCAACGTCTTCGGAGGATCAGGGTGAATCTGGACTGGGACAGAGGACGGCTGTTGTTCTCTGATCCTGACACTAACACACACCTACACACCTTCACACACAAGTTCACTCAGAAGCTCTTTCCGTACATTTTTAGCCATCATCATGGTTTTTGTCTGAAGATATCACCTCTGAAGGTCTCTGTATCAGTGGAATACTGAAGGACTGAAGATGATGATGATGATGATGATGATGATGATGGTGATGATGATGATGATAATGGTGATGATGATGATGATGATGATGATGATGATGATGATGATGATGATGATGATGATGATAATGGTGATGATGATGATGATGATGATGATGGTTGAGCATAAACTCTCTTCTGTATCTTGCTGCAGTGGTGACAGATGTTCATCTCTGTATTCATATAAATATACGTGTGTGTATCAGGGATGGGCAACCAGTGGCCACGGAGCCACATGAGGCCCTCTGGCTCCCTCCATGAGGCCCTCCACTTTAAAAGTTAAAAAATCACATCAGTGAAGAAAAGGTGACACAAACAGCTGTTGCTTCAGTATTTCCACTGAAACCGTCAGAATTGTCTCTGACTGATTCTGTGAAAATCCCTTTTACAGTTTTGTCAGAACAGAAGTAAAAATGTTTCTACATTACTTTGATAACCACTGAATGTTCTGGAGTTTGCACAAAAGAAGCTGAAACTTGAATCTGTGTTCAGATCCTCACATCAAGTTCTGCTAATTGCACTTGAGTTTCCAGAAATGCTCAGTCATAAACCTCTTATCTCCAAACTTCTTCTTCAAGAGAAATTGAATAAAGACTACTGCTGAATGAATAAATACTAAATTTTCTAAAAAGTTAATTATTTTTTCTACATTTGATTGTATAAATTGATCACACCCTCTCACCAACAGGGAGGGTGGCAAAAGGGCTGTTTACTGGAAGAAACAATCATATATAATGAGATAAGAGGTTTCAGCCTGATAGTGAGGGTGTATAAATGTTAATAATTGAACTTTTCATGATGGATGAATTTCATGTAGTCATCCACTTTGGTGTTCTTCAAATTTGGCTTTATTTAACACATGAAATATTCCTGAATTTGTTGACACAGTTTGCTAGCTCAGATTTTACCAGCATGACTCAGAGATGCTCCCTGTGTTCCTGCTTCTTTCATATCTCTGCCTCCTCCACTTGCATCCTTGTCCCTCCAACCAGTGTTGTGAAATAATTTTATAGTTCTTCAAGGACAGAGATTCTTGTTCCCTGTCTGGTCATTTGGCCTCTTTACCTCTCTGAGATCACTTCTTCCCCCACCCCCTCTCCATTTGGGCCTGAAACAGGAAGAGTCAGGGTCAAAAGTCATTTCTTTAAGACTTTTATTCTGTGGAAGGAGCCCAAAACGTCTTTGGTTGAAGTCAGGATCTATGAACTAAAGACTGTTGATTAAGTCATTTGAAGAACAAAATGCCACGGCCACTAATCTCCTCAAACCAGTCTCCCAGGTTGACCTGCTGACCTCTCTTAAAGGAAACTTACAACGGTGTTAGTGCTTACCCATTTTGTGGTCCACAGCACTCTCATCTGAATTAAGTGGTGACAGTTGCTTCTTAAATTATCTGCTTTTGTTGAATTTCATGTTAGAATAAGAGTTTTTCTGCTCAAGGTTTGAGGGTATAACCTATCTTGATATGGAGGACTATGCATTTAACTTCAATCAAATTACATGTTTATGTTTTGGAACAGTTTGGAAAGTCCTACTAAAGCTTTCACCAAATTAAAGGTTGATAAAAGTTTGATACCGCTTAGATGAACCCCCCTTGACTTGACAACATCCCAGAAGTAATTAGGAGACAAAAGCCTCTTGTGAAGCCACACTCCTCAGTCCAGTAGTTGTCCAGTTCAGTTTAAGTGTATTTTTTCATTCTTGTCTTGTGTTTGTCTTGTCTCCTCTCCTTTTTTGCATGTTCCTTTGTTGTATGACTTTTTGTAACGAGCCTATAAAGTTTCTTCATAAGCCAGCTCTTTAAAGATGTTACTTAAAAGCAAATCACAATTCTTGTTTATTTACCTCAAAGGGGTATTGTGTGGCCTACAATATAGCCTACTTTTTAGATAAAGAGACAATCATCTCTTTTTTTTATTATCCTTCTTCATGGCGATCAAGACCTTTTTGCCCCGTTTCACCCGACGACTGAACCTGCAAGTCCAACCTAAGATGGCACCTCTCTCTCATGATAACTATGGGGCCATCTTGGGTCGGAACCTCTCCTCTCTCGATTTATGGCGCTGAGCTGAATTCCAACTCCTCTGCCCTTTAGAAACCTCATTGGACCCAAAAGTCCACAAAGCCAGCAGCACAGGACCAGGAGGAAAACCCGAAAAGAACTCTGCATTACAAAAGGACTCTGGTTCTAAACTCTTCAGATAGGTTTTTGAGTGTCTTGATTTTTTTCTTATTTAAATATTTCTAAGGTTAGTTTAATCCATTTAGTTAATCTTGAGTAACAACTCAATATACTTTAATGTATCTGTTTAGTGTTCATAAGTTCTTTCATTATTCTAAGTATCATTACAACTTTACCATTTACAGTAACTTTGTCTCAAGTTTGTTGTTCTTTAAAAGCTTTAATAAACCCTTCTTAAATTTAAACTTCTGTCTGTTGGGGTCTTTTTGGATGGTTTGACATACCTGTAAAGAAATTTTCACTCAGGTTGAGGAGGTTGGTTCAGTTTAAATATTAGCTTTCAAAATGTAATTGAGGCTACTAATAAATAATAATAGATCTGTTCATAGCTCAAACTAATCTTTTCAGAGGTCATAGCGTTGTGGTGCCCCATTTCTTATCCTAATTCTAGTAGAATATTACCACTAGAATTAGTAGTAATATAGACATTCCTGGTATCCACTCCGCCAAACCAACAATGCACCATTATTGATTTTGCTCAATTCTCTTATTTTTTAAAACTTTTTCAGCTTCGTTTCTGAACAGCAGTCGTAGCTCCTCCTGTCATTAAGGAAGCACAGGACTCCCCCTTTTTTTTTTTTTTCATTCCCTTGTTTGCACTGCCTTTTCAGCTGGGCACTGTGTCTGATGGCAGCGTTTGAAAGACCAATGCATTTTTTTTCTAGCAGTTGGAGATATGTGAGTATGATTCACTGCTATAGTGACCATCACCAGCCCTCCCTGTAGGCTACTCCATCAAATCAAACTTTATTTAACCCCTGATGTGAGCTGAAGGGGAGGGCCGTGCCACACCACAGTGTGAAAGAAGGGGAAACAGTGACAGACAGGACAAGATGAGACAAGACAAACGAAAAGGAGGACAGACAGGCAGTGTTACTGATTGAGCAGTCCAAGTGTAATACTGGTCTAAACTACAGGAATTACAGGCAGTAAGAAACCAGGGACACCAGAGAAGTGGAGTCTTGATAGCTGGGGGAGGTGAGCACACAATGATCAGATATGGAAGAGCATGCATCACAGGATGTGAGCAGGTGTGTTAAAGAGTCTGACTCGGCTAGTTCTGACGGGAAGAACTATTTCTTTACAGTAAGTCTCGACAGAAGCATGAGTGTCCGTACAATCATGCATGTGAAGTGGTCACCGAATACCCAAATAGTTGCCCCCCCTCTGGGAGAACATGGCCACAGGCACCCTCTGGGCCATCAGGACACCCGGAACCCACCACACGGGCCCCAGAAACCACCAGACCAAGGAACAGCCCCCGGATCCAAGGGGGCACCAACCCCCATCCCCCCAAGACTTGCCTTTAAAGTCGCTTCACGCAGCATCACCTCTTGCTCCTCTGTGTGAGAGAGATCTTCACAGAACACCTCTTATTTTGTGAAGACAAGAAGCAACAAAGCAATGAGAGCAGAATGCTGACCCTGCAGTCAGACGCTGCAGGTTTTACACAGGGAAAGTGCCCAGGGGAAAGCAAAAGTCATCAGCTGTTTCATCCTCCACAGGAACAATGAAACATCACTGATGACAGCAGGATAAGCTGCTAACATCAAATATGAGAGGGGTAATAAGTCTGAGACAGTTACCTCTGCTCTGTGTCACTCAGCCTGCAGGTAAATGTTTCCTGGTGATAAATGTGCGTCATGCCCAAAGGATCTATCTACAGACGTGGACAAAATTGTTGGTACCCCTCCATTAAAGAGAGAAAAACCCACACGGTCACTGAAATAAGCTGAAACTGAGAAAAGTAATAATGAATAAAAATTTACTGAAAATCAACTAATGAAAATCAGACTTTGCTTTTGAATTGTAGACCAAGAGAATTATTTAAAAAAACAAACTAATGAAACTGGCCTTGACAAAAATGATGGTACCCTTAACTTAATGTGTTGTTGCACAGCCTTCTGATTCAATCACTGTAATCAGGTGATTTCTGTAGCTCTCAGTGAGACTTCTGCACCTGTCCACAGGTATGTTGGCCTCTCCTCATGAGCAAACTGCTCCAGCTGTCTCAGGTTTGAAGGCTGTCTTCTCCAGACTGCATGTTTCAGCTCCTTCAGCAAATGTTCAACAGGATTTAGATCAGGGATCATAGAAGGCCACTTCAGAATAGTCCAGTGTTTTGCTCTGAGCCATTCTTGGGTGTTTTTAGCTGTGTGTTTTGGCTCATTATCCTGTTGGAGGACCCATGACCTGTGACTGAGACCAAGCTTTCCGACACTGGGCAGAACATTTCACTCCAGAATGTCTTGATAGTCTTCAGATTTCATTGTACCTGCATAGATTCAAGACACCCTGTGTCAAATGCAGCAAAGCAGCCCCAGAACATAATTTAGCCTCCTCCATGTTTCACAGTAGGTACAGTGTTCTTTTCTTTGTATGCTTCATTTTTTGTGTCTGTGAACATAGAGCTGATTTGACTTACCAAAAATCTCCAGTTTTGTCTCATCTGTCCAAAGGACATTCTCCCAGAAGCTTTGTAGCTTGTCAATATGCATTTTGGAAAATTCAAGTCTCTCTTTTTTATGATTTGCTTTCATTAGTGATGTCCTCCATTAAGTCTACTTTGGCTCAAACAGTGATGGATGGTGTGATCTTACACTGATGTACCTTTATGGAGCCGAATTTGATTCTTTATTATGCAATCAGAAAAGATAGATTTGAAAACAAAGAAAAACTTTGCAAACAAAATTCTAATTTAAAAAATACAAAAAACATGTTTGTGATTAAAACTGTATCTTCATAAATCCACAAGTTTTTTTTACAAACTAAAATATTTCTGTCATGAACCATAGATTTGTTTGCATTTCCTCAATTTTTGCTTGCGCTTCCAGAATTTTTGTTTGCGCTTCTCAAAGTTTTGTTTGTGCTTCATCCATACTCTCCTGGGCGGGGCCTCCTCTGAAAACTGTAAGAAGCCTCCTGATTGGTCAGCGTCCCTCAGAGTGATGGGATGACAACTTCCGCTCCAAAACAGACGGCATTGTGGGAGAAATGGCGAGAGTAAACCGAAGGAGACCAAAGTCGATCAGCAGGAATGTTTTGCCTAGCTTCTCTGTCTTTCTGGTGCTTTTAAGATTTCTCTTGTTGCTGTTCCTTTACTTTGTTCCCCAAACAGTAGAGACGGCGTTATTAGACATTAACACTCATGACGTAGACCTACCAGCCGAGCGTTAAATCATCAGGTTGGTGTGTGTGTGGATTGTTGAGTTATTGATCAATAAATTCAGGTTGGATCTCCTGTTCCTCCAGCTGCAGCAGTGACTTCACTGAGGTTTGTCCAGCGTTAGCAGCTGGAGATCGATTGGATCACCTCCCCGAGCATCATGTAAAATCGCTGGAAGTTAATTAAGGGGTCATCATAAAGTTATCTCATGTAATATATGATTCCATATACAGTTTTCCCATAGTTTCGCTTTCATGTGACCCGGTGCCTCCAACCGAGTCCGATTGTATAACTAAACTGGAAAAAAAAAAAAAAAACACTTTACGTAGGATTTTGAGTGCTTTGTCTTCTTTTATGAATATTAATATCCAAAAAATATGTGTTCAATAACTTTTAGATCATGTGACGTAGTGATGTCAAATCAGGATCCATTTAACTTACTAAACCCAATTTTTTTAATGAATTTTAATATTCACAAATTATCTTTTTGTTATAACAAATTCTAGTTCATATGACCCACTGACTCCAAACCAGTATCCAGTTGTATTTCTAAACTGGAAGAATTACACATACCAGTTTTTATTTGTTATCTTTTTATTTTATTGCTTTATCTATAATTATGAATATTAAAATACAATTAATATACAAAAAACACTTGACTTGACGCATACCTCTATAACGCATTATAAGTGCATTTATAAAGCATTATAATGCCATTGTAGCGCTGTAATGTGTCTATAATGTGTTAAGCACATTTTTATAAAGACTTATTAAGATTTATGGGTGTTTAAATTGATCGATTTAGACGTTTATAAGCATATCATGAATATATGTATAATTCATTATGTCTGTGGGCATTGTCAATGAGTTGATAACAGTTATAATGTATTATAATACCTGACCTTGCAAGCGATGATAAAATGCTGTATAGTGTGTTATGATTATTGTTATAAAGCATTATGATCATTTATGAGTGTTTATAACTGTAGTTATACAGCGATACAATGGCATTATAATGCTTTATAAATGTACTTATAATGCGTACATGTTGGAGTTGAAGGGCTATGACCATGAAAGACCGAAGACCCAGGTCAACATTGGTGTTGTTTTCCGACGGTGGTGGGAACTCCGCGAACTGAAAGACCTGAAAACAGACGCGGATGTCGCCGTCTGTCTGCTGGATAGGTTAGCAACATTAGCTTTGTGGTGCTTCACATAACAGTAACAGCCGTCAGGCATTCATCTCGTCTAATCTGCCAGAATGTACTGTTGTTGTGATGTTATCAATATTGTCAGTTCCTATGGCCGTTTCCATGACGATGCACGTCCATCAGCTTTCGGGGGTGGAGCCAGGGGTGAGGTATGAAGGGAGAGGCGGGTCTAAATTTGTTTATAAACAACCTTTCCACTCGTTTTTTGCCACATCGCTGACTACACCTTTAACTTGTTTAAGATGGAGAGTATTTCACTGTGACCTTAAATACAGTTGTGCCCAAAAGTTTACACCCCCCAGCACAATTTCTGATTTTTTGGCCTTTTCTCAGAAAATATGAATGATAACACAAAAACCTTTCTGTCACTCATGGTTAGTGGTTGGGTGAAGACATTTATTGAAAAAAAGATAAGTTGACTCATTTTCAATCATAATGACAACAGAAACTTCAAAAATGACCCTGTTCAAAAATTTACACCCCCTGGCAGTTTTGGCCTGATAACATGCACAAAATTTGACACAAATGGGTTTGAATGTCTACTAAAGGTAACCATCCTCTCTGTGATCTATTAGCTTGTAATCTGTGTGTGTGTGTAAAAAAGCTCAGTGAGTTTCTGAGCTCCTGACAGACACGTGCATCTTTCACTGCGATGAAATTTCAGGTTTCTGCATCATAGATAAAGCAATAGAATTGTCAAAGGATCTGCGA
The DNA here is from genome assembly GCA_036419115.1 of Scarus forsteni. Lineage (NCBI taxonomy): Eukaryota > Metazoa > Chordata > Actinopteri > Labriformes > Labridae > Scarus > Scarus forsteni. The sequence goes on from JAZDUH010000395.1 coordinate 11,455,969, forward strand.
GAAAAGGTATTTCAACTGTATAAAACAGGAAAAGGATTTAAAAAGATATCTAAGGAACTGAGGATGCCAAGAAGCACTGTTAAAGCTCTAATGAAGAAGGGGAGAGAGAGGGATTCTGTTGAAACCAAACCACGGTCAGGCAGACCAACAAAAATTTCAGCTCCAACTGCAAGGAAAATTGTTCAAGATGCAAAGAAAAGCCCTCAAATAACTTCAGCTGAAATACAGGACTCTCTGAAAAAAATTGGGGTGGATGTTTCAAGATTCACAATAAGGAGACACTTGAAGAAACATGGGCTGCATGGTCGGGTCACCAGAAGAAAGCCATTTCTACACAAATGCCACAAAATATCCTGTTTACAATATGCCAAACAGCACAGAGACAAGCCTCAAAACTTCTGGAACAAAGTCATTTGGAGTGATGAGACCAAAATTGAACTTTTCGGCCACAACCATAAACGTTACATTTGGAGAGGAGTCAACAAGGCCCATGATGAAAGGTACACCATTCCTACTGTGAAACACGGAGGTGGATCACTGATGTTTTGGGGATGTGTGAGCTACAAAGGCACAGGAAAATTGGTCAAAATTAATGGAAGGATGAATGAAGCATGCTATCAGAAAATACTGGAGGAAAATTTACACTCATCTGCCCAGAAGCTGCGCATGGGACGTTCTTGGATGTTCAAACATGACAATGATCCAAAACACAAAGCCTAATCAACCTGCCATTGGCTACAGCAGAATAAAGCGAAGGTTTTAACGTGGCCATCTCAGTCTCCTGACCTCAATGTCATTCAGCCACTCTGGGGAGATCTCAAACGTGCAGTTCATGCAAGACAGCCCAAGAATTTACAGGAGCTGGAGGCTTTTTGAGAAGAGGAATGGGCAGTTTTACCATCTGAGAAAATAAAGACCCTCATCCACAACAACCACAAAAGACTTCAAGCTGTTATTGATGTTAAAGGGGGAAATACAAGGTATTAAAAACTGGGGGGTGTAAACTTTTGAACAGGGTAATTTTTGAAGTTTCTGTTGTCATTATGATTTAAAAAGAGTAAACTTAAATTTTTTTCAATAAATGTCTTCACCCAACCACTAACCATGAGTGACAGAAAGGTTTTTGTGTTATCATTCATATTTTCTGAGAGAAGGCCAAAAAATCCGAAATTGTGCTGGGGGGTGTAAACTTTTGGGCACAACTGTACATATGGCCCTTGTGGGTTTTAAACAGCTGTCTTCCTGTACACAGTTAAAGAATCATCATCTGTTACCCTGTTGTGAAACTGAACCAACTGGAGTTGCCTTATTTTGCTCTTTAAAGAGACTCAAGCCCTGGGGGGAGTAACTGTGGGTCCACATGTTTGTATGCTGTGTGGTTGGTCTGTTGGTCACTTGGACATCTTAGACTGAATTCTGTTGGAGTTCATAGTGATCACTTTGTGGTGTCTGGGGGGGTTTGTGATGGAATCTCCCTGCAGTAAGTACCCTGTTTAGTTATTATATTTTATTATCAATTATCAATCAATCTCCAGTATTATCTCAAGTCAGTTTACAAAAGAGAAGGCTGAAGCCATTCTCTTCATTTAGAGACATACTACATACATAATCTAAACATATATAAATGAATATATTTGATATTAGACCACCCTTGTTTTCTTCAATTTCTTGTTAATTTTAATGCCTGGCTCAACTAAAGGTACATTTGTTTGGACAATTATAATGATAACAACAAAAATAGCTCATGAGAGTTTAATTTAAGAACTAAGAACTATTCATTTTCCATGGTTTTCTTGATAATAACCAAAATTACTTAAATTCTTACATCAATAGCTATGGCATTGTACCGCCAAAAACACTACTTTTAAGCATTCCATGTTTTCTTTTCTGTTTGCTTTAAACACATGATACACACAAGAGTTAATACTTGATTGCATAACCATTGTTTTTGATGACTGCAGCCTTGCGTCTTGGCATGCTCTCCACCAGCTTCTGACATTGTTCTGCTGTCACAGCAGCCCATTCCTGTTGGACAAATTCAAACAAATGTTCTTTGTTTTTGGGCTTGTGGTTCTCCATTTTGAGTTTGATGATTTTCCACAGGTTTTCAATTGGATTAAGATCTGGTGATTGAGCAGGCCAAGGCATGGTGCGAATGTTGTGGTTCTCCATCCAGGCTTTAACTGACCTTGCCGTGTGGCAAGGGGCATTGTCTTGTTGGAAAATCCAGTCATTCGAGGCAGGAAAGAGTTTTCCAGCTGATGGAAGAAGACTGTTTTCAAGGGTAGTCCTGTACATGACCTGGTTCATTGGGCCTTCACACAATTGCATTTGCCCTGTTCCACTCAGACTGAAACAACCCCAGATCATGACTGATCCACCCCCATGTTTTACTGTAGGGGCAAGACAGTCTGGGTTGTAAGCTTCTCCAGGCTTCTCCTAACCAGTAAGTTGGCTGGAGTGGGCATCAATTCAAAATTGGATTCATCACTGAAGAGAACCTTAGCCCAATCATCAACAGTCCAATCCTTGTGGTCTCGAGCAAAGAGTAACCGGGCCTTCCTCTGCCTTTCATTGATGAAGGGCTTCTTGCGTGCTCTGTGTGACTTCAAACCAGCTTCAACAAGTCGGTTTCGAACTGTCCTTGCTGAACAAGTCACATTTCTCGACAGTGCCCACTCATTTTTAAGGTCCCTGGAGGTCTGACGACGATTCCTGACACAGGAGCGGATGAGTGCACGGTCATCTCGTGGGGTAGAAAGACGTTTCCTGCCACGGCCAGGTAGCAATTTGGTAGTGCCATGTTCAGCTTGTCATTTTTGTTGTAATGAGCGGCTGTCTTGGAGATCTTCAGTTTTTTCGCTACCTGTCTCTCACTCATGCCAATTTCCAGCAGTGCCAAGATGGCTGCCTTTGTGGCTTCACATAATTCTTTTGTTTTAGGCATTATGTGAGAGCTGACAACTTCTGAGTTGTGCTACGGCTTGAATGTAAGCAGGAAACCACTCTAGGCCTTTGCATGTGCAGTGCTGCTTGTGACATGAAATGGCCTCTTATATACCCTGGGAATCAATTAAGCTTAAGAATGTCAAATAGGACATAAAGTATTATGTGACCAGCTGCATTTTTTGTTGTGTTCATTGTATTATACGTTTAGTGGTACCAGATATTAGAATGAACAAGAAATTGAAGAAAACAAGGGTGGTCTAATAATTTTTTCCATGACTGTATTTGTATCTACACCTCTTTGTTTCTGCCATCCAGGCAGAAACAAAGAGGTGCGGAAAGAGGAAATCTCAGCCTAACAAAGAGCTGTAAAGGGAGGATAAGTGGTCAAGATAATAGATGGATATCCTTAAAACATTAACAACTGTTCATAATGCCATTTATGGAGCTAAAGTAGCTCAGCTTACCCTGCATTGGTCATAGTGAGAGATTGGTGACCAAAAAGAAGAACAGTTTTGGAGTCAGCGAGCAAACTTTACTGTCACCATGAGTTTGTTTAAACCATCACCCTGATGACTCAGTGAGTGAAGACCTCCAACTTCATGATCTCTTGAACCTTAGACCTGAAACAGTCTGATGAAGCTCCACTGTGTTTATTACTCAGATCAAACAAACCAACGTTTTCATGATATTCAGGTTATTTTGAAGTGATTTGGAATGAACTGAGAAAACATGCACTGATTGAACGTTTGCCTTTTGGCCTTTTGTGTGTGTTAATCTTCTCATCTAAACATAGCAGAGGAACAGGAAGTGAAAGCTTGAAGCTCACGCAGACATGCCAAATGCTGGGATACTAACTCCTCCCTGTTCATGACTTTGAGACAAACCAGGAAACAGACGGTCTTCCTCTCCGAGCACGCACACGGAGAGAGAAGGAAATTTTCACTGAGAACATTCAGAAAGACTTTCAGAGAGAGACGACAGCTTCAGGAGGGAATACTGGAATACTTCCACTGTGAGCAGTTCCTGCAGACTGAGAGGAGCTTTATAAAACACAGGAGTCACAGTAAGTTTGAGGACACTGTGGAGGAGGGAGAGTCCCCTCAGCAGTCTGAGCTGTTGGAGCTGTCTGCCTGTCGTCAGTTCAGCTTCACTCAGAGGAGAATGGCTTCTTCTTGTTCAGAGGATGATCTGTGCTGCTCTGTCTGCCAGGACATCTTCAAACATCCTGTGATTCTGTCCTGCAGCCACAGCTTCTGTAAAGCCTGTCTGCAGAGCTGGTGGGAGGAGAAAAAGGCCCAGGAGTGTCCCATCTGTAGGAGAAGATCTTCAAGATCAAATCCTCCGATAAACTTGGTGTTGAAGAACCTGTGTGAGGCCTTCTTACGGCAGACAGCTCAGAGAGCTTCATCAGACTCTGAGGATCTGTGCAGCCTGCACTCAGAGAAACTCATACTGTTCTGTCTGGATCAGCAGCAGCCAGCCTGTCTGGTCTGTAAGGACTGTGAAAATCACACCAACCACAGGTTCAAACCCATGGATGAAGCTGCTCAAGATCTCAGAGACAAGCTCCAGGAATCACTGAAGCCCCTAAAGTACAAACTGTGGAAGCTGAATGAAACCAAGAAGAACTGGGATGTAACAGGAGGACACATCAAGTCCCAGGCTGCAGACACAGAGCAGCAGATTAAGGAGCAGTTTAAGAAGCTTCATCAGTTTCTGTCAGAGGAAGAGGGGGCCAGAATCTGTGCTGTGAGGGAGGAAGAGGAGCAGAAGAGCAGGAGGCTGAAGGAGAAGATGGAGGCCCTGAGCACAGAGATAGCAGCTCTTTCAGAAACAGTCAGAGCCACAGAGGAGCAGCTGACAGCTGCAGACGTCTCATTCCTGAAAAACTACAAGGCTGCAGTGGAGAGAGTCCAGCAGCGCCTCCTGCTGGAGGATCCACAGCTGCCTGAAGGAGCTCTGATCCATGTGGCCAAACACCTGGGCAACCTGAGCTTCAACATCTGGACCAAGATGAAGGACCTGGTCTCCTGCAGTCCAGTCATCCTGGACCCAAACACTGCTGGTTCAGGATACTTTCTGTCTAATGATCTTACTGCTGTTCTGAGACGAAGAGAACTGAAGCAGAAGCTTCCTGATAATCCAGAGAGGATGGCTTTTTGGTATTGTTCTGTCCTTGGCTCTGAGGGCTTCAACTCTGGGACTCACAGCTGGGACGTCGAGGTTGGAGAGAACACATGCTGGGAGGTGGGTGTGTTTGAGGAGTCTGCAGACAGGAAGAGAAACATAAACTCTGGATTTTGGAGAATTAGGCGTCATATAAAATTTTCAGATTTTGATGAGTCGGATGAATACGCAGCATTGACCCCGTCAGGTGAACACACTGATCTCTCAGTGAGTGGTCTTCCTCAGAGGATCAGGGTGAATCTGGACTGGGACAGAGGACGGCTGTCCTTCTCTGATCCTGACACTACCACACACCTACACACCTTCACACACACTTTCACTCAGAAGATCTTTCCATACTTTAGGACTGATAAACATATACCTCTGCAGATATCACCTCTGAAGGTCTCTGTATCAGTGACTCAGTGAAGGTCTGATGATGGGTATGACAATTTAACTTTTTATGATGGATGAATATCATGTATTCAACCCCTTTGGTGTCCTTCAAACTTGGCTCTCTGACTCTGAAGATCATTTTCCTGAGGCTTGAATATATAGATAGACATAGATATACAGTATATCAAAATTAGAAAGTGAGTTCAGATCAGTGGGATACAAGAAGTCCTGTCTCGCCTTGTTTTCTTTCTGAATTGTTAAACCAGGCGATCACAGGGTTTTACTGTGGCTAAAATCATGAAGATATGAGCTAAAGATGTTAATGTTTAACTTCAGGCATGATTTGCAGAAGTTGCTGTATTTGCTGTAACATCACAGCTCCTTTAAAACCTCCGCTGAGGGTCCTCACCTCCTGTGGTGAACATTATTAAACTGTGATGGTGAATATTTTGTCAGTAAACAACTTCAGGTGTTAACAACACTTTAGTGCTGTGGGTGAAGACAAGCTTGAGAAGGATTTCATCTGTTCATTAAACAAGTTCATGTCCATTGTGGAAGGATAATGTCTTACAATATCTCGTTAGTATTAATCTTAAACCAAGGTTTTCTTTTTCATACTTTAAAGGTGCTATGAAGAGAATCTATTACCAGCAAAATAAAGACTCTGCTACCCATGAGCATGCGCGGCGACTGTCGTAATGCTGCGTTCCAGTAACCTCGGAAATTGGAGTGGCATCATCTCCCACTTATCGGCGTTCCAGTTGAAGTCGGAAAAAAACATGCCGATCTACCAGGCTATTGTTAGCTGTTGTTAGCACGCCCTGCATTATTGTATGAAGAATGTGTCTATCACTATGGCAGCATTTTTGTAAATATAAGTGTAACAATACTATGTATACAGCTGATCTAGAGCGACACACCCCAGTCAGAAGCGCAAACAAATTAATTATTACAGGAGCTAAATAACTGTTCACACTGGGGGCATCCATCTTCAATTGTCAACTCGGGGATGGCGAGGTTTCACCGAGTTCCCAGTAGTGAATTGAAACTTGAGAGACAAACATTGTTGAAGAATATCCAGGTCAGTGATGATGAACGCATGCTTTTAGCAAAGTGTTCTCGGATGTATTAAACAGTGTGAATTGGTATACACTTTAAACTATAAAACCAGTCAGGATATGGTAATTTTTTGAGAAATGTGATAATGGTTAGCAGCTGATAAGATGTTAACTGTGTTAGCCTGTGAAAAGTTAAGCTAGTACACGTGGTGTGTGTTTTTGCAGGTGCATTGTTTGTGAATTAAGCTAACATGTGCGTGGTAATGATGTGGACCTGATATGTTCAATTTTTTCCCCTTATTTGTTCCACTGGTAATTTATTGTGTTATTTCATTTTTTAATGTAAAAAAAAAATGCACATATTGGCCAGTAATTTTGGCATTTGAAATAAGACAACGTTGTTCATTTAAAGATATTATTTGTGCTTTAGACTACAAATGAAATGCACGTAATTCATTTTAGGTGGATTATAATTTTATTTTGCACATTGAGTAATTGCCCTGCATATTTTGTGCAGGCTGTTTTTTTTTTGTTGTTGATTGAATCATTTAAAGAACAGAGCTGTCCGATCCACGGACTGAATGCCTCCTGAGGGGTTTGCGAAGGAAGCTCTGGATCTGATGGCCACCTATTCCCCAGGAGGGTGGTAGGACAACAAAAACTGGTTTCCCTTTTTTTTGGAGGATTTTCATATATTTTTTTATTTAATCTGAGATCTTGGACTTCTTTTTCTTTTTTTTTTTTGACACTTTTCTTTCTGGATCAGGCCTGATTCTAAAAAAACTGACTTTAAAAAAAATTGAAGAAGTGCACTTAAACCTCAAACTAAACAGTATTGAGACTAAAGACTGATAAGCAACAGAGATTAATGTAACTGGTCACACTGATTTATTTATTTATTTATTTCTGTTCATGTGTTCTTATGTCCATGTTTTCAGATAACTCCATTGGTCAAGTCATTAGGTAGGATGGGCTAAAATCTTGACAAAACACTCAATTCTTTTTCCTACTAATTTTTTGTCAGTATCTCTTACTATGGTCAGGGTTTTTTTTACGCTCTAAATAGAGTTGCCATAGAAAATCTCCGTACGAATCCTAGTTAACTTGAACCCTAAACTGTGTAGATTTAGAAAGGCTGTATTCCATCAATTCAACTAAGATCGTCTTGACTACGCAGAGAAGAAAAGGGTGGTACACCTATTATGCTGATGTTTTTATCATCCATAACAATATTAGAAATGTTACATTTTATAATGTTTCTATGTTCTCTTATATATTTTGTCATATACATATGTCAAACAACAGCATTTAGAGTTCCACACTAAAGGTAGACCTGACCACAGAAATGTATGTTTAAAGATTGTTTTGAATAATATATTCTCACAATGCAGTTAGAATTACAAAGATAATAAAAAAAATAATAATAATGCGATGGTTTTTGGTCATATTAAAGTACTTATTGATGTGTGTGAGTAAAGATGCTTTCATGAATGTTCTTAAGTTTTTTTAACCTACAACACAGAGCCAAAAGACATATCTAGTGGAGTCCATCGTTCCAAGTTGAGAAAATTTAACAAAAAAAGTAATGTACATAATATTTCTGAGTAAGTATCAGAAAAAGCATGACCATATTTGGAGCGAAGTGGGAAGCCATTTTGAATCGAATTCAGCCATCATTAATAAACCACATAATCAAGAAAAGAAAGGAATGTGCCTTATTGTCCCTTTTCAGCAAAAGATAAGGGAATTCTGGACTCCATTAGATTGTGTAAGTGTCAATAGGATGGAAAAAATCTACAAATATATTCAAGAATAAATGAAAGTGAATGTTGAAAGAGAGGTAACCTTATGGAAGATGTGAAAAGTCCAACCCAGCAAGCTATAAAACATGGACAGCATCTCAGGCTTCAGTTGTTCTGTGGTGTTGGGACACAGAGAAGCTCCTGTTTTCTTCACATTGTAACTGAAATAAACTTCTTTTTTTAAGTTGGTCTTTGTCTGCATTCTTGCTTTTTGAAGAGCAAGGGTACAAATTTGACCTAGACAGTTGTTCTGTTTTTTTAGCTGCCATTTTCACGCAGAAGTTACCAGCCAACTCATTCAGTATATACTAAGAAAGTAAGACACTGTTTTATCTTTTTGCATAGCATGGCATGAACACCATGAGCGCAGCAACCTCACGTGTCTTAAAGCAATATCGCTTACTCACGAAAAACCTTAAAGGCAGAGGGCAGTGTGTCAGATAAGACCATTTTTTAATTACATAAATCACTTCAAAACATACATGAAATAACCATAACCGAAAATTTAGCACATAGATTTTTCGTATCTCATTTGATACATTAGGTGTTTTTGGCAACTGATATCCATTTGAGGACATTTTTATCTTTTATCTGATTGTATTCAGATGTTTTTATTTTTAATTTGTAGATCATATTGAGTAGATAGAGGTATTATAAAATTATGAATCAAATATGATACAACTGGCATTATACGGTTAAATTCAGTTAAATTTGTTCAACCATGTGAAAACTTAAAGAGGTGCTGTGCAATTTGGCCCAAAACTAAAAGCCCTGATTTTTGTCCACAATGCTCAATTTACAATTTTGATCAATTCATTTCCTCTAAAAAGAACCCTCCAAGTGACACAACAAATTTTATATGATCAAAATATTTTTTGAAACCTAACAGAATGTCCTCCTTATAGTTAATGTGCATGCTGTAATTTTGTCCTAAAATGTTGATTATATAGTTTGGGTGTGGAAAGGACTGTCTACATCAACACTGAAAGCTGAGCTATTTCCACAGTAAATTCACACTGAACACTCTTATCTGCATTTTATCTTATTTAAAGTGCAAACACAAACCTAAAAATGTGCTAATGCAAAAGCTGACAGGGTCTACCACCATGAAAACTGTACATTTTGATTATTTATGTTTAAAGGCATTGCAACAACTTACAGCTGGAGTCAGGAAAAAAAATATTATTAATTGTTTAATCTCTTGAGAGAAATAATTTTAACTATTAATTTAATAGGCATATTGCCAACCCTAAATTGAAGACTACCAAAATACACTGACAAAAATAAATCTCATCCTACAATAATAATTACCCATACCGTGGTCCTACAGGAGCAGGAGGGGGTACCAACGCATTTATCTCTGTTTATTCTACATACATATGTGTGATCATTACAAGGTGACTGATCAGACTTTCCAATAAATTAACACTGACTCGTCTTATTGACCCTCAGGCCCTCCCATGATCCTTTAGGACTTCTGTTTTTCTCACATTCTGTCAGTTTTTATGCAGACATGAGGATGTCTGACAAAGAGACTCATTTAATAAACTGTGTTGATACAGCATCCTCACTGTGTTTACTGTTTTACTCTGTGTGAACAAAAAGCTGACAGTCATCCTCCTGGAGCCCTTTTTGGCCCCACTGACTCTCCTTAAGAACATTTTTTATTTCTATTGCCACTGCAACACAGAAATATTAAATCCTGTTAACTCCTCTGTTGCCCTGTCTCTCAGCCCCAAAAAACTGCAAACACACAAAACTCACCACTAGATAGCGCCATTTCCTCATGTTTGCAGCAAAGCATTGTGGGAAATGATGACTGTGACCGAACCTGGGATAAAACACTTGACTATAAGCCGGTGAAAAAATTATTTAAACAAGCTGAAATTTCAACTAACTGCAAAATTGTTGGTAACCTTCCATTAAAGAAAGAAAAACACACATGGTCACTGAAATAAATTAAAACTGACTAAAGAAATAATAAACTAAAAAAGCACATTGAGAGCGCAGACCTCCGCCAGCGCCACAGTCCTCGCCCATATTGTGACTTTCACCATGAACATTAGTCCTACCTTTATTTCATCTAAATATTTAGATTCCTCAACCATGAAAACATACCATTAGCAACTGGATTCATAATGATATCTATTTTAGTTCAGTAGTTATTCACGAAAATCACATTTTTCATCATGGTGATTTTCTTATGGATCTAGCTCCAAAGTTTTTGAAGATACAACAAATCAGATTGAGCCTTTATTTGTTCCTTAACTATGACAAAAATCCCATGGATATCTAAATTTGTCTTGTTCTGGATCAGAGAATCTGGAATTTTGCCGGGACCCAGATCAGTCTTTGATTTTTTTGTAGATCCTGTTGGAAACTTGTCCTGTGTTTTTTTTCCCAAATGCCCTGACTATTTTTGGTGGAGTAATATGCACAGATGCTGAAAATGGTCCTATCTAACATTGTGAAAGAATCCATTAAAAAATTCCAGGATCCAGACGATGATCCGGATCACTTCCAAAATCGAATTATTTGTTCCTTTTCCCAAACCACGTTTCCTAAAAATTTCATTGAAATCTGTCTATAACTTTCTAGTTATGTCGCAAACAGGGAAACAAACAAACAAACCAAAAAAAACAACAAACAGACGCTGGCAATAACATAATCTCCTTGGCGCAGGTAATAAAAAAGTTTACTGATAAGCAACCAATAACTAGAAAGCACTCAGAGAGCGCAGACCTCCGCCAGCACCACAGTCCTCAGCCATATTGTGATTTTGACCATAAATATTAGTCCTACCTTTATTTCATCGAAATATTTAGATTCCTTGACCATGAAAACATACCATTAGCAATTTGATTCATAATGATATCTATTTTAGTTCAGTAGTTATTCACAGAAATCACATTTTTCACCATGGCGGCCAGAGGCTTATCCGGATCAACACCAAAACCGAATCAGTTCTTCCTTTTCCCATGCTGAACATTTCCTGAAAATGTCATCAAAATCCATCCATAACTTTTTGAGTTATTTTGTTCGCAGACGGAAAGACGGACAGACAGACAAACAAACAAACTCCAGAAAACATAACCTCCTTGGCAGAGGTAAAAATTAGACATTGCTTTTGAATTGTGGTTCAACGGAATTATTTAAAAACAAAATAACGAAAATGACCTGGACAGAAATGATGGTATCCCAAGAAAAGATAGAAAATTATTTGATCACAGGGACAGGTTAAACTCATGCCCTCCTCACACGAGGACGGCACCGTATTGTCTTGGAGTCGGCATTAAAACATGGATCGCTGTTTACACATCGTATTGTAGGTAGGCTTGAGTATTTACTTGATAACACAAAATCCACGCCGGGACGTACCTGTGGGTTTCCACGCATGCTCCCAACCCATATTGCATGCTGGGTAATGTAGTTCTTGGGTTACTGCACTCGTAACATCACAGTTCTGCTCCGAGGTGCTAACATGCTTCATCTCTGCATGAGACCTTGTTGCTGTTGTTGCCGAAGTTGGTGTTGTTGGTGTTCTGTGAGCAAATGTTGGTATAAAAGTCGTAGCAATTGTTGTTGTTGTTGGAGGGTGTGACAGCGTGGGGCGCAGGAGGAGGGGTGCTATGAGGTCACCGTCTTTCTCGGACTTATCTGTTTATACCAACTACAGCATGAAGACGAATATGCAGATATCCACTTGCAAACCCGTTTTCAAAAAAGATGCGGAGTCATGGACAAATACGCTTCTCCGTGTGTCAGTATCACCAGATCGATAGTTTATTTTACCGGAGTCTTACAAATTCGTACTCGTGTAAAGCCCACCTCAGATGTGTTCTGTAATTATCATCACAGGTGTCTTTAAGCTTGTAATCAGTCAGTCTGCCTATTTAAAGGCTGAAAATTGGTCACTGTGCTGTTTGGTATCATGGTATGTACCACACTGAACATGGACCACAGAAAGCTAAGGAGAGAGCTGTCTCAGGAGATTAGAAATAAAATTATAGACAAGCATGTTAAAGGTAAAGGCTATAAGACCATCTCCAAGCAGCTTGATGTTCCTGTGACTACAGCTGCACAGATTATTCAGAAGTTTAAGGTCCACAGGACTGTAGCCAACCTCCCTGGACGTGGCTGCAGGAGGAAAACTGATGACAAACTGAAGAGACGGAGAATACAAATGGAAACCAAAGAGCCCAGAACAACTTCAAAGAGATTAGAGAACTCCAAGGTCAAGGTACATCAGTGTCAGATCACACCATCCATCACTGTTTGAGCCAAAGTGGACTGAATGGAGGACACCACTGTTGAAAGCAGATCATCAACAAAGCAAGACTGGATTTTGCCAAAATACATATTGACAAGCCACAAAGCTTCTGTGAGAATGTCCTTTGGACAAATGAGACAAAACTGGAGCTTTTTGGTAAGTCACATCAGCTCCACAGACAAAAAAAAAGGAAGCATACAAAGAAAAGATCCACCTACTACAGTGAAACATGGAGGAGACTCAGTTATGTTCTGGGACTGCTTTGCTGCATCTGACACAAGGTGTCTTGAATCTGTGCAGGTACAAAGAAAATTCAGGACTATCAAGGCATTTTCTGATAAAACAGCAGATATTGCAGCATCCACGGAGACTGCTTCAGAAGCTGCTATTGTTTTCAAACGTAGTCACTTCCAGCTGTCGTCACATCTGCAGCTCCCACCTCTCTTCTTGATTGGCTCATTAAGCATTTAGCCAATAAAATTGTATGCTATTGGAGTCTGGTAAGATTGACATGAAGGATTTCAGACAATGAATCAGGAAGTTCCACATGCTCTGCAAGGTTACCGGCATAAACAACCAGGGAAGAAATGTTCCAGGTCATGGAGCTGGGACTCACAGCTCATGGACAAAATTTGTTGTCGACACTTTGGTTGCTTACATTGCACCGCTTGGCAGTTGAAACACACAGCAGCACACAGGAAGGGAAGGCAATGTGAGCGACCAAAGGGGTGGGGCTTTCATGCTGCAGTGCAGATGTGCGCTGCATGATCATGTACTGTCATTCTTGTTTTCTTAAAATAAAGATTGCACTATAATTACACAAGTAACAGACATAAGCTCAGGTTCGTGACTTTTTAACAACAGCCTGTTTGATTGTTGTGACTTTACTCCCTTTTTATGGAACATTCTCACAAAGAAGGAAGTCATTTGGGAGGTTGGAGAATGTACATATGTTGCACACAGGACTCCGGTTTCCTATTCACTATGGATCACATTTGAGAGGCTGGAGGCAGCAATGACACGTTTTACTCCATTGTTTTCTCGTCATTCCTCTCAAAATCCTGCACATTGGCCTGCAATTGCTTTCACCACGGTTGAACCGCTACTCATTAGGATAAAATTGAGCTTCTATCGACTTCAACTCGTCGCTCACATCAGCCGCTCGTCGCTGTCATCGCAACAATCACCCCATGACGCAGGTGATCATTGAAAATAAATGACAGCTCGACATTGGGGACACTCAGATCGCTTCTGGTGTGAATTCAGAGACAGGAAGACAGCAGCTTGTGAGGTTCAGTATGTTCAGAATATTGAATAAAGTCAGAAGGACTGGATTGAGTGAGGACTGAGTTTTGGTGTGATGTGGAATGAACTGAGCAGGCATGCAGTAATTGTACGTTTGTCATTTGGTTTGCTGATATGTGTGAGGTGATCTTCTCATCTGAACAGGAAGTGAAAGCATGAAGATGTGCTGAATGCTGTGATACTAACTCTACCTTGTTCAAGACCCTGATCCAACAAACCAGGAAGCAGAGAGTCTTTGTCTCTGAGCACGCACACAGAGAGTGAAGGAACTTTTCACTGTAAACATTCAAAAGACTTTCAGAGAGGGATAACGGCTTCAGGAGGGAATACTGAGAATACTGGAATACTTCCACTGTGAGCAGTTCCTGCCTGCAGACTGAGAGGAGCTTTATAAAACACAGGAGACACAGTAAGTTTGAGGACGTTGTGGAGGAGGGAGAGTCCCCTCAGCAGTCTGAGCTGTTGGAGCTGTCTGCCTGTCGTCAGTTCAGCTTCACTCAGAGGAGAATGGCTTCTTCTTGTTCAGAGGATCATCTGTGCAGCCTGCACTCAGAGAAACTCAGACTGTTCTGTCTGGATCAGCAGCAGCCAGCCTGTCTGGTCTGCAGAGACTATAAGAAACACACCCACCACAGGTTCAGACCCATGGATGAAGCTGCTCAAGATCTCAGAGACGAGCTCCAGAAAACACTGAAGCCCTTAAAGGACAAACTGAGGAAGCTGAATGAGATCAAGAAGAACTGGGATGTAACAGGAGAACACATCAAGTCCCAGGCTGCAGACACAGAGCAGCAGATTAAGGAGCAGTTTAAGAAGCTTCATCAGTTTCTGTCAGAGGAAGAGGAGGCCAGAATCTGTGCTCTGAGGGAGGAAGAGGAGCAGAAGAGCCGGAGGCTGAAGGAGAAGATGGAGGCCCTGAGCACAGAGATAGCAGCTCTTTCAGAAACAGTCAGAGCCACAGAGGAGCAGCTGACAGCTGCAGACGTCTCATTCCTGAAAAACTACAAGGCTGCAGTGGAGAGAGTCCAGCAGCGCCCCCTGCTGGAGGATCCACAGCTGCCTGAAGGAGCTCTGATCCATGTGGCCAAACACCTGGGCAACCTGAGCTTCAACATCTGGACCAAGATGAAGGGCCTGGTCTCCTGCAGTCCAGTTATTCTGGACCCAAACACTGCTGGTTCAGACCTCATCTTTTCTGAAGATCTGACCTCTGTTAGAGTAAAAGGAGAGAAACAGAAGCTTCCTGATAATCCAGAGAGGATTACTGCGGGAGGTTTTTCTGTCCTGGGCTCTGAGGGCTTCAACTCTGGGACTCACAGCTGGGACGTCGAGGTCGGAGAGAGCATCGAGTGGGATGTGGGTGTGTGTGAGGAGTCTGCATACAGGAAGGGAAACTTGTACTCTGGAATATGGAGAATAAGGCATATACAGACATTCAGATCTGATGATGATGAGTATGATAAGTATTATGATGATTATAAGTATTACTATGATGATCATGATGTTGATAAATACATAGCATGTACTCCGTCACATTCATGCACTAATCTGTCAGTGAATGGACATCCTCAGAGGATCAGGGTGAATCTGGACTGGGACAGAGGATGGCTGTCTTTCTATGATCCTGATACTAACACACACCTACACACCTTCACAGACAACTTCACTCAGAAGCTCTTTCCATACTTTTTTAATGGTCATTATGGTCTTCCTCTGCAGATATCACCTCTGGAAGTCTCTGTATCAGTGAGACAGAGAAGGAGAGATGAAGATAATGATGACGATGGTGATGATGATGGTGATGATGATGATGATGAAGGTGATGATGATGATGATGATGATGATGATGACGATGATGATGATGGTGATGAAGATGATGGTCATGGTGATGATTGTGATGGTGATAGTAATGATGACAAAGGTGATGATAATGGTGATGATGATGATGATGATGATGATGATGATGTTGATGATGATGGTGGTGGTGATGATGGTCTGGCTTAAAAATACACTCCTGATCAAAATCTTAAGAGCAGTTGAAAAATTGCTAGAGTTTACCTTATACACTTTGTATCTTAATGAGGTTTTAAGTAGAGCTTTAATTTGTTAAGGCAAGAAGGGGGAGTGTGACTAAAAGCACTTTGAAAAAGTAATTTATTGAAAACAAGTAAACTGAAATAGTCTGTTTATCAGCTGATCAAAAGTTTAAGACCACAGGCTATTAAAGCCAAAATCTGCTCAAAATGTTCATTTTCTGTCAGGCATTCACACGGTCATGCCCTCCTGATGGCTAAAGCTAAGAAGCTTTCTCTTCTTGAACGTGGTCGGATCGTCGAGCTGCATAAGCAAGGCCTCTCGCAGCGTGCCATTGCTGCTGAGGTTGGACGCAGTAAGACAGCCATTCTACATTTTTGGAAAGATCCTGAGCATTATGGAACAAAAAAGTCAAGTGATAGAACCAAAAAAAATTACACCTGCGCTGAGCCGGAGGATCTGATTGGCTGTCCGTCAAGACACAGGGCAGTCCTTGACCCAAATTAAGGCCCTTACTGGTGCCTACTGCAGCCCAATAACCATCAGATGGCATCTGCGGGAAAAGGGTTTCAAAAACAAAAAACAAATTCAAAGACCTTGTCTCTTTCAACACCACAAAACTGCCCGTTTAGACTTTGCCAGGGAGCATCAAACATGGGACACTGAAAGGTGGAAAAAAGTTTTATTCTCTGATGAGAAAAAATGTAACCTTGACGGTCCAGATGGCTTTAACGTTACTGGCATGACAAGGAGATCCCACCTGAGATGTTTTCTACCCGTGGAGGGAGGTACAGTGGAGGGGGGTCCATCATGATCTGGGTGCTTTTTTCATTCAGTGGAACACTGGAGCTTCAGGTGGTGCAGGGTCGTCAAACGGCGGCTGGTCCCGTGCAGATGTTGTTGCAGAGGGCATCCCTCATGACTGAGGGCCCTCGTCTGTGTGATAACAGCTGGGTTTTTCAACAGGACAATGCTGCAGTTCACAATGCTCGCTTGACCAAGGACTTCTTCAGGGAGAAGAACATCACTCTTTTGGACCATCCCGCATGTTCCCCTGATTTAAATCCCATAGAGAACATTTGGGGATGGAGGTCAAGGGAAGTTTATAAAAATGGCCATCAGTTCAGACAGTTGATGCCCTTCATGAAGCCATCTTCACCACTTGGAGCAATGTTCCCAAAAGCTTCCTGGAAACACTCTCATCAAGCATGTCCAAACAAATTTTTGAAATGATTAACAAGAACGGTGGAGCTACTCATGACTGAGTCCTACTGAGAAACATTTTTGTTCTGGTTTGGAAAGTTTTTTGTAATTTTTTAAGCAATGGTCTTAAACTTTTGATCAGCTGATAAACAGCCTATTTCAGTTTACTTGTTGTTTTCAGTAAATTAATTTTTCAAAGTGCTTTTTGTCACACTCTCCCTTCTTGTTTTAACATATTGTAGCTCTATTTAAAACCTCATTAAGGTCCAAAAGTGCAAAAGGTAAATTCTAGCAATTTTTCAACTGGTCTTAAGAGTTTGATCAGGACTGTATTTAAGAGGAATGACTTTTGACCTTTCTTTAAGAGTGAGATGAGTTTTTTAAGGATGAGAGAACCACAGATAAATCTATGGAATCTATGGATCTAAATAAATGGAAAATTATTTCAGCAAATGTTTAAGGTTTGATAAAACAATGATTGTAATAAAAAGAACCTTTTAGATTTTTAACCGTTAAATCCCACACAAAATTTATATCAGTTCTTTGGTTTGTTGCAGGTTTTTCTGTATTGTAAAACACTGACAAAAAGCACACAATGGCACAATATGTTTATTAAACACATGAAATATTCCTGAATTTGTTGACACAGTTTGATAGCTCAGACTTTACCAACATGACTCAGAGATGCCCCCTGTGTTCCTGCTTCTCTCACATCCTTGCCTCCTCCACTTGCATCCTTGTCCCTCCAACCAGTGTTGTGAAATCATTTTATGAATCTTCAAGGACAGAGATTCTTGTTCCTTGTCTGGTCATTTGGCCTCTTTACCTCTCTGAGATCACTTCTTCCCCCACTCCCTCTCCATTTGGGCCTGAAACAGGAAGAATCAGGGTCAAAAGTAATTTCTTTAAGACTTTTATTTGTGGAAGGAGCCTAAAACAGCTTTGGTTGAAGTCAGGATCTATTAACTAAAGATTGTTGATTAAGTCATTTGAAGAACAAAATGCCACGGCCACTAGTCTCCTCAAACCAGTCTCCCAGGTTGACCTGCTGACCTCTCTTAAAGGAAACTTACAACGGTGTTAGTGCTTACCCATTTTGTGGTCCACAGCACCCTCGTCTGAATTAAGTGGTGACAGTTGCTTCTTAAATTATCTGCTTTGTTGAATTTCATGTTAGGATAAGAGTTTTTCTGCCCAAGGTTTGAGGGTATAACCTATCTTGATACGGAAGACTATGCATTTAACTTCAATCATATTACATGTTTATTTATTTTTTGGGACAATGTAACAGTTTTGATGTTTGTCTTACTATGATACTATGAGTGCTTAGCATCATAATTTCCACTGTAAAATTGTCTTTTTATGTGGATTATAATGAGTGGTTTTGAAAGTCCTGCTGAAGCTTTCACCAAATTAAAGGTTGATAAAAGTTTGATATCACTTAGATGACCCCTCTTTGACTTGACAACACCCCAGAAGTAAACAGGAGACAAAAGCCTCCTGTGAAGCCACAATCCTTAGTCCAGTAGTTGTCCAGTTAAGTTTAAGTGTATTTTTTCATTCTTGTCTTGTGTTTGTCTTTTCTCCTCTCCTTTTTTGCACATTTCTTTGTTGTATGACTTCTTGTCATGAGTCTATAATGTTTCTTCATAAGCCAGCTCTTTAAAGATGTTACTTAAAAGCAAATCACGATTCTTGTTTATTTTCCTCAGAGGGGTATTGTGTGGCCAGCAACATAGCCTATCTTTGATATAAAGATACAATCACTTCATTTTTTATCCATTTTCCTGCCGATCAAGACCTCCATGCCCAGTTTCACCCAATCTAAGACAGCATCTCCCTCTCATAAAAAGGATGGGACCGTTATGGGTCAGAGCCCCTCCTCTCTGGATTCATGGTGCTGAGCTGAATCCCGGCTCCTCTGCCCTTTAGAAACCACATCGGACCCAAAAGTACACAAAGCCAGCAGCTTAGGACCAAGCAGAAACATCACTCTGGTTCTAAACTCTTCAGACGGGTTTTGAGTGTCTTGATTTATTCCTGTTCAATTAAAGCTATGGTCTACGATTTGGAGGCTTGGTACATCTTAATAACACCGGTTATAAGGCCGTTATGGTCCTCTGGTCCGATCTACGCAATATAAAGACCAAAAAGAATGAAAAAAATCCATTCAGTAAATCTGCTGCAAAGTGGCATAATAGTTGATCGGATTGGTCAGTGAGTCCATCCAATCCCCTGTCTCTCCTTCTCCGCACCGTCCCACCTCCTCCCCACTACCTCCCTCATATACCGGTGAGCAGCTAGCTGCACAGCTACTGAAGCATCATGGAGCTGGAGAAGACAGGCACCGAAACCGGGAGGCCGCTTCTGGTTCTGGAACAGGTACGCTCTGTCAATAGATTTTAGCATAAGATAGCCACTCAAAGTTAGCATTGTGAACTGAGCTGGTGAAGACAAGCCGAGAAAGATAAATCCTCACCCACAATCGGCTCTGCTCTGATTGGCTAACAGTGGCGACTCCAGACCCGCTTTGCTGCCAGATCAATTGAAATGGCTACCGCTGTGTGTTAGAAGGGGGATTACTGTCATGTTTGTTACTTTCAGCTATGAGAAATCTCAATGAATATTTTCTGCCGGCCGGCTTCTTGCTCTATCAGAAGGGGCGTGTTGTTAGGAGGCAACACGAGCTGGGGGCGGGATCTTGGAACACAGAGGGGAGGGGTGAGTGAAGGGGGAGGAAGCTGTATTTTTCAAATCTGTCTCAACAGCCAAACTGGTTTTCAGATCGTAGGCCCTACCCCTAATTTGACCTTTTCTAAAATTAGTTTAATCCATTCAGTTAATCCTGAGTAACCGCTCAATATACTTAAATATATCTGTCAAGTGTTCAAAAATTCTTTCTTCATTCCAGGTATCATTACAACTTTACCATTTAATTTTGCCTCTTGTTTTCTGTCATTTAAAGTTTTAATAAACTCTTCTTGAATTTAAAGTTCTGTCTGTTGTCGTCTGTTTGGATGGTTTAATATTCCTGTAAGGTTTAGGAGGTTGGTTCAATTTTCTAAGGTCATTGCTTGGTGGTGCCTCTATTCTTATCCTTGTTTTAGGAAAAACTTTAAGCATAATATAAATATTAAGTTTTTATAATTAACTTCCATAATTATCAACGTATGACAATAATGTTATGGTGCCCTGTGTGAGGCCTTACAAATAGAAGCTTCCAAAACTCTTCATCTTTAAATGCATTTAAATCTTCTGTCTGTGCTGGTATGAGTCTGAAGTTACAGATATGGTTCAGTGTTGAGCTGAGTATGCTAGGCTGCATGCACAGCCTCTGTGATTGTTCACCCTTTGCGGTCAGACAATATGTGAGCTGTGTTGTCACAGACAGACAAAACCTTTCTGAAGGTGGAGTCAAAACCCACATCCTGTAACTAAATGACTAATCACTCCAAGTGGCTACCTGTCAGCTATTGTGCTGTTTGTATCATCCTCAGAGTTTTGTTATGCTACATTGTGGCTAAGTGAGAACCCTTCTTTTTGAAGCATTTTCCAGTGATGATATGAATTAAATAGCCATGTTCATTTACTAAGCAACCAGCTCTTGTTACCTTCATTGCTGTCTGGTGGGGGTTTGTGGTACCTCTTTATAGCACTGCCACTGTGTGGTTGCTTTTGTACACTAGCATTATTTTTCCTTTTGCACACAGATCTTCTGAAAGTTAATCATTCTGAAATGTGCAATCTGTCATTTTAATTACTTTCATATAGAACAAATCTTAATCTTAACATATTTAAAAGTTAAGTCTTTTAACTTTCAGGCAACAATCAACTAACACTTTTCAGGGGATCAAGATTTTTAAAGTAGGAGCTGCAAATCCCTGTCATACTGTAAGCATTGACAAACTAGTCAGTGTGTCTAATTACAAATTCTCAGAGGTGGACAGTAACAAAGTAGATTTACTTGAGTACTGTACTTAAGTACATCTTTTGAGTATTTGTACATTACTTGAGTTTTTTTTTCCTTTTAGAACTTGTGATTTTTACTTCACTACATTTAAAAGACAAATATTCTACTTTTAACTCCACTACATTTCTATAAATGGCCTTGTTACTCGTTACTTTTAGGTACAGGTATGAAGCCAGCGGATAAAATTTATTTTCTCTTCTAAAATGTGACTTGTTAAAGTGGTGTTATCTATACTTCGTGTATCCTGTTCCACTCTCCAGTCCAGCTGGTGGCAGTGATGCACTTTTGAGTTGGTTTGCCAACTGCCATTAAACAACAAAGAAGAAGAAGAAGACACGCATGCGCTACGGCAATCAGGCAGGTAAAGGTTTAGCTAAAAGTTTAATTGATGTCTGATGCTTTCAATTCCTCTGGCATGATTAATTAACTTTGATTCTAGGTTGGGAATAATAACTGTCCTTCATTTACAGTTTGATCCCTCCATATTTCATTCTTTGATGAAAAACTAATTCTGTAATTTGGTTTATTCTGGCTTCTCACAGTAGAACAATAATCAGCCTTCAATTCAGTCTTACATTTTGATCATTTTGTCACTTTTTCATCTTTTTGTACTTCAGATCCTTTAATGATCATAAACTATTTATTTCATGTGATCATATTTCACCATTGATCATTTAAATTTTGATTATCTCTCTATTCCACTGTAGAGCTCCTATACAAATGTTGTTCTGTGAACAACAAAGTGCCTTCCCTTTTACAATACTTTTGTTTTCATCAATAATGTTACATTTGGATCTTACCTCATATCAATCTTATCCATTTTACTCATATTTCACTTTGGAGTTCATTCATCGTCAAATGCCACTTCACTCTTATTTACCCCAGTAATCTTTGGATAGGTTCACTAAATTCTAGTTTCAGTTTGAATTATTTTTAGCAGATGTGTTGATTTGTTCAAAATTTACCCATGCTTGATCACTGTCCTTTAGAACCCTGTACTTGATAAACTTTAACTCTAATATTGCACATGAGTCCAAACAGTTTTGAGTGACACTCTGTGTTATTGTCTAAGGTGCAAACAATTGAACTAGACAACCATAAATCTTACAAACACAATTATTTTTTTTACTAAACCAACCATGGAAGACACCAGAATCCAGCCACGGGAATCCCCAGGAGGACACCAACACAGTGAACAGCAAAAATAAGTCAGCTCATTCCAGATTATGCAGCCACAATTCAGCCCAACTGAAAAGGAAAACATTATGGCTGAATTGGTTACCACAGCCAGAGCAGCATCTCATAACAATAAAGAGCTCACCTGAATGCTGAGAAGTATGTCTCTTGTAATGTCATCACAGCTGGAACATAAAGACATTTTGTTAAAAACACAAAGAGGAAATCAATGCCCTGAACTGTCCTTAGATAAGGCAGAAACCCAAATCTCAACAAGGAAACCCATTTAGCTGGTCTCCAATTATAAGTATCTGGGTTTTCTTTTGGATCATGAGCTTTCTTTTAAAGCACACATTGCTGGCTTAGTCAACAAACTCAGGGTCAAGCTTGGTTTCTTCTACAGAAACAAATCTTGTTTCTCACTCAGAGCCCAGAAACTGCTTGTGTCAGCAACATTTCTTCCCCTGATTGATTATGGTGATGTGCTGTATTTTGGTGCTCCTCTAAAATGTCTCCAATCCTTAAACACTGTTTATCACAGTGCATTGAGTTCTGTCCAGGGTGATGGCCGCCTCATACATCATTGTGACCTGTATATTCATTCTGGTTTGCCCTCTTTAAGTGCATGAAGGTACACGCACTGGCTGACACTGATATATAAAGCAATTCTTGGCTTAGTTCCATTGTACTTATGCTCTCTTCTGCGGAGAACTACAAGCCACTATGCCTTACGGTCCTGTGATGTCTTCCATCTTTCTGTTCCTTGTGTAAGAACTGAACTGGGGAAGAAAGCTTTCAGTTTTGCTGCTCCAACAGCGTGGAACTCTCTACAGACTGAACTGAAGCTCTCTGAAGCTCTCCTTTCGATCCTTGCTGATGGATAAACAGCGTGAAACCAACAAACAGTGCCTGTGTTTCTGAACAGCTATGTATGTCTAATAATCTTCTGCACTTTACTGCACTTCTCTAATTCACAAAAAAATGTATTTCTAATCATTTTTATGTTGTATACTGTTTCTAGCAATATGTATTTACCATGACATGTGTTGCTGACCTCTTGGCCAGGTCAACCTTGTGAAAGAGATCATGATCTCAATGTTTTTTTTTTTTTTTTACCTGGTTAAATAAAGGTTAAATAAAATAAATAAAATCATCGAATCAAAAACCAGGCCACTGTTTTTAACAGAAACCAGTATTTATTTCTTTAAATGTATTCTTTGGACATTTTTGTAACTTTATTGATAGGAGGAGATGACAGTGGATGGGCTTGTAAAAGGGGGTGGGAGACAAGGAGGAGACACTGCAAACTGGCCACAGGCGGGATTCGAACCTGGACTGGCGTAATATGTACATGGGACATTCCTGGTATCCACTCCACCAAACCGAACCGCACCATTATTGATTTTGCTCAATGCTCTTATTTTTTAAAACTTTTTCAGGTTCGTTCCTGAACAGAAGTTGTAGCTCCTCCTGTCATTAAGGAAGCACAGGACTCGCCTTTTTTTTTTTTCTTTCCCTTGTTTGCACTGCCTTTTCAGCTGGGCACTGTGTCTGATGGCAGCGTTTGAAAGACCAATGCATTTTTTTTCTAGCAGTTGGAGATATGTGAGTATGATTCACTGCAACAGTGACCATCACCAGCCCTCCCTGTAGGCTACTCCATCAAATCAAACTTTATTTAACCCCTGATGTGAGCTGAAGGGGAGGGCCGTGCCACACCACAGTGTGAAAGAAGGGGAAACAGTGACAGACAGGACAAGATGAGACAAGACACACGAAAAGGAGGACAGACAGGCAGTGTTACTGATTGAGCAGTCCAAGTGTAATACTGGTCTAAACTCCTACAGGAATTAAAGGCAGTAAGAAACCAGGGACACCACAGAAGTGGAGTCTTGATAGCTGGGGGAGGTGAGCACACACAAGGATCAGATATGGAAGAGCATGCATCACAGGATGTGAGCAGGTGTGTTAAAGAGTCTGACTCAGCTAGTTCTGACGGGAAGAACTATTTCTTTACAGTAAGTCTCGACAGAAGCATGAGTGTCTGTACAATCATGCATGTGAAGTGGTCACCGAATACCTAAAGAGTTGCCCCCCCTCCGGGAGACCATGGCCACAGGCACCCTCTGGGCCACCAGGGCACCCGGGACCCACCACACGGGCCCCAAAAACCACCAGACCAAGGAACAGACCCCGGATCCATGGGGGCACCATGATTCAATCACTGTAATCAGGTGATTCCTGTAACTCTCAGTGAGACCTCTGCACCTGTCCACAGGTATGTTGGCCCACTCCTCATGAGCAAACTGCTCCAGCTGTCTCAGGTTTGAAGGCTGTCTTCTCCAGACTACATGTTTCAGCTCCTTCAGCAAATGTTCAACAGGATTTAGATCAGGGATCATAGAAGGCACTTCAGAATAGTCCAGTGTTTTGTTCTGAGTCATTCTTGGGTGTTTTTAGCTGTGTGATTGGCTCATTATCCTGTTGGAGGACCCATGACCTATGACTGAGCAGAGGCGCCTCCAGAAATTTTTCATAGGGGTGGCCAGATGGGGCCACTTAAAATCTTGAGGTGGCACACCAAAACTAAAAGCCATAATTTCAGGATTTTATTATGCTGTTGTATAGTGAACAGGCCAGTAGAAAACTATCAGAAAGACTTAAGGACACACCTACTGATATACTTTGGTTTATTGTGTTATATTTGATGTTACACATGATTTAATGTGCATAGTCCATAACAGTCCAGTCAACATTTTGAGTTCCACAACAATTACATTTTATTGTGTTTTGTATATATTAGGCATAAGGTGTACATCTAACAAAACAAAACAATTACTGGGGAAAAGCAAGTGCTGGCAGGTACAAATAAAAGCAAATACAGAAACAATCATATTTTAGCAGGATATTTCCCAACACAATGTTAATGTAACACAAAAATAATTATTACTGAATTATAACGTATTATAACTGAACTATATAATAATATAATTATAATATAATATAATTATAACTGAATTATAAATATAACAACAAGAACTTCCCAACAGGGATCAATAGATTACCATGCTTTACAGTATGTAAATATCTGTAATATCCCCCTGTGGGACTAATAACGGTATATCTTATCTTATCTTATGTGCAACGTTCATATCATTACCTCCGCCCAGGAGGTTATGTTTTTGGGAGAGTTTGTCTGTGTGTCTGTTTGTCTGTGAACGAAATAACTCAAGTTATGGATGGATTTTGATGAAATTTTAAGGAAATGTTCAGCATGGGAAAAGGAAGAAGTGATTAAATTTTGGTGTTGATCGGGATCACCATCTGGATCTGCCATGATGAAAAATGCGATTTTCGTGAATAACTACTGAACTAAAATAGATATCATTATGAAATCAGTTGCTAATGGTATGTTTTCATGGTCAAGGAATCTAAATATTTACATGAAATAAAGGTAGGAGTAATATTTATGGTGAAAATCACAATATGGGAGAGGACTGTGGTGCTGACGGAGGTCTACGCTCTCTGAGTGCTTTTCTAGTTGCTCAATGTAACACGAAAACAATTACTGAATTAACAAAAAATAACAAAAAGAGCTTCCCAACAGGGGTCAATAATCTCTGATGTTGATTTCCAGGCTATCAGAATGCTTCAGAACAGTTTTATTCGCCTGTTGCTATGTTTTTTGGCAAACGCATCCACAAAGTCATCAAGATTTATGGCCCTTGCCCTTTGTGATTCAACACTTAGCACCCCCAAATTGCTTAAATGCTCATCAGTCATGGTACTTCTCAAGGCAGTTTTGATTAACTTTAGCTTTGAGAAACTGCGCTCACAGGATGCAGTGCTCACAGGTAACGCAGGTGCTATTTTGCACAGTTTAAACATCTGGTGGAAGACCTCCTTATAAGGCTCCAGAAAGATGGTGAGCTCTATTAATGCCTTTGGTGTTTCCTGACCACTACTTTGCCTCCTCTCAAGAATTCGCTTAAGCTGGGGAATCTCATATTGGAGATCCTCAGTACTGCAGTTATATTGTGAGGCAAATGGAAACACTACCTCTGTCTCACAAAATGTGGTGCTGCATGGATTTAAGGCCTGTATCCCTTTCATTATCACACAATTTTCCTTAGAAAATCTTCTCTTCACCTCAGAGAGAAGCACATCAATAACTGGAATGAATGTACCTATCCGAAATGACTCCTTCTCTGTGCCAACTTGTCTTTGAACTATTGGAGTGAACAGGTAATGCCCTTCAAGCCCAGAGCTTGGTCTGACCTGACGGCCTGGAGGTGTAGCATTGATGTTGCATTGCTCAGTAAGAGTTAGAGTATCGTCCCAGATGTCATTAAAGAGAGAGCCCTCTCTGTAACTCTCTAATGTGTCAACAAGAGAGTCAACAAGTGTGACAGCTGTGCCCAAATCAAGCTTTGGGGACTGTAAAATATCTGACAGATATTTTATCTCACCAAGAACACTGGTGAATGTTACAAGGAGGCTGATAAACTTGAGATCTATTTGCGCTAATAAACCTCTTGCCTCTATAGCTCTGTCATCATTTTGCTCTTCTGATATTTCTTTTAGTAGACGTATGATGGCTGGCAGTCTGTCTCTCACTGTCTTGCAAGCATTATACCGACGTGCCCACCGTGTCTCTATCAGTCTTTGTAACTCTCTTGGGGCCCCCTGAAACATCTCCCTCTGCTCCTCAAGCCATCTTTGGTGCACATATGACCCTGACACAAACACATACAGTTTCTGCAACAGAGAAAAGAAGCAATAGGCTTCAGGGATGCATTTCACACTGTCAGCTAATACTACATTTAAACAGTGCGCATTGCAATGAACATAAAAAGCTAATGGGGCCTCTGATTTCATGCGTGCTTGCACACCTGTGTTTTTTCCACTCATGACTGAGGCTCCATCATAAGCTTGCCCTACAAGGTGGTTTTTGTAATCAAGACCATGCTTCTGCAAAATTTGAATTATTTTCTGTGAAAGTGCAGCAGCATCCAGGCGCTGTGCTGCCTCAAAGGCAAGGAAGCTCTCACATACTAACCCATTGTAGTAGTATCTTACTACAAAGGACATCTGTTCTTTTTTGCTTTGGTCTTTAGTCTCATCAACCAAAATGCTGAAAGCCTCACTTTGGGCAACTTCACTAGTTATTGAAGTACGGACCATTTCAGCTAGACAATCAATTACTTCATTTTGTGTGTCATGCCCAAGATATGTTGCATTTTTTTGACTTGTCATTTTTCTTTTGACTATGGGATTGTGTTTGGCTAGCAGTTCCATAATAGAGAGAAAATGTCCTTTATTGTCACCTTCTGATTCTTTATGTGCTCTTTGTGCTATGTTCTGTGTAGCTGTGAGGAGCAGGGTTTCTCCAACAATTTTAATGTACTCTCTATTTTCCTTCACTAATTTGTTATATTCTGCATTTAGGGAGGCTGAGAGGGAGGATGTGCTTGCAGTGGACTTTACATACTCTGCCCATGCTAACATTGCATTAGTATGTGCTTCAGATTTGGCATGGCCTAAAAGTCCCCCATCTTTGAAGGTTGCCTTTTTCCAATTTTTGAACCCCTCTTCAGATGTAAATACTGAACCACCTGAGGAGGGGAGACTGAAGTGCCGGCAGGCATAACAGTAGGCAGAGTCTTTACTCTGGGAGTATTCCAGCCACTGTGTTGTACCATACTTTGGAGAAGCATCGTCTTCTGTCCCCTTGGTAGGTACGAGGGAAGATTTTAAGTTGTGGCTGCTTGGGCTGCTCTGCTCTTGACTGGGAGATATCTATGATGAAACAAGAGGCAAAATCAGTTATTCTGACATTAAAATAATAATAATAGTGGTAACAATAATAATACTTAGCCCCTCTCTATAGTAATTATCAATTATAGCTGTAATAATGGCCTGTAGGCATGTCTATTCAGACTAATAAAACACAACTACCAATAAACATGAACCAAAAAGCTTTAAGTGATTATGTCATGATTTGTAATTTAATGGAAACACACACAAAAAATTACATTCTTCGTATGACGTTACCATCTAGGCTAGCCATCAATTTCATTATTAGGGCCACATAGTTGTAACTTCACCTGTTGGTCCAGGAACAGGTCAAACACCTGCTTCTGCCGAGTCCTGCCTCGCTTCTGTGACCAGTGTTGCTGACTGTCTCTGATCTGCTGCTGTCTGATGTTCTTCCTCGTCACTGTGCTCTATCACTGATGCTGCATCCTTGTCATGCTGCTCTGTCTGTTCCTGTCCTCCATCCTCCTCCTCCTCCTCCTTTTCCTTCTCCTTCTCCTCCTTCTCCTTCTCCTCCTCAATAAGCCTCTGTTGCTTCCCTGTCGTCTCTGTCTCTCCTCCTGTGCTAATTGTCTTCTTAAAGTAAGAGGTAATATCTGTCGACTTTCTCTTCATTGTCTGAAAATTGACATACCATAGACAAGCAGTAGCTGACATTAACTCAGTTACACAAATCGAAAACACGTCAAAAAGCTGCTGTAACAGGTGTGTAACAGCACTATTTATCACTTAAAAAGCACACGTCACAATGGTGCATACTTCCCCCACTTCTTTAAAAGAATATTCTGACTTATATACTTACTTGTAGTCTTCTCCGTCTTCTCTCCTAACTCCTGTGTCCGTCACCGGTGTCCCATCGAAATGAGCTTCCCGTCAATTTGTGCTACAGTCGCGCGCACTGAGCCGTCGCTGTCGGAGCGCTCAGCAGCAGCAGCCGGCGGGTGGGCGGGGGGCTACTGTAAGTGATGGAAGGTGAAGAGCAGCGACTTGCCTGGCTGTGCAGCCTCATCTGGAAAGATGTCCAGCTTTGACATGTTTTTTTATTGACCTAACTGCGCTGCTAGCTGACCTTCGGTACACCCGACATGCCAGCACCGCCCTGCGCGATGTACAGACGAACATAAGCAGGCGCTCCCAAGCCTCATCTCGACCAATCAGCGCATCAGTGTGACTGGTTGCCGGGCAACGTACACTGACAGAACAGCGAGCGACATTTTAAACTATTTTAGAAGACAGACCAAACGAGCAATAACCAAATAACTATGAAGCCTATCAGTTATTATTTCAAAAGGCCAACAAAACCAGAACATGTGGACTCTGAAATGAGGTAAGAGGACAAAATGGAGCAAGGAGGCAAAATTGTAGCACCCCTGCTACTTGGGAAAATGCTCAGCGTCAAGCCCTGCTGGCGAGTGGGGTGGCCAGTGGGGTGGCCAACAAATTGGTAGGGGGGGCCGTGGCCACCCCTGGCCACCCCCTGGTGGCGCCATTGTGACTGAGTCCAAGCTTTCTGACACTGGGCAGCACATTTCACTCCAGAATGTCTTGATAGTCTTGAGATTTCATTGAACCTGCACAGACTCAAGACACCCTGTGTCAGATGCAGCAAAGCAGCCCCAGAACATAACTGAGCCTCCTCCATGTTTCACAGTAGGTACAGTGTTCTTTTCTTTGTATGCTTCATTTTTGTGTCTGTGAACATAGAGCTGATGTGACTTACCAAAAAGCTCCAGTTTTGTCTCATCTGTCCAAAGGACATTCTCCCAGAAGCTTTGTGGCTAGTCAATATGCATTTTGGAAAATTCAAGTCTCACTTTTTTATGATTTGCTTTCATCAGTGATGTCCTCCATTAAGTCCACTTTGGCTCAAACAGTGATGGATGGTGCGAGCTGACACTGATGTACCTTGACCTTGGAGTTCTCCTCTAATCTCTTTGAAGTTGTTCTGGGCTCTTTGGTTTCCATTCGTATTCTCCGTCTCTTCAGTTTGTCATCAGTTTTCCTCCTGCAGCCACGTCCAGGGAGGTTGGCTACAGTCCTGTGGACCTTAAACTTCTGAATAATCTGTGCAGCTGTAGTCACAGGAACATCAAGCTGCTTGGAGATGGTCTTATAGCCTTTATCTTTAACATGCTTGTCTATAATTTTATTTCTAATCTCCTGAGACAGCTCTCTCCTTAGCTTTCTGTGGTCCATGTTCAGTGTGGTACACACCATGATACCAAACAGCACAGTGACCAGTTTTCAGCCTTTAAATAGGCAGACTGACTGATTACAAGCTTGGAGACACCTGTGATGATAATTAAAGGGCACACGTTAGTTTAACATGTCCCTATGGTCACACCATTTTCAATCTTTTGTAGGGGTACCATCATTTTTGTCCAAGCCAGTTTCTTTATTTTGTTTTTTAAAATATTTCTGCTGAATGAAAATTTAAAATCAATGTCTGATTTTCATTAGCTAATTTTCAAAACATTTTTATTTGTTATTACTTTTGTTATTTTCAAGTTATTTCAGTGACCATGTGGGTTGTAGGAGTTGGAGGGCTATGACCATGAAAGAACGAAGACCCAGGTCAACATTGGTGTTGTTTTCTGACGGTGGTGGGAACTCTGCCATTTGAAAGACTTGAAAACGGTCTCCATCTGTCTGCTGGATAGGTTAGCAACATTGGCTTTGTGGTGCTTCACATAACAGTAACAGCCGTCAGGCATTCATCTTGTCTAATCTGCCAGAATGTACTGTTGTCGTGATGTTATCAATATTGTCAGTTTCTACGGCCGTTTCCATGACGATGCACGTCCATCAGCTTTTTGGAGCTGATGGATGGTGGAGCCAGGGGTGAGGTTTGAAGGGAGAGGCGGGTCTCAATTTGTTTATTAACAACCTCTCCACTTGTTTTTTGCCACATCGCTGACTACACCTTTAACCTGTTAAAGGTGGAGAATATTTCACTGTGACCTTAAATATATTTGTCCCTTGTGGGTTTTAAACAGCTGTCTTCCTGTACACAGTTAAAGAATCATCATCTGTTACCCTGTTGTGAAACTGAACCAACTGGAGTTGCCTTATTTTGCTCTTTAAAGAGACTCAAGCCCTGGGGGGAGTAAGTGTGGGTCCACATGTTTGTATGCTGTGTGGTTGGTCTGTTGGTCACTTGGACATCTTAGACTGAATTCTCTTTGCAGTGTAGACTTCAGTGTCAGCGTTCATGGTGATCATTTTGTGGTGTCTGGTGGGGTTTGTGATAGAATCCCCCTGCAGTAAGTACCCTGTCTAGTCATTATAATTTATTAGCAATTATTAATCAATCTCTACTGTTATCTCAAGTCACTTTAAAAAGACCAGGCTGGAGCCATTCTCTTCATTTAGAGATGTACATAAGTAATCTAAAGATGTATAAATGAATATATTTGTATCTAAGCAGACATACATCCAGAGATGTTGCCATCCAAAAACAAAGAGGTGCTGAAAAGAGGTACTCTCAGCCTAACAAAGAGCTGTAAAGGGGTAAGTGGTCTACATAATAGAAGGATGTCCTTAAACATTAAAGGAGACGTAACATGCTGATGCATGATTTAATACTTACATATAATATAATAAATTTGAAAACAAGACCTTACACCCCCTTAATTTTCAAAAAATGAGATATTGTATTTTTTCTGATATCCTAGAACGAGATTTGATGCCTCTGAAAATAGGTCATTGCGAGATGACTGCGAGATTTAAATCGTTGTGACGACACAAGGTACCTTTCTTTTATTGCAGTAATCTGATAAAACAGCTCCTCCTCTGTAATGTCCGTTAGCCACAAAACCGTCACCGAGGAACACATCCACCAAGCAGCAGTATATAGCTCCCTAGCTCACACTCACTCATTACCAGCTCTGGCCTGTAGGGGGACTCAATACGCGGTCGCTGCTTTGAGCCTGCCGGAAAATACAGTAGAAGAAGAAGGACAGACTGGGGCTGTGTCCGAAATGGCATACTAACATACTACATACTATAAACCCATTGTGTATATACTGTATACTACATACTATAAGTATGATTAGAATGCCAACCGTTCACACTGTAGTATACTACTAAGTTTCCCATGATGCATTTCAAACCTCTGACGAAAAAAATCAGAAGCACACCAGGCTATCGAATATCTCTGTTGATTCGCCACATTTGAAAGTTCAGAGAGCATTTTAGGTGAGAAAGTCACCACATAGAATACTAAAATGTGGTCATTTGAGCCACAAAACGCACGGATACAAATTTCGTTTCGACATTTTGGACATTCCGCCATGCCGCTATTATGCTATCAACGAAACTTCCGGTCGGCTCCAAAACAAGAGCCCATTTACAAAAGCGTTAAAGAACTAAAAGGAGATCATAAAAGACGCATTTATTTTGAAAATGGGAAGTTTGCTAGTGGCCGATTTTTAGCTGAATGCCAGTCGGTCGTGTATGGCGCAATACATTATGGGGCTCGCAATGCATTATTGGGCGGTTGAGTGTGAGTAGTATGCCCACCTCGTATACTTAACATTTTTTCCGATATAGTATACATCTGGGTATTTCTCGCACACTCAATCTTTTCATACTATCCAGTGTGAACACACTACATACTCATTTTGACATCACACTTAGTATGAGTAGTACATTAGTATGCCATTTCGGACACAGCCTGGCTCTACCCCCGATAGAACTGACGAATCAGAGCACAAAGGGCTGTGACGTTGCGAGGTAACCTTAGGTCAGCCTGGAAACCAAGTGTTTCAACGAGAGCTTGATAATGGCCTAAAATGAGGATTTTGAGAACGCTGTTGTGGGGCGATGAAGGAACTAAATGACTTGTACTGAGGGCAGAAATGCTTTACAGGCATCCTAGTCTGGCATAGTGAAAAGGAGAAACAAGCATGATATGTCTCCTTTAACAACTGTTCATAATGAAATTTATGGAGCTAAAGTAGCTCAGCTGGCCCTGCATTGTTCACAGTGAGAGATTGGTAACGAAAAAGAAGAACAGCAGCTTTGGAGTCAGTGTACAAAACTTGATTGTCACCATATGAGTTTGTCTGAACTCTCACCCTGATGACTCAGTGTGCAAAGGGCTCCACCTTTATGATCTCTTGAACTTCAGACCTGAAAAATTTTGATGAAGCTCCACCCTGTTCATGAGTCAGATAAGACAAACCAGGAAACAGATGGTCTTTCTCTCTGAGCACGCATTGAGCGTTTTTTATGATATTCTGATTATTGTCAAGTAATGTGGAATAAACTTATAAAAATGCAATGATTGTATGTTTGCCTTTTGGTTTGCTGAAATGTGTAAAGTGATCTTCTCATCTAATCAAAGCAGAGGTACAGGTAGCGAAAGCCTGAGGCTCACCCAAACGTGCTTAATGCTGTGATACTAACTCCTCCCTGTCCCTGACTCTGATAAAACAAACAAGGAAACAGACGGTGTTCCTCGCTGAGCACGCACACGGACACAGAAGGACCTTTTCACTGTGAACGTTCAAAAAGACTTTCAGAGAGAGACGACAGCTTCAGGAGGGAATACTGGGAATACTGGAATACTTCCACTGTGAGCAGTTCCTGCCTGCAGACTGAGAGGAGCTTTATAAAACACAGGAGTCACAGTAAGTTTGAGGACACTGTGGAGGAGGGAGAGTCCTCTCAGCTGGCTGAGCTGTTGGAGCTGTCTGCCTGTCGTCAGTTCAGCTTCACTCAGAGGAGAATGGCTTCTTCTTGTTCAGAGGACCATCTGTGCTGCTCTGTCTGTCAGGACATCTTCAAACATCCTGTGGTTCTGTCCTGCAGCCACAGCTTCTGTAAAGCCTGTCTGCAGAGCTGGTGGGAGGAGAAACAGGTCCAGGAGTGTCCCATCTGCAG